>OY986969.1:23696116-23796149 GCA_963920575.1 Narthecium ossifragum | reverse complement strand
TAAATGCACACAGGGAACGGATGGAAGGGTATTTTGGGATTAAAAATACCATTCTGGCGTGATTTGTAAGCAAAAGTAAAAGTGACCTGGTTTTGCAAATTCAATAAACAAGCGGATTTAATATGTAAATAACTCTGCAGACTGTGATCCATTACTTGTGAAAACTTCAGTCCTATTGAATAAAATTCACCAATGTGGATTTGTTCGACGATTGAGAAACATAAATCATTATTTTTCTTGGTGAAGTCACATATTTTTCTTTTCTTTCTTTTTTTCTAGTGAGAGTATGAATTTAAAGCCCGTTTGGATTAAGGATAAATATACATAAACCCCATTTATGCATCCAAACACATAACTATCTTTAATGCTTACATAACTTTTACTTTATCCAACGTACAAACTTATCCCATCCTCAACCCAAACGCCCCTTAATTCATGAGAATGAAAGACACTCAGATTTGTGCTATTTTTTTGTTATAACTTTATTACCCCATACTTCCAACTTCCAAGTTCTCTTTAAACCTGCATGCAATCCATGCCACTTGTTTGCTGCCACACTACAAGAACAAAACAAGTAGATAGCATACAAAAGTTGTTATCAAATGGATACAGATATAATCCAAAAACCACAGAACCATCAATGTCAAGACTTGTAATTCAATAAAGTTGTTGAGATCATATCCTATCAACAAAAACAAAGTTTGAAAGTATTACAACTTCCAAATGGTATAAGAATTCAATTGAGAGAGGACACAGGTGCAGCTATGCTGATCCCTCATCCTCATTTTGGATCTGTGAAGAACTTGTTAAGGCTTGGCATGATCTCAGGGGACTTGTTGCGGACAAACTTCCGGAGGCTATGCTCGGCGTATCTCTCTCCCTCTGCAAAGTTATCAAGGACTCCTGCAGCTCTATTTTCTTTGGTGACCCTGGCAAAAGAGAATTTCAATATTAGCTAGTCTTTAGTTCTCAAATAAACACTTCAAAAGTTATATGAGCTCAGTTCATTCTTCCTGCCTAGAATTCCTTTTTACCACTGAGTACTTTCTTCCAATACTAGGTTAATATAGAATTCTTAGAAAAAGAGTAGTCCATAGCACAGGATCCCGTGCTATGGACTGTAGCTAAGCATGGCAAAAAACGGAAACAAAATCAATATGCATATATACCTCACTTCAGGGTTGGTAGAGATGTTGCGTATCAGTTGCATGCCACAAATACCAACAGCTAAACCAACTGTCGCGAAGAGCGGGTACACCTGTCATTCGAATCTCAGAGGATTAAGTTGCTGTAGAGATTCCGAAGAGAGTATAAAACTCTGAATATGGCTTTTGGAATATCTGGGTAATGATAAATTGGCTAAAAACTGAAGTTCCCTGAGTGATTACAAACTATTTGAAACACAAACACCTATTCAAACTGAGAATCTGCAATAACGATGTCATTTTTTCCACTCTGATCATTAGCAGTATACAACACAGCACCACGCCACAGCTATTGACTCGTTAAATCTGACAACAGAAATATATGACAGCAACCAGAAACTCTAATATCCAGTGATTTGTGCAATATCACGGTACAACGAAAAGTGAGAAAACAATAGTTGCAATTATATGCAAATGGAAATGTGCAGACAGGAAAAGGAGCTTTTCTATTCCATATCGAAGCGAAAGTGTCAGAAAATTCATGAGTTATGGGTTTCAAGGATTTAGATTCCAGATAAAACCAAAATCTGATGAAGAATATAAGATGCGGAAAAAAGCTAGCCCTGTGCCTGCGTATGCTTAACTACACGGCACATTGAATATGTGGTCACCGCTGACAGGTTGAAACCTCCTGCAAAAGATCTAAGGCTCGACCCCAGTGGAGGATACATGATTACTTAAAGGATCTATGTTTAAGCTTTCTAAGAGCAATTGTCCATCCTAAGCCAAGACTACAGGCTCAGAATTCTTTTAATAAAAAAACAGTTTAATGTGCAATCATTCTGCAAGTATTTTCGACATTCTTTCAAATGTGCATAGATCACGAGGTGTGTAGACCAACAACACCTTCAAATGTTAAATAATAAATCATCCTGGCTTAGTGGCCTGCCAGGAAAAAATGTATACATTATCCTAATCAAACAGATTTGAAACCAAATCCACTTCAAAACAAAACACATGCTAGTGATCTCCGGCAAATAATCGTTTTATGGGCCCAGGATCATGGAACATATGGACAATAGCGGGATATGGATGATATGGATCACAAATACGCCAGATCTCTCAGCAAAATTACGGGCCAATCCGCAATACCATCATGACATCTTAGTCAAGTAAACAAACAAGATCAGAATCTAAAGGAACGAGACATTGAAAAAGAAGAGCACAAGATCAACATTTGGTTCTCTCCTCACGAATCAAGCATTCAAATGTATATGGAGACTATGCAAAACGATTACCGGAAATAAGATATTTTTTGTTCGATCTAGACGATATCATCAAAGAACTCTTCGTATTAAGACTCAATCGTCAAACACAAACAAATCTAGTAAAAATCTCAAGCGAGATGGGATGAGATCGTTACCTCAGGCCTCAACCATCTGCTAAGAGCGGAAGAAGCCATTAGAGCCGCGGGAGTAGATCGGGGAGAGAGATCGGAGAGAAGCCCCCGCGAGAAGCCCTAAAAAGAGAAGAAAGAGGGGGAGACGACAACGACCCGCAACCTTCTCTTTTTGATCTCGGTTACCTATATTCTTGGGTTTTTATAGGTCGGAGGGTCCGACCCGGATGTTGGCTTTCCATTAAAATTGGGCGGCCTCAGCGGCCAACCATTATTTAGTTGGCAGCCTATTTCTATGGTTGAAATTTGAGGTCTAGTATCTTCTAGAGCGTGAGAAAATTATACGTGTTTGGCTTGTTTTTTTTTTTTCTTTCAATTTTTTTTTTTGATGAGATGAAGCATATGGCTAATTATTTACAAAAGGATCCTGTTATATCAAGCAGCTAGTCCTGTGATATACTCGAACGACACCATCGGCTCTCGTATTACACTCTCTGGTGATGTAAAAGAACAAAACAGAATAAAAAAGTAGAACATGTAACCATATGTTTTTCTCCATGCTTTCCAAGTCCCGGGGCCATATGCTCAATTCATTCGGGATTCTAACAACAGATGAGGAATCAGTCTCTATAATTGGGTTCCTAAGACCAAGATACTTAGAGGGCATTTGGTGTGGGGTTAGTTTATTCAGGGTTAATAGGGGTTAAGGGATTTCGGGATTAGCTTATTATGGGTTAAGGAGGGTTAAGGAATGAGGATAGGAAAAAGTAGAGTGGTTGTCACGCCCCGACCCAGAAAACCCATCCGGACCAGAACGTGAGGGTCCTAAACTCTAAAATCAAACGGCGAGAGCCTCCCCTGTAAACATCAATTTTATACCTGGTGCATGATTACAATATTCACAATAAATTTAATCTATCCTATCATCAAATCATAATACAATTTAACTTTAAAAAGATATAATAATGATTCAAGTCATCTAGTGCAGCAATCTCTGATCAATTTACATCAAATTGAAATACAAATATATATCTCCTTCAAATTACAATTTATACATTTAAAGCTGTACGTTAATTGAATAGAACAAACCGATGATATCCTCGATCTCACGCACCACCAAGGGGAGTGCCGCCTCCAACACCGCAACAACATGAAAGAGAAGGGACTGCATCGACCTGCATCGCCGATGCAGCCCAGGTAGAAGTGAGCAACAAACATTGCTCAGTAGGGTTCTACGCTACGTCACTCACAAAGGAAAGGGGAACACAACAGTGTCGCCTCCCGCCTGAGTCTAAAGTATGTCTCGGGCCCCATAACCCATCGATGTCCCAAGGGCTCCTGTCAAGAACCTCTCTCTTTGTCACTCTACCAAGATCACCCTAAGCACTGACAGGGGAACAGTACCATGCAGGATCACCCTTATCCAGCAGGGATGCCACTGCTTGGGAACCACGTTGGGAACACATCGATTACATCCTTAGCACACGGTCAGGGAAAGCGACACGACCTCTAAACCTCAAATAATATAATATTCCAGTCCGACTACCTAATAATCCTCGAATGATATCAACATGATCATTGACGACAATCACGTCCTAATCCTCGGCTACCCAAACCCCGGCCCTAGGGTTAGATCCGGGCTACCCGAGAACCCCGGATCAACGATCGAAACCATCGTCTACCACCTAACCTGATGCTTCTAATGCAAACAGATGCATGCAATGCTCAAGCACAGAGATACATGAATAGCAGCATGCAACAGTATGCCAATACAACATACACGGGCTAGGCGAAGCGTCAAGCTTGTCGGAGGGTAAACATGCATAAAGCAGATAAAGGTTTAAACTACAATTATACAATATTATAACGGCGCTCACGGACCGTTAGCAAGCAATTTCTACAACGGGGGCACAACCCCGGCCACACAGATAATAATCAACCACATTTAAGGCACACCCTCTGCCATTTAATTAGCTAAACATCCCAAGGGGCACAACCCCCTTGGTTCAACCACAAGCTAAATATACATATAAATAAGCATGACATGTGATTAATTGCTAATTAAACAAGGATGATTTATACCTAATTAAACATGCCGAAAATCAAACAATTAATCATCTAAAAACAACCAATTAGAACATGCTAGCCATCGAGATCTCTAGGAATACCAATCACATGAATCCCGAACAATCAAACATGATAAAACATCGAAAATCCACAAAAAAAAATACTATTCATGACTGGCGGTCGATCAACGGATCGACCGTGAAAAATCTAAGGTTGACGGTCGATCAACGGATCGACCGTGAGGGGTTATTTCGCTATTTTTCAGGCTCACGGTCGACCGTGGAGACCGCGACGGTCGACCGTGGAGACCGAGACGGTTGATCCACGGATCATCCGTGGCACTGTTCATCAAGAACTCTGCTCTGACACAGCTTCGTACAAAAATAACCAAAACTCATAGAAAAATCGGAAAAATATAAAATCAATTGGGTTGGAAAGTAGACTCACATATCTACAACTCTTATTTCTCATAAAAATCCGAGATCATGCATGTACAAGCCGGAAAACTCGCCGCAAGCCAGCTGTTCTTCATGAACAGCAGAAAACTGGAAATCCGAGATTTATCATGCTTAAATCCTACTGAAATCTTAACCAAAGTTCATGAAACTTATATCAGTAATTATACTAGGCCACATGCATCTAATAACATAAATTCATCAAGATCTAACGGCGAGATCTAACGAAACCCATTAATTAACTCATGTAGGTAGAACACCTACCAGACTGCGCATTCCTCGGCTGATCCCTCGCAAGTTGATCACCAACATGGTTCCAAACCACTTCAGAAATCTTCCTCTCGTTGTCACGGATCCAACGAGCTTTAGAATGCCCAAAATGGTAGTCGGAGGAGGGAGAACGAAGGGGAAGAAGATGGCTGCCCGGAAGGAAACAGAGGAACAAAACCAGAACCACGGAAGAGAAGAAGGGAGAAGGAAGAAGAAGAGAAGGAAGAAGAGGAGGAGAAGAGAAGGGGAAGGTAGGGGAAGGTGGGGAAAAATTGAAAGGAGAGGTCCTCTCTTCCCTGACAAAGGAGGACGACGGAAGCTGAACTGCTCTGCGCAGTTCAACTGCCCTGCGCACGAGTCCGATCGATCGCTCCTTGGAGCGACCAATCGCTCAAGGGCCGTAAGCTGCCCAAAAGCAAGCTTCAGCGCGCCCGAGCTGGGATCTTCCGATCCCGGGTCCACCCGACCATTCTAATCAAGCACTAACACAAACAGGGTCAGTGTGTGCACACGCGGGTGTGAAACAACCCAACAAGGCGCAATTTACCAAATTGCCCTTGCGGTCCACAACGAGCCACGGGCCCGACCCAGGCGGTCGACCCAGGAATGGAGGGACAGGTCCTCACAGTGGTGGTGGTAGGTGGAATGAGGATAAAGTAGTAATGATTACTTTTGATGTTTAGGGATAAGTATGGGAATAATGAGGGTTAAGGTGGGATAACATACCAAACAGAGCCTTAGCTCTCCTCATGTCCTCCAACATTACTTCCATTTCACCTTTTAAGAACTGAATCTACAACAATTGGCATTGCCCATGCCCATGCCTATGCCCAAGCCTCCCTCCTATCTTCTGCTAGGCCAACAATGCCTATGGCTGCTTCCCCGGAGTAGGGATCAATAGACACATCCGTTTATATCACATAAGCTCCTCTCCTATTGGGATTCTTGACTGACATATTAGAGCTCTTGTTATTTTGGCCTAGATGTTCTTTCGCCCTCGCCGTATCATGCATGCCAAAGCTTCAATCGAATCTCTCTTCTCTCCAAAAACTTTGGAGTTGTGGTCCTTCCAAATGAGCCACATACTATATCCTAATAATTGCTTTTATCTTTTTAGACCCATTCCCAAGCAGCATGTTGAAGAAATCATCTTGGTTCGTTAATGGCAACCATAGATTCTCCTTCTTTGCAATGAGGTTGAAGACCTTCTATGCAATGGCACCCAAAGACAGCATGTGAGACTGTTTCTGTCTCTCCACAATTCATGGGACATTTCTTCTTTGATGTTAAGTGCAGTCTCCATAACATGTCTGCTAGTGGTAGCTTGTTGTGGACAACCCATCAAAGGAAGTGTCGTGCTCTCGGTTCGGCCGAAGACCTCCAAACATTGGTCCACACCTCTTCCTTCACTGTTCTGCGACGTTCCTGGATACGTTCCAAGTATGTTGAAGCCGTGCATACGTTACCTGAGGCATTGAGGGGCAACGGTTGACAATGGCTTACATTTCCATCGCCACACCTATGCTTCACAATCAATTCAATGAGCATGGGATTGAAAGATGCTCTCAAGGCTTCTAAACCCCATCATTGATTCACCGTCAAATCCCCGACATCAACATTTTCTGGCTCAATATATGTGTGTTTGGCATCTTTATAAAAGCGCAATTTGTTGACCAATTTTAGAGATTCGGATGGTCTATTTATCGACCAATTTGTTGATTTAATTGGTTAATCAATCTTATAAGACACAATGCATTCTATCATATAACTGAGGTTATCTTTTTGTAAGTGGAGGAGAGGGAGAGGGGGTTAGTGGAGGGTGGGAGAGAGGTGGGGGATGGGGATTCGACTTAAGGGGAACGTGCTAGGTAGCACGGGTCCCACTAGTTTGATTATATTAGCTTATGGAAACTATTGGTTTTAATTTAGTTTTTTTATTGATTTTTATGATTATTTGTGTCCAGGGGCGGACCCATTCACAAATCAGGGGCCCCCTTTGAATTTTTTTTTATTTAGCTTAGCCTTCTGTGGGCCCCACGCCCCCCACCCCTACCTCCAGTGCCCCTGGCCCCCCGAGTTACCCTCCCCCCCCTCGGCCCCCCCCCCCCCCTCCCCCCCCTCCCCCCCCCCCACTCGAGGGTCTGGGTTCGCCCCTGTTTGTGTCTATTGAGAGATCACCGTAAATTTAATCCTGACAAGTGCCGGAGGTGGTTTTTCGATGATAGGAATAAGTTGGGATTTTTTATTTGAGTTTTTGAATTGAGTGTTTAAGAGGTCTTTCATATCATCTTGTGTTTGAAAATACAATTTTTTTTTATCAAAATGCGTGCCAAGAAGACAAAGGTGAGAAGCTACGGAGCAAATTAAAGCAATAGGAAAATATATGCATGATGATAGCACTGAGAAAGTGTCAAAGCATAAACAAAATCCTGGGAGTCGTATAGGATGAGATTCGGCATCCCTTGTCATCATATGCTCCAATAAATACTTGATTAATATAAGCTTCGTCATCACCTTTAAACTTCTATCAGTTTAAACTCTTGGTTAAATGTTTAGAGTTTTTTTATGATATCGGAGCAGATGATTTCAGTTTAAAAACATAGTTTTTGATCAAGGTGAATGTTAAGTCAATGATGAGAAATACGATAATGTCTTTGATTCGGTGACAAAAAAATTATGAAGGAGAGATCTTCTGGTGAGAAGTCAAAATCAAAAAACCAAAGCTATGATTGGCGTTCCAAGTTTGATGCGATCCAATGATGCTTGATAGATCCCTCGGACGCACGTACGAGGGATCGTATATGTCAAGAATGTGATCTATATTTGCTTGTTTTGGTTCTCTCATTCATATCCAATTATCCATAATCCTATGCACATATGGCTTATGCACATGCAAACTAGTTATACACACAAAATGCTGAAATTTGAGGTATTTAGAAAATTTTCTTATTATTATTCGAGTTTATAATCAGGGTCATGACCATAAATTTCTCTCATAAGCCATGCAAAGGGAGTTCGAACATGAGATCACTGAGATGTGCTGTTAGCCACCCGTTTCAAGAACTTGAACCCAAGAACCTGGCATAAGCTATTTATGACCAAGCCGATAATTGAATAGATTCAAAGCTTGCTATACACGATTATAATATTTGGTGATCTTTCATGACACATGACTCCTTTTTTTAGCTGACAATAAATTAGGTCAACCAAATACAATTTTCCTACTATTCATGCTTCATGTATGTCACCAGGTGACCTCTCCTGTCACATAGCACTGGTAATCATCATCTCTCATTAATCATTATCTCTTTTATAATCATCTGATAATCGTCATCCTTCACGTGACTTCATCTCAATTGTCTGATATATCCGAACTTGACTTGGATCGGCCATTATATCCGTGTGATAATATTATGCACTTGATTCAAAGCTTTTTCGACAGTATCTAGCTTTCCTTTCAACGGAGGCCCACAGCAAATTGTACACAGATTACATATAACAATGACCATCAATTCAAACTTCCATTCTGGCTGTCTGCATCCAATTTAAACTCTACAAAAATCAACGGTCCAATGCTCTTAATTTGCTTCTTTCTAGACTTATCTAGAATCACACCATTCCAGACTTGGGCTGCAAGTTTAGCCAGCATGGCAACAACACCAGGCCCAACTCAGCATCCGGAAGGACCGGAACCATCGAGAAGCCTATCAGGTGACATTCGCGTAATTTTGTCCAAACTCCAGTGGCAATCGTCCTTCTGCACCCCGTTTCAACGGCCTTTACCAATTCCTGGCCCCACACCTCCCTCAGATGACGCTGCGCCACGTCATCCACGTCATGGGTCATCTCCCTGACGTGGCGCACGCCGGCGCCTCCCGGTAGGATGCACCTCTGGACCCAGTCGAATTCTCCTGTGCAGTTAACTAATTAACAGCTGACACGTAGAGAAACAAGATAAACTTAAACCGGAACGCGGAACATCTGAACAAAACAGCTGATGAGTCACGAGGACCAAATGCGGAAACCCTAATGCTCACTGCCAGTGCCCTTTTATATAAATAGTAGCATAAACCCACCATTCGACCTCACTACCATTCTCCATCTCTACCATTTTCTCATCCCTTCATTCCTAATCCTACCTCATCGACCTCCATCGCCATGGGTAAAGCCCTCGTCCCTCTCATACCTTCATCCCTAATCCTACTCTTATAGATCTCTGATCCGATCCTATTCTTTTGTGTGTTTTTTGATTTTTTTTGGGGTGTTTTGTGATGCAGGAAAGATTAAGATCGGGATCAACGGTATGTTTTGCAATTTTTTTTGGTTTTTTTGTCGCTTTTTCTTGAAATCCTTGGAGTTTCGGATGGATCTGAGTGCGATCTTAAGTGGCTGCTGTTTATTTTGATTGATTTTGTTAGGATTCGGTAGGATCGGGCGTCTGGTTGCCAGAGTTGCCCTTCAGAGCGACGATGTGGAGCTTGTGGCCGTCAACGATCCGTTCATCACCACCGAATACATGGTATTACTATAAGCTCTGTCGATCCGTTGATCTCGACATGGATCAAGATGTTTGCGCCTTCGTTTACTAATTTGTTCGACATACTAGGCCACTACTCTGTCCGATCTTCTTAGTGCCGCCTTTTATTTTCCTCTTTGGTTTTCTAGGATCCTCATCGCTGGATCGGGATTTATTAGATCTTACTTTTGCCGAAAGTTGTTTTTCCTCGCCAAACTTTTCGTCATCTAGTGATCGTAGTCTACTGTTTTGCTTTCTATCTGGTTTTAGCAGTCTGTAGGCTCTCACCGTCCTTGATTTTGTTGATATGTGTGTAGATTTGGTTGTATGAAGTCTTACATGCTAGATCGGTTACATTTAAGGCACCCATCATTTGGTTTTATTTGTAAGCTAATCTGGCATTTTAATCCAGATCTTGGAAGGATGGTATCTGAACTTAATGGATCTCTTTACATGGGTGAAGATATGTTGTGGTCCGTGACCACTTTTTGGTGGACTTTATCTTAATCCAACAATGTTCTAGTGGGTTACCTTTTTCTAAAGTACTCATCAAGTTGCATGTGAGGGGGCATCTCCCTTTTGTGGGCCTACTTTTGAATATTTCTATGGATCGGGTTTACAGGTAGAAGCCACTTGCGTGATTGTGGTTTTTTTTTTCTCCGGTATCATGTGGATTCGGCTGTCTACGATATAGTGGCATCATAGCATGTGAAAATTGGATCATGTTAATTGAGCCGTGCCATCTAGATAGTGTCCGCTTTGATGAGCAGATTGATCTGATGGTCCATTCACTTTGATGTACTAAGTGATCTGCGTCCTATTGGTATAATTGGTTTACCATCTGAGGTGCTAAAGGCATTTGGCAGTTTGACGCCTGTCGTCATATACTCGCCATTTGTATCATGACCTTGGGGGCTTTCAATACGATCATAAACTATTCTTGGTTGACCAATTTCAATACTTTAGCATGTATTGGTTGAATATGTAGTGGCTATATTTATGGGGTTTTGAAGATAACCATGCTTATTTATTTGATGCCAATGCTATATTTTTTGCTATTTATATCCGAGGTATCATTTGAAGTTTTTGACAATTGTGTTTCGAATGTTGCACAAACTAATCTAATAAGTACTTAGATCTTACTTTGGCTGTCGAGGCAGGAGACATGAGAGTTTGGTGTCATGATTTGCTGTTCTTTTCCGGTTACTTTCCATGGGTTGACACGGCATCTGTAGTTATCTGCACTAGGAAGATTATCTTACATGGTGTCATTTTCAAAGTTGTTTGGGTTGTCCATCTATTTTCAGGCCATAGTAACTAAGTTTTATGCATTGCCACCCAAGCTAAGAGATTGCAATCACCTTCTCTTCAAAGTTCACAAGCACGGTCTCCTATGTGATACCCATAGTTTCACTTTTAGCTTCTGGTGAGATGCTTGGAACTAACTCTGAGTACGGGGACTTCTTGCAGACATATATGTTTAAGTATGATACAGTGCATGGGTCCTGGAAGCATCATGAAATCAAGGTGAAGGACGCCAAGACCCTTCTCTTTGGTGAGAAAGAGGTTACAGTTTTTGGTGTCAGGTAGAGTTGCTCAATTTTTTTAAACATAACTATCCGTTCTTAATTGTTTTAGCTTTTCCTTGAAAATTTTCCTACGCACAGATGGAGTTCTGACAGTTATTGGTTTGTTCAGGAATCCCGAGGAGATTCCATGGGGTGAGACTGGTGCTGATTATGTTGTAGAGTCGACTGGTGTTTTCACTGACAAGGATAAGGCTGCTGCTCATCTCAAGGTAACGTTTGTCATGCCCAAGTCTCTAAAGTTCTGCAATAGCCCCATGATATGCTAGATGATTTATTTGATTGCAAGATGAAATAACTTGACTAAATACATACATAAAATTGATGAGCACAATGTGTCTCTTGGTAGCAAAATACATCAAAGTTCTAAGCTTTTAATGTGGTTTGTGATGAGCATCTAAGATTGTTTTCGCGGGCTTTTGGTTCTCGGACTTGTTGTGGAGAATTCTCCTTCTGAATTTTTGTACCCGCTCAGTGCAAGTCTTGATTGCACATCAAAACCAGTTTTTAATGTTGTCAGGTAGCCAATTTACATGTCTGGCTAGTAATTTATATCTAAGCTGTATTTTAGATGGCTCATATGTGCTACAAACTGGAAGTGCTTAGTTTTCCTTCGATGGATTGAAGCCCTGAATTTTTTTATCACAATGAGTGCCATGATTTCAGGGTGGTGCTAAGAAGGTCATCATCTCTGCTCCTAGCAAGGATGCCCCTATGTTCGTTTGTGGCGTGAACGAGCAAGAGTACAAGTCAGATATTCATATTGTGTCCAATGCTAGCTGCACAACTAACTGTTTGGCTCCACTAGCTAAGGTATTTTGTTGTGAATTTTTAGCTTATGATATAGTTGTTTTTCCATCAGAAATGATTCAATATCATGTTTGAATCATATTAGGTTATCAATGATAAATTCGGCATTGTTGAGGGCTTGATGACTACAGTGCATTCAATTACAGGTAAAGTTTTTGATATATCTTGGTGCTATTTCTCTTTGATTGGATTCTTATGAGATTTGAAGGGGATAATAAATTTATTCTATATTATTAAAGCCACACAAAAGACTGTTGATGGCCCATCCAACAAAGACTGGAGAGGTGGAAGAGCTGCTGGCTTTAACATCATTCCTAGCAGCACTGGTGCCGCCAAGGTACTGCTTTACTAGAGACAATTGCATTTTGCTTAATTACTTGGGTTACGCGATCTTGATTATTTCTTATTGCAGCTTGGTTGACTCTCATGTGTTTCATGTTACATGTAATAGTCAAAACTGTTTTTAGTAACTTTATTAGGGCCTATTATGAAGAGCTTGAAGTGAAGAATGGATGCATAAGAGGACGTCTTGTATGAGTAAAACGGCTGATCGTTCAGATCTACTTATTAGACGAACGTTTTACAGAATTAAATTGTCTGATAATAAAGCATTTTGCTTGATTTGTGATTTTGAACTTTGCAAATTTATATTGTTGCTTTTATTGGCGGTATTTTTAGTTTTCCTGACCTCAAACCTTTCTTGCAAGCAGAGCTAAAAAAATTTCATGCTCATTTTGATTTTCTGTTGTCAAGTGGGTCTTATGCCTTATGTGCTTCTGGCAGTGGTCTGGCATAAATTTCTGTGCTTGCACGATAATGTCTGATCAGTGTGAAAAATGGATTCCCGATGGTCATTGTTTGTTCTCTTGGTATCCACGAAAGGAAGGACACCACTGAGAGAAGCCCATGAAATCTAGTAATACAATTAGCTTCAAGAGGTTAATCTATAAATTAAGGCTATTGCTCCTAACCAAAGGAAAGAACTCCATAGAGTGCCTTAAGGCCCCATCAATGTCAATGACACAATAGAGTGCCTTAAGCCCATGTTGTAGTTGCTGACACACACTGAAACACACTATAGAGTGCCTGAAAGGCGTCATCATTTTCATTTTGACTAAACCTGTGAATTTGTTGTCGAACCATAATGAACACCTGAGCTTCAAGCACAGCAGCACCTGCTCTCTTCCTATTTGCTTTCTTGGTACCATGGCAAGTTCTTTTGTTCTTGTTATTGTAGCCCTGCTAAGGACTTTCACGACTATCCTCCTGTTCATTTCTAACTCATAAAGCAATAAGTTCACTGAATACTCAATTCAACCTGTGCGGAAGCTGTAATATCTTCTTGGGTTTAGGTCTTTTTTTTGGCTAGCGCCATTATTCTGCAGTTAGATAAAAATTTGGGTGCTATGCTCAGATGGAGCTCAAGGAATTTCTTCATTTTATGTAGGAACTGGATTTCCATGCTCGTTCTACCTCTTAGCTCAGTATATTGTTCTTTGCACCTCTATATACGTACTGCTTGGTCATTTAGGTTTTGTAATGTCGGGCTATCTGGAAGGCACTCAAAATATGGTTGCAACTTGTGGGAAAAGATGATGCCCAATGAGAATTCATTTCCAGTTTGCTACCTTTTGTGCATTCTGCTTTACTATCTTTATGTTGCTACGTTATTGGCTGTCACATTGGTAAATCTGAGCTAATCAATGTTGTTCTAATACTTGTTATTTTGTTTGTAAATGCTTAGGCTGTTGGTAAGGTGCTCCCTGCCTTGAATGGGAAATTGACTGGAATGGCTTTCCGTGTTCCAACTGTGGATGTCTCAGTTGTGGATCTTACCGTGAGGCTAGAGAAGTCAGCTACATATGACCAGATCAAGGCCGCAATCAAGTAAGTGCGCTATGTTATTTATTTCATTTCAGAGAGATTTTCCTATAGTCCCAAGGTTGGTAAGACTGTTGACAAAAAAAAATAGAAATAGTACAAGGTGATTGTCAGAATTTACTAGGATGCACATTCGCATGGTTGCCCATGAAATTCATCAAATGTTATCATCGTAGCTTTTAGATTTGTCACCCGTCTGGTAAATTACTAAAATTCCATGATCTATATAAGAATCCCTTGAATTTTTTTTTTGTTTTGAAATTCTTGTTACTGTTGTCAAAATGGTAGCTAGCTTTTGAAACTACTGACTCGTGTGCTGCATCTCAGGGAGGAATCCGAGGGCAAGCTGAAGGGTATCTTGGGTTATGTTGAGGAGGATTTGGTTTCTAGCGACTTTGTGGGTGACAGCAGGTATAATATGCAGGCTTCTTTAATTATTTGGCAATTTGCAGCCTCTATTTGAAGCTTTGCCCTAATTCTTTCTCGTCTTTCTTCAACAACAGATCAAGCATCTTTGATGCTAAGGCTGGAATTGCTTTGAACGATAATTATGTGAAGCTTGTGGCTTGGTATGACAACGAGTGGGGCTACAGGTAAATGATGTCTTAATTCTTTCTCTCTGATTTCCTTCTTGCGACGCATCACATTATTTTGGATTTTTGGACATAGAACACTAATAGCGGTCTATTAAATCTAATTTAAACATCACGATGAAATAGTGTCTTGGGGGACTACTTATGTGCCCTTTTGTTTTGCAGCTCCCGGGTTGTTGACCTGATCCGCCACATGGACAGCACGAAGTAGAGCGTTTGCTATCTTTCAGGCTTTCGACAGAGAGTGGTTCTGTGGTAGTTGCCTTTAATTTCAGAGAGAGTGTCTCTCTCTTGGGAATAAAATTTGTAAACAGGTGTCTGTCGTTTTGTACTCGTACTATTAGGCATTATGATGCCTCCCTTCCTGTTTTTTGACTGATTGGAAAATCTTTAAGCTTTGCTGCTATGTTTACTTTACTGCTTTTATTCTCGACATGGAAGGAATACCATTCTATGATGGCTGTGGCATGTACACCTTTTTGACACACTAGTGGTCTGGCACGTGCAAAAGCACGTGCGTGCCCACCACACTTGGAAATATTTTTAGTTAGAATAATGGGGTGCTTAATTGTATTGGAATATATGGTTGGAATTAAATGTAACATGCCGATCACATTTCAACAATAGATGGGCTCTTTTTTTTTCTCTCCTAACCATCCTGTTTTTTCATTTTTTTTTTTTGAGAAGTTAAGCCGAAGCTACAAACCAGCCTAAGCTGGGACACCCATCCTACACACTAGGTAACTTGATGGCCATAGAAGCCAAACATCAGACAACTCTAACTCCATAGAAAAAACCTCCTCTGAAATCATACCCGCTTGTCGTGCTACATCATTCGCGAGCCCATTCAATTCCCTAGGAATATAAAGTACCTACAGACCGATTAATTTCATAGCCAAAGACCATATCTTGCATAGCACCTCGATACATTGCTCAATTCATGGAACCTTGCCCTCCACCATACCAACAACAAAGAGTGAATCACTCTACACCACTACTTTTGTAGCCCCTCTGTTAACCGCTAGTTCCACTGCACTCAAGATAGCCATTAGTTTAGCATGAACAACAGAGTTAGCTACCACAATTGATGCCTCATCCCACAGAACAACACCCTCTACATCCACACAAACAATGCCCAATCCTACCAGATGATGCCTCATCCCGTTTTTTCATCATTATGATAGAATGCATCTGATTATTTAAACAATAATGTGGACAAGTTCATTAATTGTTGGAATTCATTTGTCATGTGTTTTTTAAGAGGACTGCATTGGGTTCTTAGACTTGTTGATGTAGCAATAGCCTCCTATTCTAGTAGAAGACAGCTTCTACGGTGACAACTACAATCTGGATACGAAGAGGTTCTATGTATAGTGCCAACAATCTACTATGCGCATAAACTTCAGCTTGTATATGAAATACATATTGTTTAGCCAATTCAGCCGAGTTCTTCATTACACACTGGGACATTGTTGGGTCTGATTTTATACAGTTGGTACAAGGATTTTTCCGGACCTGTCGCATGCCTCATGCGTGGAATGAAACATTTGTCTCTTTCATTCCCAAGTGCCAATTTCCACGTAGAGTTAAGGATTACCACCCTATTAGCCTCTGTAATGTGAGCTATAAGATTATTTTCTCTATTTTGGCTAGAAGAATGAAGCTTGTGTTGAACGAGGTGATTGGAATAGAACAGTCAGCTTTTGTTCCAAGTAGATGTATACATGATAACATTGATGCTGCGAAAGGAATTCTGCATTCTATGCGATTTGCACCGAAGAGAGGTGGTCTTATGGTTATTAAGGTGGATTTAAAGTCTGCATATGATAGGGTGAGGTGGCCCTTTCTTGAGGCAGTACTAAAGAGGATGAATTTCCCAGATAGATGGATTTCTTAGGTCATGGCATGTGTGAAAGGCCCTCGGTTCTCCTTTATTCTTAATGGCCAAGTGCATGGTAGGGTCAAGTCTTCCTGCGGCCTCCGACAAGGGGATCCCATTTCTCCCTATTTATTTCTGGTGGTCCAAGAAGTATTGTCGAGATTATTGAAGAATCCAAATTCAGGATTGGCGGGTCTAAAATTTAAGCATTTAGAGGTTTCGATCTCCCATCTTTTATATGCGGATGACTGCCTTTTTGTGTCAAGTGCTACTTGTGTTGAAGCGAGGAAACTCAAGCAAAAACTTTTAGCCTTCAAAGCTCTTTTAGGTTTGGAAATGAATGCGGCCAAATCGTCTATCTGGTTTTCCAAGGTCGTGGATGAGCCTCGTCGAATCGTGATAGGTAGGATCCTTGGTCTTAAGGAAGCAGAAGGCAACTGGTCATATTTGGGTGTCCCTCTAGGCTCTACGAAGCTAAGGGCTGTAGATTTTTCTTACCTCATTGATAAGATGGCTGCGAGGGTTCTTGGTTGGCAACGAAAGCAACTTGCAGAGCCGGATAGGCTAACCCTTCTCAAGTCTGTGCTACAGGCGATCCCTGCTTTTGTCATGATGACTACTGAGGTGCCAATAGGGGTGCTGCACAAGCTTGAGAGAGTATGTCGAGATTTCCTTTGGAATAGGAGGAGGTCAGGAGTTAGTATCGTTGCATGGAGGACAATTTGTATGCCGAAGGAAGTGGGAGGGCTTGGGGTCCGAGACCTCCAGACTTGGCAGAGAGCATTGAAGATGACCCGTATGGCTGCGTTTGTGGATGGGAGAGAAACTGTTTGGACTGTGGTGGCTAGGGCAAAGTATAAATGGCATGGTGTCTTACCGACGATCCGTGATTTCAAAGCGCCGTCAGTACATTGGAAAGGCCTTTGTGAAGCGGCAGAGGAGCTTCGAAGGGGACTTACTTGCAGGCCAGGTTTGCAGAGCAAGCTTAGCTTTATGAATGATATTTGGACAATGGAGGATAGCTTTGCACATAGTCCATGCTTGGTGAGTATGGATGGGGATATGGAGGCACTCTTAGTGGGCGATCTTATGGATGTGAGAGGCTGGGATTCCAGCAAAGTGAGAGGGGTGTGCCACCCACTGCTGGCAGAGAGAATTCTTGAAGTCCCTGTGTTGGGAAATGGTGACAGGTGCCGATGGTCCTTTTCTAAATCGGGGGTTGTCACTTCCTCATCTGCCTACTTTATGTCAATGAAAACAAAGCCACTGGATGATGATGAGACGTTGTGGAGCAATGTTTGGAGGCTTCCAATGGGTCCAAGGCTACAGTTTTTCTTTTGGAAGGTTCTGCATGGTAAGCTCCTTGTCCGGGAAGTGCTTTGGACATTCTGTGCTGCATCGAAGAGGGCATGTCCTCGATGCGGGGCGGCGAAAGAGACGATGGCGCATGCGCTTGTGGAGTGCGAGGTGGTGCAAAAAGTGCTACGCTTCGTGTTTGCTGAGAAAATGTGTGGTTGGCATGGTGTTTTCTCCTTGGATGAACTTTTGGAAATCTTGGTTAAATCAGGGAGTAGCGATTGGATGCGAAAGAAGAAGGTATTTATTGGGTATGCTCTTTGGTTGTCCTGGAAGGACCGCAACAGGGCAGTTCATGAAGGCGACAGCGAGCGTGCAGAGGTGATTGCGCGGCGCATCATTAGACTCGCTGAGGAGTTCTTGCAGAGGAGGAAAGCGCGGCAAGAGGTGGCAGTTGCAGGGCGCTATCCCGATCAGCCCATGATCATCCGGGTGGATGCGTCCTTTCATTTACACGATGCAGCGGTTGGGGTGGCAGGTATGGCCGGTGAGGATATAGTATGGGCAGAAGGGGAACCTGTGCTGGCGAGTTCGGCTTTGGAAGCAGAGGCCAGGGCCATATTAATGGGTCTTATGTATGCTAAAGCTCGAGGTATGAGTAATTTTGTAATTCAGTCTGATTGTAAACATGCAGTTGATGTACTGAATGGGTATAGGATATGGACGCCGGGGATAGAAGGGTTGATTAGGGAGATTTGGTTACAAGCGTCGTCGATGGAGTCTATCCTTTTTTGGGTGATACCCAGGATTGAAAATGTAGTAGCTGATGCTATAGCTCGATCATGTCGTTCCTCCGGAGTGCAGTTTGTTTGGCAACCGGAGGACTGTCGATCGGCGTTGGTTCATATTTTGTAGTCCTAGCCTTTCCAAGGCTCAACTCATCAAAAAAAAAACCATCTAACATAGGAGGTTAATGATCGATGGTAACTCTCCACTAGTATTTTAAGTCTTCAATTCTTCAGTTCAGCCACATGTGCAGTGATTTGCATGGCAGATGAAATTTTCTTTAGGAGGCACTTTTTGTTATTACTCTGCTAATTCTTCATCGTCAGCATGAGGCTTGGTGTGATTCAAAAAACATTACATAGAAGCTCAAGAAAGAAAGAGACATTAAAGACCGACCTCCAACTCCCAAAACCCAGGATTTACCGTATCACAATTGCCAGAGTCACCAATTAAAAGATCACTAATTCTAAATACAACTCTATTATTACTATATACAACGCTATTCATTTTGTTTTTCTAAAATACCCCCTATCTTCCTCCACCCATCTCCTGCTCCACCGATCACTATCATCTCACCACCATACCAGCACCACCGTCACGCCGCCGCCTCCACACCACCCCGCTGCCGCCTCCAGCACCACCGCAGCGAACACGCCGCCACCTCCGCTACCACCATTTTCACCCCCACCATCATCAGAACCCACCACCACCCCCCACATCACCACCCCATCATTCACCACTTCGCAGCCATCTCCACCACCACCGCGACCAGCAACCCCGGCCACCAACAACCCATCACTTCCACCATCATCGTTACCAGCAACCATGGGTGGTGCAAACTTATGTTAAAGGGGTCATTTATTTATGGGATTTTTGCATTCCGGTACCATATATTTTCTCATAAATGTATTTTGATACCACAATGTTTGACATTTGTAATTTGATACCATTAAGTTATAATACTATGACAAAATAATCAAAGCCTCCAACGATGTTATATGGGCTGACGATAAACTGGTCATATGCACGTAACTACCCCTTCCACTCTCTCTCCTTTCTCCCTTGCTATGATCTCTCTCTCCCTCGTCCCCGCTCCTCATCGGAGCTCGCCTTGGTACCAGCCTCCAAGCTGCGGCCCGTGGCTTCACCACCGTCCGGCTAGCGTTGCGCCACCCCGGAGATGACACTGCTCTGCTGCCGTCCCTCACCGTGGCCCCCATCATCGGACCCGGCTCTTCCCTTTCTATCTTCTCTTCTCTTCCTCCCTCTCTCCCTCACTCTCTCTCCCCCGGCAGTGCTTCAAATGGCTCTTCAAATCTGCCACGACTGAGAAGCTCTTCTTTCGGCACCTCTAGCAAATTTTACAACCCTCTTTGAGAAGGATTATGGTACTATGCTGGTGACAGGGGCGGTGGCGGCGATGACGTTTCCGGGATGACGGAAGAGAGCTTTCGAGGGTCTTAAATTGGTCACCATGGGCGCACATGTGCATCCGGAGGCTGGCATTGCGCTTGAATGGTTGAACCCTTTCCCGCACACAGGGGCGGACTTAGGTGGGGGCGAGTGGGGGCCCCCACTCGGCTCCGAAAAATACCAAAAAAAAATTTTTTTTTAAGCATATGTGACTGGCTCGGTGGCTGCCTACTTAGAATATTTTTTTTTAATGCTTTTGAGCCTTGGGTAGTGGCTCAGTGGGCCTCTTTGACTTTTCCCTTTTTGGAACCCGTTCCGTGACTCCGGTCCCCTCAAGCCCCAAACCCTAGGCAACTCTACCCTCTTCTCTCGTGCGCCTGCGACCGTGACGTCGGTGAGGATCGGTCGATCACCGGGATCGAAATCGACACCGCCGCATCGCCAGGCGCCATCCGTTGCACCAATGGCCCCAACTCCCGAGGTGACTAGGTGAGCACAGAGCACTCCTTAGTTTATTTTCTCTATTATGTATTCATGGTTGGGTGATTTGGTGGTGGTTCATATTATTTATTGTGAATTGGATGCTATGCTTCATGTTTGGATGCTATGTTTTTTGTAGATAAAGACTTGGATGCTATGCTTCATGTTTGGTTAAGGAATTAGGCAACTTTTTATAATTATTGTAAATTGTTTTTCAATAATTATAGAATCATGGACAAGTATGTTATCAAGCGAAAGCATATAGGGGAGTCTTCTAGCACCCCTAACCTTGCACAAAGAACTCGTGTCAAATTTGATAGTGCTGAATTAGTTGCTGACCCGGGTACACGAAAACCAATTGAGGACTATGATGTTGTTGTTAGAGATCAAGTTCGAATGTGGTATCTATAAAAAGGTCCTTTTCAACCTTATGAGCATAACTTTCCTAAAACGAAATGTGGTGATTGTATGAGAAGGTTTCAGAAAGAATGGTTCAATGATTATGATTGGCTTGAGTATAGTGTGCAAAAAGATAAAGCATTTTACTTTTATTGCTATGTTTTCAAGACAAATAAGGGTTCTCAAGGGGGTGGAGACGCATTTGTAGGAACGGATTTTCAAAATTGGAAAAAGAAAGAGAGATTTGATGTACATGTGGGGAAAGTTAATAGTTCTCACAATGAGGCACGAAGAAAATGTGAGAATTTCAAAAATCAGAAACAAAGTATCATACATGAATTTTCTCGTCAAGATGATGAAACCCGGCTAACCTATAGAAGTCGTTTGACTGCAACTCTGAAATGTGTTAGATTTCTTTTGGGTCAAGGTATGGCATTTCGTGCACATGATGAATCTGAAACATCTATAAATAAGGAAAACTTTCTTGAACTTTTAGAATGGTATGCTAGTGGCAATGAGAAAGTTAGAGAGGTAGTCATGTGTTAGTGAATGAGCTGGCCAAGGTGCATTATGTATGTAGGCATTCTTCTGCCTTTTGAATGAGGCTTAAAAAATTTTTAAGCCCCCACTTACTTAAATTTCTAAATCCGCCACTGCCCACACACCTCGTAGAAGTGCACATGCTCTGCCATTAGCTCGCTAACAGGTTTGGATCCGGGGATCGGATCGGCGCGTGTGAATTTCGACGCGGGGGCTGGATTGGGGGTAAATGGGAACTGGGGTTGAGAGAGGGAGGAGGACGCGAGGAGGGCGGCGGCGTTGAGGATGACCTGCCGGATGGCAGAAGAGATATCGACGGAGACGATGTCATGGGGGAGTGGCTGGCGCTGGCGGATGGAGTCAGAGAGGAGGCGGCGGAGGGAGCCCATCTTGCGGCCCAGGAGGGCGAGGTTTGGAAGTGGAACCGCCGGATCTAAGCCGAACATGGCGGAGGGAAGGGGGTTATGACCTTTTGTGGCGGGGAATCGGTGCAAAACCGCTCACGTGTGCGCACATAAGCTGTTTCATGCTAAATTAGAGTAACGGAGTCAGGATCGGAATTAAATTTCAATTAATTTATAACTTGATGGTAATAAATTATAAATCTCAAACTTCGTGATACCATTTTTCAATTCTTGGAAAGTAATACCGGAATGCAAAAATTCTTTTATTTTAATCCCGATCCTTGACCTAATTAATTAATTATTAATATAAATAGCCCTAAACCCCCTCCATAGAAACAAAACCCCAAAACCCCAATGCCCCTTGGTTACGTTTACGTCCAAAGCAAATAACCTTCAGCAGCTGCCCCTCGAAACCAAATCCCTCCCATCGCTCGAGGTTCCTTCTATGCTCTTCATCTCATCATCCTAACTGGGAACTTTATTTTCATCATTTCGAGTTATATTTATCCATCGAATCGTCCAGTCCTCAGGCATCCATTTCTTTCTTGCTCCCAAATCAAATCCTATACCGAGGTTTTCCAATGGCCCTTGCTCTTATTTCTAAGTATCGGATTTCTTATTATAGTGGTCTTGAGAACCTGAATCAAAGCTTATGCGATTTTTATTGTCAGAATTGCATGCCAGGAATGAACAAAATCATGAGTTTTCGCGGCATCTTTGGGTCGTTGATGCGACGAAGCTGCCGTCAGGTCTTTTATGCGCTATTCTTCATGCCTTTTAAGTTTTTTTTCTTTCTATCTGTCTTCTCTGATGAGATTTTAGCTCAATAATTTGTGAGAGGTTTTTTGTTTTTTGAAGTATTTGTATCTTTGCAATATGATTTCTTGTACCCTAAATTATTTTCCCCATTTCACATGCTTTCCCACAGGTTAACTATTTGGCAGTTGGAAACCCGGCTTCAGCTTTATCTTGCCATTATCTAGCTAGCGATGCAACGGTGTCTGGAGATACAAGTGCAACGAAATCATTGGGAGTGGCTTCGAAGGAAGGAAAGGAGTCTGGGAAGGAAGGAAAGGAGTCTGGGAAGGAAGAAAAGGAGTCTGGGGATTCAAATCAGAGTGATCGGACAGGGAAGCCTGTTCGTGGAGGGGTAAGTCTTATCACGACGCTTGTATAATGCGATGAAGTTTTATTGCATTGACTATATTGCTTGTGATAATTTGGATGGTTATTTTATTTGAAGTTACAATGTAATATTCTTCTCAACATTTGGAGTTTATCATGTGGATAGAACTGTATATTTTGGGCTGCTTGATTACTGTTGTGTGAGATTGTGACATAAGAATGGGGTTATTGAATCATTTGAGTTTTTTCTCAATGAGGATGTCGACTTACTCAGTTGCAACCTTTATCTTGAAAGTTTTATTGCTTTATGTCTTGAAAGGCGGATGTTTCCATCTAACCGTAGGACTCGACTGATCAGATATTTGCTTTTGTTTGCAATTGAGGAGCTTTGGCATGATTCATTTGCTTTTTCCCTGTACAAGATTCTATTCACAAACTTTGAAGAACTTTTAAACTTTGTTCTTTTAATCGAAGTGATATTTACCTAATCTTTCTGAGTTGATTTTTGCAGCCCGTCTCATGGCTAAGCCTTATTTTGTTGCTTATGACTGGTGGAGGATTAGTTGTTTACTATGACAAAGAGAAGAAACGACACATCGAAGGTAGATAACTGTGGTGAGTAGGCTTAGGAAATTCTTTTCTGGGTTCAAGAAGCATACTGATCTCAGCACATATGGCTTTAAAGTCCTATTTCCTTTGTGATGTCAAGTCATGTTCAATGCTTTCTTAATGAAGAAACAACATTTGCTCACTATGTCAAATTTTCAGTCTCTTTTTTGTTTTTGGAATGTTAGATGCATGAATTTTAGCTTTGTCATCTATTATTTGATTCAGAATATGTTTCTTTCTAAATACTTACATCTTATCCAGCTTGGGTCACCTCTTCTATATTTCGTTATGTTTTCAGAGCTGAAGAAATCATCAACTACGCCGAAACAGGGGCCATCTGCAGGAGCTGCTGCTATTGGTGGCCAATTCAAGCTTGTGAATCATTATGGAAAATTAGTTACGGATAAAGACTTTTTGGGAAAATGGACACTGATATATTTTGGATTCACCCACTGCCCTGACATTTGTCCTGATGAACTCCAAAAACTTGCTTCTGCAATTGATAAAATAAGTAAGTCAATTGTCTTTCTTGAGCGAATTTTTCTATCAATTCATTTGACCCCTGTCCCCTTCTGCTTGTGTTTCTTTGGCAGTGAAGCTTTTTTGTATGTGCAGTTTTTTCCTTAACAATGCTTCTTGAATTATTAGTATCTCATCTTCTTGTCAATAGACTCCGAAAAAATGAGTTTGCTACTTCAATGGTTGTTCCAATTATTTGGCCAGCTAGCTATTAGAGACCTTCTTTTACTTGTTGTTCTTTTTATTCTTAGTTTGTATTTAATTAATAACAATGCTATATGGGTGCAATTCAACTTATATTTTATTCAAATTTCTTGCAGAAAAGAAGGCCAAAATAGATATTGTTCCTGTTTTCATTTCAGTTGACCCTGAGAGAGACACTGTTGAGCAAGTCCACGATTATGTCAAAGGTGTGTTTCTTATCCTTCCCTGGAGAATAGCGGCTGTAATTGTTTATTTTGTTCCAGCATTTGTCAATACATGTAAATGAGTTTCTTTTTGCATGATTACTCACTTTCACAAACACTCCTGCTACTCACAAAACTGGGGTATGTTTTGTTTTGCAGAATTTCATCCAGATTTAGTTGGATTGACTGGTAGTCCAGAAGAGATACGACAAGTAGCCCGTGCCTATCGTGTTTACTATATGAAGACAGAAGAGGAGGGCTCAGATTACCTTGTCGATCATTCTATTGTCATGTAACTTCTTTTTGCATGCGCTCATTCTCCATGCTGCTTATTGTTTTAGCTGATTGCATTGCTATTTTCTGTTACTGGTTTGATTTTTTTCATTCTAGAATTGTGGTCTTACTTCTTAGGCATCACAATATCACAACTTACGTGCATTAAAATGGCTCAAGACCTTTCTGTGTGTGTATATGCATGCATGGATATGTTGGATATATGGGCTCTTTGTTTGTTTTCCTGTTGGTGTTGCTGTTCTTCCGTATTCTTAGATGCACAAGTTAATTTGGACATGTCTACTTCTCATCATGTTTATATATATATATATATATATATATATATATGTTTATGAGACGAGAGACGAGCCTTCAGGTAAGACATAGATTTTCCAGGGACTTAGCACATGACGGATATATCATGTGAGGAAAAATTTCAGAGTACTATCCCAATCCTCAACCAGGGTTGTGAATCACCTAAAAACTAGTTGTGGTGCTGAAAGAATCTGCTTGTGCACATAATGAATAGTATGACTCTTGTTACTTGTTAGCTATCCATATTTGAAAACCACGCAGTGTAGATTAGCTGTTGAGTTTTGCTATATCTCAGATTGTTATATGCCTAATTTCTAAAATTAGTTTTCTGATCCATTTGCAGGTACCTGATGGACCCAAACATGAAGTTCGTAAAGTTTTTCGGCAAGAACTACGATGAAGATTCACTCGCTGAAGGCATAATGAAAGAAATTTCCCAGCACGACAAATCTGCTTGAGCAGAACCACGAATCTGCTCTATCAAAATTTCTCATTTTGGCTGACTATTATATTTTTCCATTGTGCACCATCAGAATACATTCTGTGGTTATAATACCTTTCGGCACATACAAATTTTGGAAGAGCTCAGGATACGGCTGCAAACCAATTTCCATTTTTGTAATAATTTTGTTGCTTATTACTTCCATTGTATGTTACATCATAAAACTTTTTATGGTGTTCTCCCTAGAAATTTTTGTTTAGTATTTGAATGGCAGTAAAAGATTTGTGGGAATTTTGTGTGTGGATAACTTTGTGCCAATTTAGGAACATCTGAATGGATGAATGCATTTCTATTGAACAACATCACGGTCATGGGTTGGTTCTAGAGGCCAAAGCTCGTCAACTCGATTCAAATTACCGGGTTTTTGAATCTTTTGATTGGAAAATTTTACATCCGAGAAGAAGTTATAGTTATAGGTACAAATATGGATATATAGATCCCAGACGCTTTTAGCTCTAAGCTTTTTCTAAAATTTACTAAGCCTGTCTAAATTCGATCTAAACCCCTTAATTGGATTCTGATCCGCATCCGAGGCGACCCGAATTCGATCCACGGCAGCTGTATTAACAGGAGATTTATTACAAATAAATAAAAGAATTTCACTGAATTCCCAGAATACCCCTCACTTTCTCTCTAGTCTCTTCCTTTGGCTTTGGTTCCCCCATAAGAAACCCTAGATGCTCATGTTACTCTACTCTCCCATTTAGAACTCGCTTTGGCCAACAATCGTCTGCTCCTAAATGAAAGCCCCGTTGTTCAAGGTATGGTTGGAACTCGTCTGTGTTAAATGAAGCATTTTGAGCACTTCTTGCCCTAGTTGTTCGTTCCTTTTCGTTCCAACTATCTAATTCGTGCATTTCCTCTGTTCTTCAAGCTATTGTGCATGTTTTTCCGTTGGCTTGATAAGATAAAGGCAACTGTTTCTTATTTTCTCGGTTGATGGTTTGATTGAGATGGTTAATGGTGCCCTCATTTGAACTATGGACTTTTTTCTCTTGGTTTTTTTGTAAAGTTTGGAAAAATTCTTCTTCTTCTTCTAATGCAAAACCGTTTCTTTATGTTCTGATCTCTTATGAATTTAGCTTTTGGAAGCTTTTTTTTATTTTATGTGTTGCTTGTTTCTGATTCAGAATGGCTGGATGTTATATTCAGTTTTGATGGAATCATTTGAATGGACTGTCTCATTGATTTTTATGTATCTTGATGGGATCTGAAATTGCCTCCCTAAATGGTTTTAGTCTGAGAGAAATTGTCTCCCTAAATGGACTCCCATCATCATTGATTACATGTGATGATGGGAGTGATTGTTATGCAAAGGATTGTTGCTTTGGTTGTGGTGTGTTGCGTCTCCGTGTTCCTTTAGGTCTCATAGTATGTTGAGTTCTTATCATGGAAAAAGAGTTTGTGGAGCCCATTAGTTATCTCCGTTCATTTTCCTTTCCGGAGGAGGGAATTCTGCTTGGCTTAATGATTGACGAGGAACCTGACCATGTATAATTATGGGGATGCAGGGATTGCTTGGCGTCCTTTCTCCTCCTTCCCGTCTTGTTGTCATCACAAGTAGGCACTTGGGTATCGGAATCCGTCTTTTTCTTGCTTCCTTGAAATCTCTTCACTATCTTCCCAGGCCTTGCACTTCTTGCAATAACTCGCTTACCATTTCCTTACTTTCTTTAGAGAAAGGAATCGATTCTGTTAGATTTGTGTCAAGTGGTCGAGATACCGCAAAAGAGCATGGGGCTGGGGAGTTTTTGCTTGAACAGCATGAAGAAGAAAATGCTCTTGTTATATGGAAAGCTATTCGAAGTGTTAACAATAGGAGTGTTGAAGATGTTATTCAATCTCTCCAACGCGACAAATCTTGCTGTCATATTCAACTCTCCTTAAAGCTTGTTGATAGTTTGCTTGAAAGATTTGGAGATGATTGGAAGTCTGCTTTGGGTGTATTCCTGTGGGTTGATTCACAATCAGGTTACAAACATACAGCATATGCATATAATAGAATGGTGGATTTGCTGGGAAAAATGAAGCAGATAAGTCAAATGTGGGAGTTGGTAAACAGGATGTGTGGAGAAGGCTTGCTAACAATCGAAACAATTGCCAAGATCATGAGAAGGCTTGCAGGTGCAGGGAGATGGAAAGATGCTATTAAGGTTTTTGATGATTTAGAGATCTTTCGAATTGATAAGGATACTGAATCCATGAATCTTTTGCTTGACACTCTTTGCAAAGAGAGGAAAGTTGAGGTTGCTCGTGATATCTTTCTCAAACTCAAGGCCCACATTATTCCAAATGCTCACACTTTCAATATTTTTGTCCATGGCTGGTGTAATGCTCGTAGGATAGATGAAGCAAAATGGACAATCCTAGAGATGAAAGGCTACGGTTTTAAACCTTCAGTGATTACTTACTCAACTATTCTCCAAGTGTATTGCAACCGATTCAACTATCAGAGTGTTTATGAGCTACTTGACGAAATGGAGGCTGAGGGGTGCCCGCCAAATGTTGTTACTTACACCACTATCATGAGTTCGCTTGCCAGGTCATGTGAAGTTGGCGAAGTCATGAGTGTTCTGAACAGGATGAAGTCCTCCAGATGTAAACCTGATACGCTCTTTTACAATTCTTTGATCAATGCTCTTGGTAGAGCTGGTCGACTAGAGCGGGCCTCACATACCTTTAAGGTATTAATGCAAGAAAATGGGGTTGCTCTCAATGTTATAACCTATAACACAATGATCTCTATATTTTGCCACCACGACCAAGAACAGAATGCATTGGATGCCTTGAAGGAGATGGAGAACTTGTCTTTTCAGCCTGACCTTCAGACATATTCTCCACTTCTGAAACTATGTTTCAGAAGATGGAAGGGAGAGGTTCTCCTTCGCAATTTGTTGAGTGATATTGTTGATAAACACCATCTAGGTTTGGATCTTGCAACATATACTCTTTTAATTCATGGGCTATGTAAAATAGGGAAGGTTGAATGGGCTTGCCTTCTCTTTGATGAGATGATGGATAGAGAAATATTACCTAGGATACGAACTTGTAAGTTGCTTATAGATGGAGCTGAACTAAGAAACATGTATGAAGTTGCGGAAAGGATAGCTAATACAATGAAGCTAATCGAACTTGGTTCCAAATATTAATACTTACATCTCACTGCTTTGACTCCTGTGATTCATACTTCACATGTATATTTTTGTTTGATATGACAGTATACAGAGTTCAAACAACAAATTTTTCTTCTCTTGTGTTTGAGAAGTTAAACTTTCACTTGCGCTTGCCTGTGTTAACTTGCTTGTTTTGCTTATGATTGAGGTGCAATGATGGTATTTGTTATCAATACGTTTGTTAAACAACATGCAGCATGTAGAATAACATGCAGCAGTTTTAAACAGTTTGGTAACCTTGATCTCACTGTAGTTACTCTTTGCTATAGAAATTCTGATTCATCGATGGTTAAGAAAGAGTAACTATGATAACTATGGCGATGAGTTGTGTTAAAGCTGTGTATGGTAACTCAGAATAGTTTCTTTTGCTCTTGGAGATTGTCTGCAGTAAATTGATGTGACAGGAATATGACGATGGGTTGTGGTAAAGTATTGAAGCTCATCAATGCCAATAAAGAGGCAGTGCGAGTGGTCAGCAGCAGAGGTTTTTCTGCAGGTGCTGGTAAGGCAAAGAAGGGCGGTAAAGGTGGTGGAGCAGATGCACCGAAAGCTTCTACAATGAGCAAAGAACTCAAGAGCACCACTGTGTTTGGAGCCAATATCCTCAAGGATGGTGTGGACCCTAAGATACTGCCAGATTCTGATTATCCTGACTGGTTGTGGCATTTGCTTGATAAGCGCCCTCCATTGAGCGAATTGCGGAGGAAGAACTCAGAAACTCTCCCTTACGAAGACCTAAAACGTTTTGTCAAGCTGGATAACCGTGCACGTATAAAAGAGAACAATGCTCTTAAGGCCAAAAACTGATTGGAAGGCTTTGAGGAAGCTTTCCTTTTCTGTTATCTTGAAATCGCGTCCGAAACATTCAAGAAAACGTTTTTGAATTTGGAAAAGAGGGGTAGTCAGATGGTGTTAAGCAGCAATCAACATGCTTGACAAAGTGAACAAAGGTGATATGTAGCTTGGTTAAATAAACATTTCATTTGATCTGGTTCAAAAGCCTTCACTTTTTTCATATTGCCCAAGCTTCTTATGCTCTATTGTTCTTGGTGTTACATTCTTGTTTCAGAACTCCTTAAATGGTCCTCCTTCCCACATGGTGCACTTGCTAATTTAACAAGGATATAGATTCTTGATTGCAATGTTTGAGGGGCTCATCACTCATGTAAGGTGGGCAGCAAACCATGCTTTGGACCATATTAGAGGCACCGCTTTCTTTGCGCCTACTTTTGTTTCAGACATGCCATGTTCTCTTTGATACTTCTCTCCATGCAGCTTCTGGACTTATCAACATCATTCGTCCTTTTTCTTCAATACATTGCAATTAGTCTTGGTTTCTTTTGTGGACACTATCATGATATGTTCTTTCCCTCCTTTTGTTGTGTGTTATCCTTTTCATCTAAGTGGAATTGCACTCACCTTTTTCTTTCTTGGGAAGCCACAATTTTTTTTTTTTTTTGGTTTTCTGATAAATTGCATGGAGTTAGAGGGGGAGAAGAGTTTGATCTCAACTGTGGGCTCAATATCTACTGGTTGAGATTCAGATCTATAAAACCGAAGGGTCCGTTTGAGTTGAGGATAAGTATATATAAATCCCGTTTATGCATCTAAACATTTTTTTTAAAAAATCCTACATAACTATCTTTGATGTTTGCATAATTTTTATTTTATTGATTATGTAAACTCATCCCATAATCCAACCGGGCCTTAAAAGTTGATGAAAAGCAGGTATTAATGCCGTTATGTTGTACCAACCTAGCTGAAAGATGAAATAAAATCTCCAGAGGACCACAACTCTTGGTGTGCCATTTATGTGTGTAAGAAGACAGCTAGGCCTTCCTTTAATTTAACTCAGTTGCTCCACAAGCACGGTCCGTGGATCGCAAGCTTATTTGCATCGTTCTGGAAAATTTGGTGGATGTCTGTCTGCTTCTTAAATACATCGGGCTTAAGTTGTTTTCATAGCTAATATAAGTTCGTCATGGTTTATTGGGAGAACTTGGTAGTCATTTTTTGAGGCAGTTCTCTATAAATTAAAACAAGGTTAAAAACTTCGTGAATCCGATCTTGACAATATCATCTTTATTTCTAGAAACATAGTGGTCGGATCAAGAATATCCTTTTGTCTGATTAGCAATCTTAATTATGAGTAAAAAAAAACTATTAAATAAATTAAATAAAATTTTTACTTGTGATCAAGACTGCTGATTGGATGGATGAGTGAACCGTATTGAAATTATATTTCTTATTTGTTGAGCTAATATTGTTGGATTAGAAATTCAATTTACACTGCATCGATCTAAGTAAAGCACGAATCAGTTGAGATATATGTGCTCTCATATTAGATTTGGGTTGTAATTGAGCAACTATTCATGTGATTATATGCCGAGATTGTGCTTCGAGGTTCGTGTTAATCAAGCAACTATGCATGTGATTCCCTTGTTTTATTGGTCTGATGCATATATATATATATATATACTTCCTAATATAGGTACTCAGGGATCTTAATAGTGACCCAAGTGACATTGATAAGTGTTAAAAAGGCAAGAGACATGCGCGATGAACTCCATTATCATGTGATGCGAGTGGCCAAAAGGTGGCATCGTGACTAACGACGCTAAAGAATCTCGCCAATAAATATAACCGTAACTTCTAACCCTCCCTCGTGGGCTGTCTCGCTTCCAGGGAAAGCAATTTGCCCCGCCCAGTTCCTAATAGGGTGGGTTCAGGGGTCCATAAACGGGTTAGGGGTCCGGTTTAGGGTAAGGGTATAAAACCCCATTCGGAGTTGGGGTGAGTCAGGGTTGAGGAAGGACACCCGTCTCGCCTTATCCTGATTAGATGTTTAATAATTAATGTAGTAATATATTATCTTTATTTTAAATTAATTTTTGAGTTGTTGTTGATATAATTTAGAAAGAATGGTCAATAAGGCCGGAAAAAAATAGGATTTGACAATAAGTCAGAATTTTTTTTTCATTTGACAATAGGAGCAATGAGACGAAAATGCCCCCCTATAATCCCCCCAGCCCCGCCCCCCCCCGTCCCCCCATTGATTTAATCTGGAAAGTAACTCAAGTTATTTTCAACGATTGCATCACAAAGAACACAGGTTACTTTCCGTAATCGTGGAAAGTAACTTACTTTCCACCGGAAAAATGAACAGTCACTGGAATATAAACAATCACAGGAATATGAACAACCACTGGGATATGTTAAGAATATTGAAAGGGCATTTTAGTAATAAAAAAAGTATTATGCACTAAATGCTTTAAAAAAAAGGCACGATGACCTAAGACTAAATATTTTCATCTGAATGACCTAAACACCAATTATCACTATAATTTATGTTTGGATCGATTTATTGAAACAAATTTTGTTTCAAATACTTTTTAAGATGATAATTCTTTAGAATATTATTAGATATAATAAATTCAATTTATATAATTTTTTTTTGGACGGGAGCGGAGCAGGGTTGAGATACATGGGGTCCAGCTACTAATAGGACGGGGCGGAATCTGAGTCATAATTTACAAAAATGATTTGTGTACATGGATGTACACATGTACACAAATCATTACCGTTGGATTGAATCGGGCACACAACCCGATTCAATCCAACGGTTGGGGTACATGCCACGTGGGCAATGCACATGCCCACGTGGCATGTACCCCAATCAGGGTTCCATAATTTAAGATACGGGTCAGGGGTCGGCCCCCGTTGCCATCCCTACTCGCTTGCTGCAATATTTGTAAGCGCGTGACTATAGCTATATTTGTCATCCTCGATTGCTGCAATGTTGTCAATGGATTCCCACAATTCAATGATCCAAGTGTCTGACACTTGGTTTGATTCTTATCATCTGAAAAAATTTTGGAACAATTGAGATTTAAAATGATGTACAAAGTTTAAGCACGAATCTAATTTTATAAGTTTGTTTTTTTTTATTGAATACTTCAAAGATTCATGAATCATTCAAACACGCGCACACGAGATGAATACATTAGCTTAGGTTTTTTTTTTTTTTTGAATGAGTTGAGCCGGAGGCTAAAAGTAGCTAATACAACATTACATGAAGCTGTCCTCTAGCTTGGATCCAGAATCACGTGATCAGACAAACACATTCCTGGTCCACCGTGATGTATGAGCAACTCTATCTGCTCTCAAATTACATACTCTAGATATATAAAGAAACATGACTGACTCAAATCGCAGAGCAAGCATCCATATCTCTTTAGCAATGTCATCTAAATCGAGAGGCCAACCTCTCAAGCCATTTAAGATCTGAACAGCTTCTAAGGAATCCGATTCAACAGTAAGCTTAGGTTTGTTTTGGGACAATCTGTCATTCAACAATCTCTTATGAAATTGAGACAAACTTCTCACTCAATCCAAGTGGCTATGTATTCTAGTCTCACGGCCCTCTAAACCCATCTACAAATATTTAAAATGGTGATTCTAAATACACCATGTATTTTACTTGGCGCATCCTATTTTTAAATACACCACATCAAATTTTGAAAGGGTACCTCTATCCGTACCATATTTTCGACTCAACACATCACATTTGCTAAATGCACTACAACCCAAAATTTAAAGCACGATACTTTACTTAACACACCACACCAAACACCACTCTTTATCCAAACCACACTTATACTAATACACCACAATACTAAGGCAAGTTATTCTCTTCTTCTCTAAACCACCAAACACCACATATCTCTCCCTACCGATCACTCTCTTCATCTTCTTCTCCTGCAACCGGCCACTAAACTTCGGCGATAACTAGAAACCCCGACCCAAACTGGGTGAGCGTCCCTCCCGGTGGCCAAAGTCCTCCTCGTGTGTGGCAATAAGCGGCTCCAAATAATATTAAATTTAACGGTTTCTTAAAATCGAATTTTTAATTCTTATTTCGTCGATATGTACCGTACATGTGGTCTTTGTTCAGTTGCATTCGACTGAACATTTATTCCATATTCGATAAATAGATTCTGATCATTTATTCCGAACGGAGTGGGTGCACTTAGCAATATCAGCGAGACATATAAGTCCATAATTTACAAACAAGTTCGGTTCAACTAAACCGTACATCTTAGCTCGAATCGGCCAGTGATGGCCGATCAATTGATTAATACTCGGTTGGTTCCGTCCGTATATGTCGACTCAATGCAGTAGTCTTTAACCGAACATAGCAAAATCGCCAGTAACTTCAAATCATCACATACATTTCAAACCACATGCATTCAATAAAGAGTACATAAACACAAACATAAGTAACTTATTCAAAACCACATAATCCAAGTCATTCAACACATACAAGAAATGTCAAATATGTGTACACAACCATCCATCAGTAACTTTAAATTAATGACTTCAGTGTACATAACTTTGAACAATCATACAATGACATCATCCACATATACATTTTAAGCTATCATCACATGTTTTTTATCATCCAAGCAATACACCAAGTCCCATGTGTTAATGAAATAACAAGCGGTCCTAGTTTCTAACTACAAACTTAAACATAGAAATGACAAGTAATCAATAGACGGGAAAAATCCACAACACATATCCGATCAATTCAATTCAATTCAATTCAATTCAATTCAATTCAAATATACACACGGTATCAGTCATAAATCGTGCCAAAAATTTTTACCGAGTGCAGCTAGCGAGAAGACAAAGACCCGTGTATTTAGAATCTCCATTTCAAGTGCATCGATCAACCAAAACAGTACAAAGATCCCTTTCTAATCTCCATGCTGATTGCTGACCCACACGAAAGAAACCCTCTCACGAGAGCCCAGAACGTATTCTTTTTCTCACAATCAATTGAACATTCTACATAATAATAATAATAAAAGCGCACTCTCTGAAGTCCTTATCATTATCTGCAAACCTTACCTCCCACTGTCCCACACCATCATCCCTCCTACTTTTTCTGACACAATGGATGCTTTTCTCTTTCTTGTTCCACCACCTCCACAGTCTTCTTCTATCACCAATATATTATATATACCCCTTTCTATGGAAAATCTCATGAATCCAATCTAGTTTCTTCTGTGGATCCATTAATTGGATCCTCTTTATCTCCTCCAATCTCTTGTATTCTCTCTTCTTCTTTCTATAGATCCAAGTGAAATTATCCACCATGATATTATAGTTTCACTTCTTTATCCCTTGATTCACATGGGTCATGTCTGTTTTGCCTTATAGTGTTCTGACCTCTCTGCAGCTCCCACCTGCTTTGGGTTTTATAATCACCTCCTTGCTCTTCTTGTTCTTGTCCCCCTCTTTGATTTCTTTGTTTTTTTCAGTATTTTCTTGGTATTAGCTCAAGTTGGCATCTACCATCTTCTAGTTTAGTACCACTGCTCTGTTCTTCTCAACTTTGCTCTTTTATCTCAAATGGGTTTCCTCAACTCGCATCCATAGATCACTCCTGAGCGTTTATCCCCGCCAAAGCTTTGATTTTTATCCATTTTCTTCGTAAGATCTCAAATGGGTAGCTGCCAAATTTCGTTCTAAGCCATCTACCAACATCCCTGTTGCCATTTTTCGTGATTTTGATTCACTGTTTACCTCCATAAATTTCTCTCCTTTGTTTTTGTTTTGATTCTCTCACCAATGCCACCTTCGTACTTCCCTCTCCGGTGGGAGAGCACCGGGGACCAGTGGTGGTACGCCTCTCCGATCGACTGGGCGGCGGCCAATGGCCACTACGACCTCGTCCGGGAGCTGCTCCACCTCGACACCAACCTCCTCATCAAGCTCACGTCCCTCCGCCGCATCCGCCGGCTCGAAACAGTCTGGGACGACGACGAGCGCTTCGTGGACGCCGCCAAGTGCCGCTCCTTTGTCGCCCGCAGCCTTCTCCTCGAATGCGAGACCAAGAGTGGCAAGAACACGTTGATTCGTGCAGGCTACGGCGGGTGGCTGCTCTACTCGGCAGCCTCCGCCGGAGACATTGGCTTTACCAGAGAGTTGCTTGAGAGAGACCCATTACTAGTGTTTGGAGAAGGAGAGTATGGCGTGACCGATATATTCTACGCGGCGGCGCGGAGCAAGAACTCCGACGTGTTTAGGCTTCTCTTCGATTACGCGGTGGCGCCGAGGTGCGTGGTGGCGGGGAGAGGAGGAGAGCATGAGGAGGAGGGATCGACTTCGTCGGTGTTTCGATCGGAGATGGTGAACAGGGCAGTTCATGCAGCCGCCAGGGGAGGCAACTTGGAGATCTTGAGAGAGCTTCTTGCTAATTGTGGGGATGTCTTGGCTTATAGAGATGTTCAGAGGTCTACCATCTTGCATGCTGCAGCTGGCAGAGGCCAGGTTGAGGTGAGGCTTGATGCTTCTACTTCTACCTGAAAAAAATTGTGATACTTTGCTGTGATTTTACTTGCTATAATTGTTTTTTTGATTTGCTTCAAGGTTAATTAAGCAATTTATTTACTGTATTCAGTTGGTTGCAGAATATTTGTTAGATTTATATGGTATGTAGGAGGAACTTTCTCATTGATTCTTTGTGTTAATTTTAGGCTTCCTAAAGAAATAAGTTCATGGCCTTTTGTTATCAGGAAGAAAACAACACTTGTTCTTCATTACAAGGATGATATTTTTGCTTGATTAGTTGTTCCTGTTTGAAGTGTTTCAGTTGTAGGAACTTCTAGCCTTTTGTTATATGGTCGGTTAGTCATCATATTAGTATGTCTTTCAGTCTTTGGCTTGTGAGTTGCTTGCTGATGCAAATATGGAATGATTTCTTTGTAATTTTGACAGACATGAATTGCTTAAGGGTTGAGATGGTTTTTGATTGGTGCATTATTGAGAATCTCAGAGCCAGTTCTCTTCCAGAAAAGGAAAAGGAAACAAAACAAAACAAAAACACTTGATTCTTGTAGAAGTAATTTGCGACGAAGTTCAATGTACAATGGGCTATATATTCATGGTTTGTTTCATTCTATTATCAATAGAAATAGAAAATATTGATATGTAAATCCAACTTCCACTTTGTACTGAATACCCTGTAAGCAATGACCTATTTGTTAAACTCTTACATTCATTCTTGCAGATAGTCAAGGATCTGGTGGCATCTTTCGACATAATAAACTCCAAGGATAACCAAGGAAACACAGCATTGCATGTGGCAGCATTCAGAGGATTCCTAGCCGTCGTAGAATTCATAGTCACTGCATTTCCTTCATCTTCTTGTTTGACAAACAATGCAGGGAATACATTTCTGCACATGGCGGTGGCAGGCTTTAGAACACCTGGTTTCCGGAGGCTTGATAGGCAAATAAATCTGATGAAGCAGCTGATCACTGGAGATATCACAGACATTAATGGAATCATTAACATGAGGAACAGTGATGGAAGGACTGTGCTGCACATAGCCATGATTGGCAACGTGCACTCTGATTTGGTTGAACTCCTAATGACTGTAAGGTCGATCAAGTTGAACATCCGAGACGCTGATGGCATGACTCCATTGGATTTACTTGGTCAGCGACCGCGATCAGCGTCATCCGAAATATTAATCAGACAGCTAATGTCTGCGGGAGGGATCTCAAACTCAAAAGACCATATGGCAAGATCAGCAATTGCTTCTCAGTTGAAGATGCAAGGTATTGGAAACAGCCCAGGAACTTCCTTTCGAATCTCCGATGCTGAGATTTTCTTGTACACTGGTGCTGAGCCATTAGATGCTGGAGGAGATAGAGCCAGTGAGCGGCCTAGTTCTTGCTCGAGCGCTTCTTGCAAAGCAGATGGTGCTCACTTTGAGACAGTTGACGAAAACCATGTTTCTTCAGATAAAAAGAAACAGAATTCAGTAAACAGTGCTGCTAGGCGCCTCAAGATTTTCATGCGGTGGCCTCACCGAAAGGATAAAAAAGCTGAATCTTTGAAGACATTGGGAGATGAAGACTCACTGGACTCTTTCAGGAACCTCTGCAGCCGTGAAGACACGCCGACACCCCTCCGTCAGCGGTTCTCCAAGGGGTCATCACTTCCGAACAACAAGCGTACTCTTGCCGTCAGGAGTAGTATGCCGAGTCCGGCAACAAAGAAGAAGTTTGCTACCGGTCTGATGCACGGTGTGATCCAAGCCATGCCACATCTTGCTCCTCCGTCACACTCACCGGCAAATGGTTTATCAAGATCAACAACATCATCGCCCTCCTCAGACAAACAGAAAGGTATTTGCTCAGAGAATGAGACAGCCGGGCCGTCCTGTTCAAACTCATCCATAAATGGCAGCGGAACAGGAAACTCGACCCAGAAATCCGGCTCTGTGAATACCAGATTGATGAACCACTACTTCTGCTTCGGCGCACAAGGCCTGACAATTGATGATCCTAACACCAAACAGCGCTCAAGCCGGATGTTCAAGCGCTCAGTTCCATCAGCTGCTTGAGAACCAATCAAGACCAGGTCATTCTAATTTTCTCGGTGGTTCCAGCATGGTATATGTTTGCATGGTTTGCAAGGCTTGTTATCGGTTTCTGAAGACATAGGTGTGGGTTTGCTTGTGTAGAGTGTCCTGATGTTTAATGCAGAAGCTATGTCTAACATCTAGTTAGATTGTGCTGCTGTAATTCATCTGCCTGCTTCTGCTCCTCATATTTGTAATGCAATAACACTATGCCTCTGCTTTGCTTTGCTATATAATTAACAGTGGTTTCATTGTCTCTATTCCGCATCTTTGTTCATCTTTGTTCTGAGAAGAAGCCAATCGAAGTCATCCTTTGCCATGGATGCTGGATCCGTTGAGCCCAGATCAAAACAATTACTGTTACAGAATATTTTCATATATCTTTCTAAAAGGTGCGTTTCAGTGCAAAAATAGAATTTTTAAATAAAAAAAAACAGGAGAAACAAAAGAATCAGTCTCCAGATAAACAAATAAGATTCAATTTTATATTTAATTTATAAAGTAAAAATAATAAGATAATAAAATCTTGTCGACGAATAAATGAATAATCTGAAGGTCATACCCGATCTGGAAAATAAAAATTTTCAGAAAAATAGAAGTCCACTTCTTTCCACTAACTGATATGTAACTTTCCATACTTTTTTTCCCTTAATTGAGCATATCCAAGAATAATATCACTGATAACATTAGCATGCCTTAAAGTTTAAACCCCCCTCCAGAGACATAGATATTGATTCATCGTGATCAACCTTTGTAACAGCACCTCATGAAGTCCACCAAAATTAGGGCATTATTCTTGCAAAAACTTGCAGCCACAGTGCCACAGAGCATCAGCCTATACTACACTTCCTTATATCCACCTAATTTCTAGACCACCCTACTCCTCGTTCCAAAACCCAAATGGGCCACACATAATACAATACAGGCTTGTGGAACAAAACCACATTGGGAAATCCCTCTCTACACCTCGGAACCTATACATGTTCTAAAGGAAAACAAAAATCAGATTACTCACCATCGAATGCGATCACTTGGTATCAGTAAAATCAGCATCGATGACTTCTCCACCTTCTGCTCCTTTGTCGGCAGGGCTAGATGATGGCCCGGCACCTCCGGCAGCCGCACCAGGCTGGTTGTAAAGTGACTGGCCAAGCTGCATCACCTCCTGGTTTAGAGCGGCCATGGCGTCCTTGATGCCTTGTGTTGTCCCGCTGGAGATGGCGTCCTTGAGTGCGCCAAGCTTAGCCTCCACCTTTGCTTTGACATCAGCAGGTACTTTATCTCCCAACTCATTCAATTGCTTTTCTGTCTGGTAGATGACAGAGTCTGCCTGGTTCTTGGTATCTATCGCATCTCTCTTCTCCTTGTCTTCCTTTGCAAACTTCTCTGCCTCTTTCACCATTCTTTCTACCTACATATTTACGACGAAGAGTTGAAAAAATTTGAATTACAGGCAGACGATATCGGTGTAACCGAGAAGCATTCATCCCAATCAAAAAGTAAGTTCCCTACCCTTTCCAATAAAGAGCCAGATCACTATGTCAACTACGTGTTTAAAAGTTAAAAAGAGCACATCATCACTTTGACATGGCACATCAAACCATGACGAGATTTCCAAAGGAAAGAATGGGTTTGTTCCGTCAAATGTCCATTGAGTATAGAAAGCATACCTCATCGCTTGGCAAGGTGCTAGCCCCGGTGATAGTAATATCTTGTTTTTTTCCTGTTCCCTTGTCCGCAGCTGAGACAGAGAGGATACCGTTGGCGTCAATATCGAACTTCACCTCAATCTGTGGAACACCCCGTGGTGCCGGAGGAATTCCATCAAGGCGGAAGCTTCCAATTGGTTTGTTATCTCTCACGAATTCTCTTTCTCCCTGAAGAACATTGATCTCGACGCTTGTCTGTCCATCTGCAGCAGTAGAGAACACCTCTGATTTAGAGGTAGGCAACGTGGTATTCCGTGGGATGATCTTTGTCATGACTCCACCCAATGTCTCCAAACCAAGAGATAGAGGCGTGACATCAAGAAGAACAATATCACTAACATCTCCAGCCAATACTCCTGCCTGCAAGATGAATAAAAGGAGAAAAACTAAGAACAAAGAAGGAATATTGAAGCAGAATACTTCTAATGCAACCATAGGAACATATACTTCAAAAAGATTTAAAGAAACATTTCAACACTGAGCACATTAGATGCAGACTGCATGGCTTCAGTACCTGCATCAGACTGTAACAATTGCTATACCTACCAAAGTAGATCTCTATATCTGGAACTTAACATACCAAATTTGAATCCTCATCAACCCACCAGAGTTAAACACATTTACAAGCATATAAGTTCATATGCTGAGACAGAAATCGAAGCTCTACACATTATAATATACATGACTTATACTAAAACCAAGCTAAGTTCACTCTCCTTAAACTGAGAACATAATACAGCATGTCTTCCCTGCTCTAATTAAAGCATTCATATTCTGAAAAGCTGTCAATAAATGCTTCTATGTTGATAGATAAATTTCAGATATTTCTAATGTTACATCTCCATGTTTCCACCCATGAGGGCCTGTCTTTTGTTCCAAGAGGACACACACCTAACAAAAGCCCTTGTAAGTCTGAGCTGATTGAAGCCATTAACCTAGACTATCAGGCAGAGGCCTTTCATCACCTGGAGTTTGGAATGTCTTTCAAGAGAACACCTAACAAAAGCACTTGTGATTTTGAGCTGACTGAAGCCATTAACCTAGAACTATCGGGCAGAAAGCCTTTCATCACCCAGAATTTAGAATAAATTGCAAGAGAACCCCTAATAAAAGCACTTCTATTTTTGAGCTGACTGAAGCCATTAGCCTAGAACTATCAGGCAGAAATCCTTTCATCTCCCTGGATATACAATATGTCTTACTTGTTTAACTGAAGAACTCATAATCAGTCATAAGTTATCAGGTCAACTGATTAAGGTAATTGTCCACTTTAAAATAGAGATACAAGGCACACTCCAAAGCAGAAAACAAGCAACCAACCTGAACAGCAGCCCCAAGAGCGACAACCTCGTCTGGATTCACAGTTACATTGGGCTCCTTTCCAGTCATCTTCTTCACAAGTTCTTGAACAGCTGGAATTCTTGTTGACCCACCCACAAGAATCACCTCATCTATGTCCTTGAATTCAAGGTTCGCATCTCTCAAGGCATTTCCGACAGGCGTCTTAAGCCTATAAGAAACAAATATGTAACAATGAATGATTCGTCCATAGGTGTGCTACTTCATGGCAAAATACAGTGCAAAACTACTGGAAAGGAGCGAAAGTTACCCCCATTAGCAAAAATCTATAGCATGAGGATCCATATTCGGCTACTGATAATAGTTCTTAAATTTATGAATGCAGCAGACCAACATTAAAGATTCGCAACAACAACAACAGAGGCCAAAGGCGCGCACATCAAATCCAGAATCAACAAAGCCAAATGTTCAACATCGATGAAAAGAAATTAGTGTTGGTACTATATGACAAGCAGCTAACAGTAGCAGTGACTGCCAATCTCTACAATATTCTAGGGATGGGCTCATGTGAAAAACAACATTCCCACATGCACACGGGTAAAGACATCCACACTTAAAAAATACAACTCAAGGTTTCTAACCATGCTTTAAGTAAACATTCCTACGAGAAATGGATATTTGTTTTACTATTCATCATTTACAAGTTATTTTATCAGACATCAGAAAGTACCTATCAAGAAGATCTGAACATAACTCCTCGAATTTTACTCTGGTAAGAGCTGTATCGATATGCTTAGGGCCATCAGCAGTTGCAGTGATGAAAGGTAAGCTACAAAAACAACAGAAAAAACAGAGGTCAAGGAAGCCTTATGTATGACATCTCTCAGTGTAAAGAAAGAAACAATATCCTGAATACCTCATGTTAGTCTGTGTTAAGGATGACAACTCCATCTTTGCTTTCTCTGCTGTTTCAGTCAGTCGTTGAAGAGCCTGCTTGTCTTTCAGGAGATCAATGCCCTCATCTCTCTTGAAATTTGCAGCCAGCCAATCAACAATTCGCTGCTCAAACAATAAATGAATAAGGATCAGAACGAACCACCTAACATGCATGTTTTAAAACAGCCATGCTCCTATGCAAGTGCAGGGGAACTTTCAGACAAGCAAATAAACATGACTAGAATTTTTCCCCACATTCAAACTGTTTCAACTAAAATAAAGGAAAGCACAGAAAAAGGAGAGTATAAGAAAGTAAAATAGCAAGAACTATGAAACCCAAAAGGAGGAAGATATCAACAAAGAACATGGCAGTTGCTAGAAGTCAGAAGTTAAAGATGATGAAGGCAAAGAACATGGTAAAATGGTTGCAAAACAACCTGCATGCATGAGCAAACCAAAAACCTGCATTGCTTCAGATACTACAACCATGTATATCAAACACATGGCAAAAGATATTGTCATCAAATGCCATGTGCTTGATATCCATGGTTGGCCAAATCAGCAGACAAAGAAATCAAAAAAGAAGGTTGGCCAAATCAGCAAACAAAATCCAAGGAATTCACACAGAATTATGTACCCCCTTGAACTCCGCCCTTATGTAGATAGAATACGAGCAAAAACAAGAGTTCTGACATACTTTCCATGTGCAATAACAATTCCGAGTGTAGTTTTGCACAATGACAAGACAAGAGGAGGAAAAGCGACTACCTTATCGAAGTCATCACCACCAAGATGAGTGTCTCCAGAAGTAGAAAGCACCTCGAACACTCCATCTCCAACTTCCAGAACTGCAGCAAAACAAGGCAACATATTATTTGAAAATAAAACTACCTCATTAGAACCCAGGTAACTGCAGATAGTCCATCCCAAGGTTCAAAACCCACCTTCTCATGAAGGTTATGTATTAAGATATGCACATCCATGTAAATTTGGCCAACCTTATCCTGAGACAAACTACTGACAGCTTCTTCTAATAAACTTCCAAGCAAATGCAATCATAAAAGAATCCTAGGTAAGACAATAGATTAGTTTCATACCAGAAACATCAAACGTGCCACCTCCCAAGTCAAACACGAGAATAGTCTCGTTATTCTTTTTTTCAAATCCATATGCCAGGGATGCAGCAGTAGGCTCATTGATAATGCGAAGAACTTCTAGACCAGCAATACGACCAGCATCTTTCGTGGCCGTTCTTTGGGAGTCATTAAAGTACGCAGGAACAGTAACAACAGCTTTTGTCACCTTATCGTTTAAGAACTTAGACGCATCATCCACAAGCTTCCTCAAAACCTGAATTCAAACAGAAGAAAGATGCACGTTAGCCAAACATATTAGAATACAAATCACTTCCAAATTGCACTATCATCGGGATTCTCATAAAAATACTCGAGCTTTAGCTGCCGACACAAGGTCAATGACTCAATAAGAAAATGGAGAACCCAAAATAGGCAGTTGCATCCAAATTTCACTTCTAGAACTACAAAGAGCCAAGTGCCTCGAAATTTTATCAAAAAATGGAATTGGAGAGAATCAAACAAGACCAGTATAGAATATCCCAAAATTTACACCAGAACAAAATAATACACGAAAAGTTACCTACAAAAGGCCAATGACAGCTAAAAGCAAAAGAAACGTGGCGATCGAATAACTCAAATTTATCAGTTTCATAGGGTCATGCAAATTTTTCCATCGCATTTAAGAAAGTAGAGGAATTCCAGATGAGTAATTGTATCCGAGAAAGACACCTGAGCGGAGATTTCCTCTGCAGCGAACTGCTTCCCGATGGCGGGGCATTCCAATTTGACATTCCCATTCTCGTCCCTGACCACCTTATACGAAACTTGCTTCGCCTCCTCATCGACCTCCGACATCTTCCTCCCAATGAACCTCTTCACAGAAAAGAACGTGTTCTCCGGGTTCACCACAGCCTGCCGCTTCGCAATCTGCCCCACGAGACGATCGCCGCTCTTGGTATACGCCACCACGGACGGCGTCGTCCGCTGCCCCTCCGCGTTCGTCATGATCGTCGGCTTCCCGCCCTCCATCGCCGCCACCGCCGAGTTCGTCGTCCCGAGGTCAATCCCCACCACCTTCTCCGCCGCAACCCGCAGAGGGGCCCACCTCCTGCCTCGGGACCGAGCGGGCGAACTGGCGGACTGGCGGCAGGAGCCGAAGAACACGGATCCCGAGGAAGACAAACGGGAGTAGGAGCGGTTGCGGGGGGACGGGACGGCGGCAGCGGCGGAGCCAAGCGCGTGGAGCTGCGCGGCGGATGACGCCATTGTTGGAACGGAGAGGAGCTCCGGGAACCCTAACTCTAGACCAGTGGTAGCTCTTGCGTGCTTAGCTCGAGAGCGCTGGGGATAAGGAGCGATGGAGAGGAGGGGCGGGGTTTTTCTAGAGAGAGAGAGAGAGGAGTGTGGAGATGAATCTGTAGAAGCTTCTAGGGAGGTCGTTCTGGAATGTAGACGAGGCATCCTCGTGCGCGTGTGGCCGGCACGTGCGGCCTAATTGAGACGACAACGGCAACATCCGCCGTTCGCATTGTCTCGAGATTCGATTTTTTTATTAGATGCATGAATGATGCATCTCTAACCAACATTCTCCAGCTATATTAATCCTCTATTCTTTTGCTTAAGCACGTGCATATAACACGATGAGGCTTTAATTTAGATATTTATGTGAATTTCCTCGAAAAAATAATCAAAATAAGTCCAAGTATGAGAGGCTATTTTAGATCCTATATCTTTATTCTATTGTAAAATGTGTGCATGTGAATGAGATCACATGCCCACTATTGATGAATGACTAGTCTTGATGAATGACTAGCCTTGTTGATGGAAATTGGATTGAGACAAAAGCATTCAATGATGCTTTGTCTTCATATCCTCCCATTTGCCTATAAATAGGCATGGATGAACAAGTGAAGGATGTGGTGAGATTGAGCTCCTCATCTCGTATTGCTTCTTCTCCTTGCTATCTTCTTATAAGTAGAGTTCCTCTTCTCATATCCCCTCTTCTCCTTGTCCACTTGCAATTAGTATGAAGTATGAGTTAGAAGTGAGCAAGCAAGGGGATTACCTATTTCCATGATACATTCATAACACGTTATCAGCACGAGACTCTGCCACATAGAGAAAAGGAGAGAACCAGTCAGATATATCTTACTACCTATTATTTTGTACTGGTTACATTTATTCTAACCTGGATCATGGTTACATTTATTCTAACCTGGATCATATAATATTTTGAACTACAAGCTATATATGAAGAATAAACCATTGTGATGCCTGAAGCACACATGGTAAAATGATTGTACCAGAAGTACAAAATTTGATGTACCCGAAGTACAAATTAAGAGAGTGCATGAAGCACACAATTTGGTGTCTGAAGCACAAGTTACTACAATAGTGCCTGAAGCATTTAATTTGCACTCGAAGTGCAAAACACTATCTTGTGCCTGAAACACATAATCTTTTACCTGAAGTGCGAAAATATTTTCAGTACCAGAAGTACATGCATTAATTTTTATTATAATACATAAAGTGTGTATTTGCTTAATGCTCTGATATCTGCAGTTCATATTAGTCATTCACTATATATGCATTTTAGTGCGGGATATTATCAGCCCTCCGGGGTCGTCTGAGTTGGCCAGCGCGGTCGCTCAGACTTATAGGAATGAAGCCCAAGGTTCGAATCCGGATCACCGATCCGCCAGGAAAACCTGGGCTCAAAAAAAAAAAAAAATATTTTGCTGCTATTTCTTTTATTTAATTCTTGGCATATTTATTTTGTGCAGTCTGATCATGGTTAGCTTAGTGAAGTTGGAGTTCCTTCCCCTGGATGTTACCGGCAGTAACTATTTATCCTGGGCGCTGGATGCTGAACTCCATCTAAATGCTAGAAACCTGGGGAGAACTATTAAGGAGGGGAATGTTGCCACGCCAAATGAAAAAGACAGTGCCATTATATTTCTCCATCGCCACATCCATGAAGACCTGAAAAATGAGTACCTTGCTGTGAGGGACCCACTAGATTTGTGGAAAAACCTAAGTGATAGGTTTCAACACTTAAGAACTATTATCCTCCCCACTGCCCAATACGACTGGATGCACCTACGCCTTCAGGATTTTAATACCGTTAGTGAATACAATTCAGCCCTCCACAAAATCACATCTCAATTAGAACTATGTGGCCAACCCATATCTGACCAAGACAAACTTGATAAGACATTCTCCACCTTCCATGCCTCGAACTTGATTTTACAGCAGCAGTATAAGCAACGTGATTATAAGAAGTATTCTGAACTGATTGATGCCTTACTTAGAGCTGAGAGACAGAACCAAATTCTGTTAAAAAATCATGAGTCTCGTCCATCTGGTTCTGCCTCATTTCCTGAAGCAAATGCTAATGCCCATCGTGGACATGGCCACGGACGAGGGCGTGGCCGTAGCCGTGGACGCGGGCGTGGACGAGGCCGTGGTCGTGGGCGATATAATGACAGGTTCCATTACTACCGTGAAGGAAATAGTGGTCCTACTCCCCACCCTAAGAATGATCAAGTAGAAAATAGAAAGAGAAAGGAGCCTGAAGACGGAACCTACAAGAAGAATGATGATGAATGCTACCGATGTGGGGGAAAAGGGCACTGGTCTCGCAACTATCGTGCACCCAAGCGTGTTGTGGAGCAGCACATAGCCAAGGGAAAGAAGAAATGTGATGAAATGAACTTCACAGATTTTGATGGCCTGGCTGATATTTCCCTTCCTGATAACCCCATGGTTGGTACATCTCTAGATGTATCGGACTTCCTCGTAGGATCTGAGGAATGGATGGACACCTACTGAAATCATGTATTATAAGTATGCTTACATCTACTAATATGTACTTGGCTTGTTTTCTTTATGTATCTTTGAACGGCGCCAAAATTTTGATACGACTTGAAAAGTGTCGTTTCTTAACAAGTCTAACCAAAATTACAAATTTATAATCAAACTACTAACTAACTACTTTAAGGGTAGATAGCAGTGAGTCCGAGTCGAATCCACAGGGAATGCATAGGAAAATAATTAAACTACTAAACTCAATCTAAGTATCCCTACCAACAAGTTGGAAAAAGATTTAGAATTAAAATTAAACTAATACTAAAGGATTAATAAATGCGATAAAAGATACCATGGAGTTCTTAATCAGTAACCATGATTCTACCAGGTCTTCCTAAGATCGGGGCATGCAAACATGATGAATGGCTTTCTAATAGTTGATAAGTGAATGGCTAGCTCTCCTTATCACTCAACAAGTTCTGTTTAGGATTCCTTGTTGGAAAGAACAATTATCTAATTATCAGTGACCGAATGATTAGTTACGTTCACTGCTAATGAACCCTCTTATTAGGATGAGTTCATCGCAAGGAGAAGTGTTGATAGGGATTTAGGTGTAAGATCAAGATGGGTTTAGCATCTTGATGGCCAAATCTACAAAAGTAGGATGCATGAAGGATTAGGGATGGAACGTAGTGGGACTAGCACTACTATAGTGGGACTAGTACTATACAATCCCTAACCACGAAGAAGATTTCATCCGAGATACCATGGGACTAGTATGGTTCTCTTATTTGGATGAATCCAATCCACGCCCTAACATACACAAGCTCTAGAATCAAGTGCAAGCAAGAACGATTCAAACATCCAGCAAGAAATCAACACCAAGATATAGGAAAATATAATCAATCCATAAAACCAAATAATCGTGTATACAAACCCTAGATCTCATAAATTCATAATAGAAATCTTAGTTACATCATAAGAATCCCATGGTAAAAAGTTAGCTACTCATCTTTAGGGTTTGATCCATAGATGAAGGTTGATGAAGCTCTTCCGCCATGGATTTCCTCCCAAAGATCTATAAATAAAAGCTAAAAAGAAGAAAGAAATTGTTCTCCCTCTCCAAGAGAGAAGAAAGACCCTGAAAAACCCTAAAAGATGCCTATTTATAGCCCAAGTATCCACCTTAACTCGGATTAGATCTGAACCGTTGATTTTGCTTAATAAATATCAAGGGAACGGTCATTTTCGAGTCCGATCGATCCGTCTCTTGGTGTCGGATCGATCCGGTGCATAAAAATCTTCGATTTCCAGCTTTTCCCGAGTCCGATCGATCGAACTATGGGTGTCCGATCGATCGGACTCAGTAGGAGCGATCGAGGGATCGATCGGAAGGTCAATAGCTGAAAAAAACACGTTCTGTGAGGCCTCTGCATAGTCCGATCGATCGGACTCTGGGGGTCGGATCGATCGGACCCTTCAGCGTATTTACTGCTTGCCATCCAGACTGCGCCATCGGTACTAAAACTGCCGTAACTTCCTGTAGAAAACTCGGAATCACGAACCGTAAAATTCTACAGAAACTAGACTTCAAGGGCTTTCCAACCATATATGGCTCATCATCTGATTCTTCCTGAGCAGGTACAGGTTAATCTTCAAAGCCAATCCATCTTCATTCTTTTGCTCCTAGCATGTCTTTATTTGTTCGTTTTAGCACCAAACATGATCTAATCGTCATTGAAGGCTCTTATACCTGAAATACATCATAGACTATTAAAATAGCATTGCTCGGAGACTAACGAGACCTAGTTGAAAGGGTGATTTGTGCACTTTTCAAGTCTTATCACTTTGTAGTTCATGCATATTTCTATAAATGCATATATTGCTCTAATTGTTTCCCAGATGGATGGCGACGCATGTCTTGTAGACAGTGCAACCACAAACACGATCCTCCAAGATCGTAAGTACTTCTCACAATTAACATTAAAAGAGTCGAATGTTAATACAATATCGGGTCCTGCAGACCTGATAGAAGGCTCCGGGAGAGCAACCATAGTTTTGTCCAGATGAACAAAACTATCTATCCGGGAGAGCAACCATAGTTTTGTCCAGATGAACAAAACTATCTATCCGGGAGAGCAACCATAGTTTTGTCCAGATGAACAAAACTATCTATTAATGATGCACTATACTCTACTAAATCCATAAGAAATTTACTCAGTTTCAAGGATTTACGTCGTAATAAATATCATATGGAAACGACGAATGAAACTGGTATAGAGTATCTATGCATCACACTTACAGTTTCATGCCAGAAGCATGTACTTGAGAAGCTTCCTGCCCTTTCTTCTGGTCTATATTATACGAAAATAAGACCAATAGAATCACATGCTGTGATGCACCAGAAGTGCACTAATCCAAGTGATTTTATGCGTTAGCATGATCGACTTGGTCACCATGGATCGGTGATGATGCGTCGAATCATTGAGAATTCACATGGACATAATCTTAAGAACCAGAAGATTCTTTTGGCTAGTAAATATCCATGTGCTTCTTGCTCCCAAGGAAAGCTAATAGTGAGACCATCCCCTTCTAAGGTCACCTCTGAATCTCCAAATTTCTTGGAGCGAATCCAATGTGATATATGTGGGCCCATTCATCCTTCAAGTGGACCATTTTGATATTTCATGGTCTTAATAGATGCATCCACAAGATGGTCACATGTATGTCTTCTATCCACTCGTAATATTGCTTTTGCTAAACTTTTAGCTCAGATCATTCGGTTACGAGCTCAGTTTCCAGACTATCCTATCAAGACAATTCGTCTTGACAATGCTGGTGAGTTTACATCTCAAGCATTTTTAGATTATTGTGTATCAATAGGGATAAATGTAGAACACCCTGTTGCGCATACACATACTCAGAATGGCCTAGTAGAATCACTTATCAAACGCATCCAACTGATAGCTAGACCATTGCTTATGAAATCCAAGTTACCTGTCTCAGCTTGGGGACATGCTGTATTGCATGCAGCATCTTTGATCCGAGTCAGACCATCTGCATATCATAAATTTTCACCAGTACAACTTGTCTTTGGCCAGCAACCAAATATTTCTCACTTAAGGACTTTTGGATGTGCAGTTCATGTTCCAATTCCTCCACCTCAGAGAACCAAGATGGGTCCTCAGCGCCGGCTTGGTATTTATGTTGGTTTTGACTCCCCTTCTATCATTAGGTACCTAGAGCCTTTAACAGGGGATTTGTTTAGAGCACGTTTTGCTGACTGTCACATTGATGAGTCAGTTTTCCCACCATTAGGGAGAGAAAAGAAGAAGCCAGAAACTCAAAATGAAGTTGTATGGAACATTTCGACGTTGTCTCATCTTGATCCTAGATCAAGTCAAACTGAACTCGAAGTTCAGAAGATTATACATTTACAGAAAATTGTGAATCAGATGCCTGATGCATTTACTGATTCACAACGAGTGATAAAGTTACATATTCCAGCTGCAAATGCTCCAGCCCGGATTGATGTTCCAGAAGAACAATCCGATGGTCATAAAGCATGTGAATCTAAAGCACGCCAGAAGCGTGGGAGACCTATTGGAGCCAAGGATAAGGTCCCAAGGAAAAGAAGGTACAATAACAAACTGGCCAGAAGACTGATACCCCTGAAGAGACATCCCCCGAAGAGGTTCAAGCACCTCCTGAAGAGGTTCAGGCGCCTCCAGAAGAGATACAGATATCTGAAAATTATGAGATCTCGATAAATTGTGTGCACACTGAGAAAAGGTGGAACAGACATGAAATTGTTGTCAACAACTCATTTCCATATGCAGTTGCTCTTGACATTACTGGAAGTAATGAAGAACCTGAGCCAAAATCTGTCGAAGAATGTTGACGTAGAGTTGATTGGCTAAAATGGAAAGAAGCTATTAAAGCTGAATTAGACTCGCTGGCAAAACGAAATGTTTTTGGACCTGTGGTCCAGACACCAGAAGATGTCAAACCAGTGGGATACAAATGGGTATTTGTACGCAAGCGAAATGAGAAAAATGAAATTGTGTGATATAAAGCACGGCTTGTAGCATGAGGTTTCTCGCAGAAACCTGGTATAGACTATGAGGAGACATACTCCCCTGTAATGGATGCAATAACCTTTCGCTTCTTGATTGATTTAGCAGTCTCAGAAAGACTAGATATGCATCTAATGGATGTAGTCACGACATACTTATATGGGTCACTAGATAGTGACATTTATATGAAAGTCCCTGAAGGACTTAAATTGCCTGAAGCAAATAAATTTCGGGATCTGTATTCTATTAAACTTCAAAGATCCTTATATGGGTTAAAACAATCTGGCCTGATGTGGTACAATCGACTCAGTGAATACCTCCTGAAAGAGGGATACATAAACACTAAAATTTGTCCATGTGTTTTCACTAAGAAATCAAATTCCGAATTTGCTATTATTGAAGTATATGTCGATGACTTAAACTTAATTGGGACTCCTGAAGAGCTCACTAAGGCATCTGACTATTTAAAGAAGGAATTTGAAATGAAAGATCTTAGAAAGACAAAATTTTGTCTCGGCCTGCAGATCGAGCACTTTCCAAATGGAATATTGGTTCACCAATCAAATTATACAGAGAAGGTTCTAAGACAATTTTATGGACAAAACTCATCAATTGAGTTCTCCAATGGTTGTCCGATCTCTTGATGTGAAGAAAGATCCTTTTCGCCCTCATGAAGATGGTGAAGAACTTCTTGGTCCTGAAGTACCATATCTTAGCGCAATTGGAGCTCTCATGTATCTGGCAAATTGCACAAGGCTCGATATAGCCTTTGCAGTCAATTTATTAGCAAGATTCAGTTCTGCACCGACCCGAAGGCACTGGAATGGCATCAAGCACATTCTACGCTATCTTCGTGGAACTACAGATCTCGGACTATTTTTTCCAAATAATTCGATACCACAGTTAGTCGGCTACGCAGATGCTGGTTATCTCTCTGATCCACATAAGGCCAAGTCACAAACCGGCTATATTTTTCTATATGGCGGCGCTGCTAAGCAGACACTAACTGCTACCTCTTCAAATCATGCTGAGATACTTGTCATTCATGAAGCAGGTAGAGAGTGTATATGGTTGAGAAGCATGATAGAGCATATTCAAGGCACTTGTGGGTTATCTTCAATCAGGAATATCCCGACTATATTATATGAAGATAATGCCGCATGCATCACTCAAATCAAAGGCGATTATATCAAAGGCGATAGGGCCAAGCACATATCTCCAAAATTCTTCTACACGCATGAGCTCTAGGAGAGCGGTGATATCGATATCCAGCAGATACGCTCTAGTGACAACTTAGCTGATTTATTTACAAAGGCACTACCAACGACAACCTTCAAAAAGCTAGTGCATGGCATCGGGATGTGTCGTCTCAAGGATTTATTGTGCTGAGCACCTGAAGCTTATCTCATATCTTTATGAGGGGGAGTTATAATCTTAGAAGGTATTCAGGTACAGTACTCTTTTTCCTTCGCCAAGGTTTTTCCCACTGGGTTTTCTTTGGCAAGGTTTTAACGAGGCAGTCATGATGGCCTAATACCTTTCTAGGCAAAAATGGTGTACTCTTTTCCTTCGCTAAGTTTTTATTCCACTGGGTTTTTCTTAGCAAAGTTTTGTAATGAGGCATATTTTAGTCATTCAAGGGGGAGTATTGTAAAATGTGTGCATGTGAATGAGATCACATGCCCACTATTGATGAATGACTAGTCTTGATGAATGACTAGCCTTGTTGATGGAAATTGGATTGAGACAAAAGCATTCAATGATGCTTTGTCTTCATATCTTCCTATTTGCCTATAAATAGGCATGGATGAACAAGTGAAGGATGTGGTGAGATTGAGCTCCTCATCTCATATTGCTTATTCTCCTTGCTATCTTCTTATGAGTAGAATTCCTCTTCTCATATCCCCTCTTCTTCTTGTCCACTTGCAATTAGTATGAAGTATGAGTTAGAAGTGAGCAAGCAAGGGGATTACCTATTTCCATGATACATTCATAACATATTCTTGATTCTCTTGGGTTTATATCTCTAAAATTTGACGTCTTTTAGAATCACTTTTAGTAATAGAATATTAATTCAGATCTGTTTTTTTATCTAGAAAGAACTCGAAGATACTCGTGAACAGGTCGGGCTTTAAAATTACGCCATGTCCGGCCCATACTAAAAGTTAGTTTGTCCCAGCTCGGGAAAAATACAAATCAGACAGCCCAAGTTTTGCTGGACTTTTAGCCCATCATTAATCGGCCCAAGCTCTTACTACTACAGCGTTCATTCACGGCTTGATATGGCCGGAATAAGTGTGAATTGGATGCGTAAATTAGAATTGGATCACATATTTAAGGGTGTCCAAAAGGCCCAAATGGTCCGGCCCGGGCCCATCAGGGCGTAGCTCGGTCTGGCCTAGGTGTTGGCCATGCTGGACACCTGGGCTGATCCAGATTCAGGGGCAGACCAAGGCCCCTTGGTCAAAAACCGGATTGGGACTGGGTTTGAAAGAAAAGATTTACTTGTGCCGATTCGGTTGGACACCACCGGCACTAATGGCTCTCACCATCTTCATCTCTCTTATCATCCTCTCCGCCATTGCCTTCAACGAAGTCGAGCAAACCTACATTATATACCTGAACCCGTCCCACCACAACGCCACCACCCACCCGACCCACGACCACTAGTACCACTCCCACCTCTCCTCCCTCTCGATCCACCCACACCCACCGAGGGCTCGCGAGAGTACGCCTCTCTCCGCAACCAGGAAGGCACGGGATCCACACGACATCCACAACCGTGGGATCTCACTTTCTCTCTCTCAATGAAGTTGAGAGGGTAATGTCAGGTGGAGCGGAGTCATCGAAGAGAGAGGTGGGTCTAGAGCAAACAATTTTTTTAAAAAAAAAAACCCAGGGCGAGCTGGCCTGGCTCGACCCAGTCAAGCCCGGTCTACAAGCCGGGCAAATCATACATGGGTTGGATCATGTGAAAGGCCTATTAGGCCCGGCATTTGCCCGGCCTGATCCAGATGCTTACAAGGACCGGACCAGGTGTTGCCTGGAACCTGGGCCAGGCCAGGCCGGGCCGAACTGAGCCGGCCGGTTGGACTCGCATGACTAGATTAGGATAGACAACTCAACGAAAAAGAAAAATAGCCAAAGATGTCGTATTATCAATTTATTGTGAGGATTGATTTATTGCTGACAGCAAAATCGTTGTTTAATAAGTTCCCTTCAATTGTTCAATTGGGTATTCCACTTTCGTCCCATCATAATTATCACTTGGCAATTTAGCATTTATTAGGTGTAGGATAAATACGTACTCGGCAAGGTTATTCAGAGACCTATTATAGAATATATTTACCATTCTTGATCACATGCCTGTTATTGACGCATCTCGTTTCTTAACTTACCCCTTTCAATTGGCGTATATTATTTTCGTCACAATATCATTATTCCTTTGCAAATTAGCAATATTTGACAATATCTCTGATAGAAGTATTTGCCACAAATATTCCTAGACCTCATGGATTATAATTACCATTCTCGAACAATTTTCCATACAATAATTAGGTGAAAATCCACCTGTTAACATATGGTTCACACACAATCACAAGATTCACACCGTGACGGAGACAACAACCAACTGTTAAAATTATCCAAATTATAAAACTGTAAGATTTATCCAAATAGTAGCATCATCCATAATAACTACCTTGAAACTACATTATAGCTTGGCCATCCACCTTCACGTATCAATAATAATTTTTTTTTGAAGTAATCTTTAAATCTTTAAATCTAGTCATTTTATTTGTAAACTCAAGAAAATGTCGTACATTTCAAAAAAATTTGGAGGCTTGGAAATTGGATCGCAGAGCTCAGGAACGACCCACACCTTTACCGGGTACTAACCACTTGAGCTGCTTAAGTGCTTGATTAGATGAGTTATTAATAGTTTTAAATTCTATTAACAAAACTACTGCATTAATTTGACAATGAATCAACATTACCTGGCACATGCCTACTTTTACCTAGGTAAATAATGCCAGCCAGGATGCCCACTTTACCTACGTAAATCATGCCAGCCACTTGCTTTCCAAAAGTTTCTTACCCAAATCGGGAAACCGCCACAGCTGTAAAATGCGACGTGGCAGATTCACGGAATCTCCGTTTCCCGCGCCGAATCCTGGACCAGGGATTCAGAACGAGCTATAGCTGTTCAAAAATCGGTTACAAATGGAGGAAAGAAATTAAAAGGACTCCTCTCTTTTTTCCTTTAATTGGAACTCTATTAGCTGTGTTCGTTGAGGATTCTAAGTATAGCAAGCCACGCTCTATATATGAATACGTGATTAGGAGAGCCAATAATTCTATAGAGAGAGAGAGAAGAGGAGAAACCTGTGGGATTCTCCTCTTTGGATCTCTCATTGGGTAGCTAGGGTTAGGGTTTGATTCATCGATCTGTTTAATATTTTTTTTTTAGTGGTTTTTGGGGATCATGGCGACGGTGGAACAACAAGGTGATAAGCCGAAGAACTTGGATGACTGGTTACCGATCACGTCGTCGCGTAACGCCAAGTGGTGGTACTCGACCTTTCATAATGTCACGGCCATCGTCGGCGCCGGAGTTCTTAGCTTACCGTATGCCATGGCTCAGCTTGGATGGTAAAGATGACTTATTTTTTCCCCCTTTCCCCCCCTCTTTTGCTGGGTTCGTTGTTTTGCTAGATTTTTCAGTAATGTGTGCGATTTTTAATGTTTGGATGCGTTTCCGCTTTTATATATAGTTGGGGTTTTGGTTTGAGTAGATTTGTATATATAATTTGGATTGCTATTTTTTTTTATTTTTACGCCATGATATCATGTTCTCATCCCGAATCTTGTTTTTTTGTTCTTATATTGCTGCGATTTGGATCGGTTTTAGCGATTGTTGGTTATGTTTATATTTCGTTTAGAATCGTTGATTGAATTGGATCCACGAATTTAGGCTCAAAATATATTTTCTAATGCAATGATTCGGGAGGTGGATCAGAATATACAGCAAAAAAAATTGGATCTTTCTTTTCTTGATGAACAACAAGATTGCCTGAGGCCAAATTCTAAAAACGACGCAAAAATCTCTGATTCAGTGGGGAAAAGAAAGAACTTTCATTCGATTAATCTAAGAATTTTCCCACCCAATTTGATACGACTATGACTCTGTACGCAGGGGCCCCGGCATTGCCGTGCTCGTCATATCATGGGTGATCACTCTGTACACCCTCTGGCAAATGGTGGAGATGCACGAGATGGTGCCCGGGAAAAGGTTCGATCGCTACCACGAGCTCGGGCAGTACGCCTTCGGCGAGAAGCTCGGCTTGTGGATCGTGGTGCCGCAGCAGCTCATAGTGGAGGTCGGCGTCAACATTGTCTACATGGTCACCGGCGGCAAGTCGCTCAAGAAGTTCCACGACCTCGTCTGCCCGGACTGCAAATCCATCAGGCTCTCCTACTTCATCATGATCTTCGGCTCCGTCCACCTTGTCATTTCGCAGCTCCCCAACCTCAATTCTATCTCCGCCGTCTCCTTGGCCGCCGCCGTCATGTCCCTCAGGTACTCTCCAGTGATTAACCTGTTCGTCGGCACGTACCGGCACGTAGTGATACATATCATGTCCGTAATTTCACAGTAATCCTTGCACGATCCATAAATACTTCGCTTTGATTGATCCCTTGCGACCATTGTAGCTATTCCATCATTGCCTGGGTAGCATCTGCTGCCCATGGGAAGCAACCAGGTGTGGAGTATACCTCCAAGGCCAGCACCTCTACAGGGACCGTCTTCAACTTCATGACTGCACTGGGAGATGTTGCATTCGCCTATGCCGGCCACAATGTCTGTTTGGAGATCCAGGCGACGATCCCCTCCACGCCGGAGAAGCCTTCAAAGAAGGCAATGATGAAGGGGGTTTACCTTGCTTACATCATCGTTGCGGTTTGCTACTTCCCTGCCGCCTTGATTGGGTATTGGGCCTTTGGCAACTCCGTCGAGGATAACATTCTCATCTCCCTAGAGAAGCCCCGGTGGCTGATTGCGGCCGCTAACATGATGGTCGTCATTCACGTCATTGGAAGCTATCAGGTGATCATCTTTCTTCGGAGAAATTGGTTTGGATGAAAAGATGATCAAAATAACATGAATTTTTACCATTCACAGATTTTCGCCATGCCAGTGTTCGACATGATAGAAACGGTGCTAGTGAAGAAGCTTCGCTTCACACCTGGCATTACTCTACGCTTAATTGCTCGCAGTCTATATGTTGGTAATGAATTTTCCTCTCGGGATCATATCTTGGAACATTCATATGCAATTGGAGTTCATAGCTAATCTGAATGTGCCTTTCTTGCTTCAGCCTTTACAATGCTGGTAGCAATATGTATTCCGTTCTTCGGTGGTCTGCTTGGATTCTTTGGAGGATTCGCCTTTGCTCCAACGACATACTTCGTAAGCTTCGAAACCATGTTTCTGATCTGAAATTGTCTGATAAATGCTGTGAATCCTAACTTGTTTTCACTGAAATCTATCTTGGTAGCTTCCTTGCATAATGTGGCTGGCCATCTACAAGCCCAAAAGGTTCAGCTTGTCTTGGATCATCAACTGGGTGAGTTCAACCTTTCATTGTACTGTTTCTTTTTCAGACAAAAGCTTCAGAAACATAACTCTGTTATTTGCTTGTTCGACAGATATGCATCATTCTTGGGGTTCTTCTAATGATCTTGTCACCGATCGGCGGGCTTAGATCAATTATACTCTCCGCGAAGGATTACAAGTTCTTCTCATGAGCAAGCAGATGAAGACTGGATCCATTGTTTAGATGATGATTAGGAGGCATGACAAAACAGTGCATGCTGTTCTTCATGGCAGCCCCTCATTTCTGTGCATAAAGTATCCTATTCATAGTTTGTCTGGGAAGAAAACCTCACGTCTCTACTCAGCTTTGTTGGGGGTGTTGTGATCATAGTGTTGGTCATACGTCCAACAGAAGTGTTTAAACCCATACTTAAGCTTTTAAGTTTACTCGTGGAGACAGTCAGAAGATCAGTGTTAACTTTCTTCTGCTTTTTAGTATTCTCATTAAATTTATGAATTTGAACCTTTCTTTTTCCAAATTATGTTGTTCTTATGGTGTAAAAATGCATCCGAGTGCATGGTGTGACCTTGGTGATGGCTGCCTATATGAATGAATTATTTTAGATTACCTTTTGGCATGGTGTGACCCATGGGATCTCTCCACTCCAGCCACTCCTGAACAATCAAATAGGGCCTTGATTGAAAAAAAACAAACAAAAAAGAGAGAGAGACATGCCTTGAGTGTGCTTCCGCATTCCTAATCTCATAAACTTATCAGAATTCTATGAATGGTATGAGAATGTCTTAGAGATGGACTCGAGACCCAATCCTAGTTTTTATATGTTGTATCATTGGCTTCACAACCAGAGGGAAAAGTACTCCTTTTTTTTTGGACTGATAATATGGTGCAGGGTAAGCGTGAAAGAAGCCTCTAAATGGGAGAGATGACCGTCCTCTCAATGGGAGAGAAAACCATAATTCTCAAGAGGAGAAAACAACCCTAAATTTTTTTATTCATCCAAATCCTCCCTAATTACACGCCTCTCCTTTTATAGAATAAGGAGAGACCGATTTACAGATGGACTAAAGTTAGGAATTAAACTCAAATCCAATTACTAATGAACTAATACCGAAATTAAAAAAGAATAAAACGGCTAGAAATAGAAAAACATGCTAAAAAATAGTAAAGACTGATAACATGCTAAAAAAGGAAAGATTTACACTAAAATAAATTTTTAGGCCATAAAGAAAAGGAATCTGGATCTTTGGAGGCCCGAGTCATTAAGAGATCGAAGATCTCCGATGAGTCCTGTGGAGTTCGTCAAGCCGGTCGAAACGGCTAGTCACACGCCCCGATCGGACACCGTGGTCGAAAGTTATGCCCATCCGACGGTCTCGATCATACGAAGATCTAAGTCGGACTGAGGGAGTTCAAACATGACCTGAACGCCTAGGAATCCTCTCTGGTTTGGGCTCAGCCAGGTCTGGATCTGGAATTTGTCCTCATCATAATATCTTGTCTATGTCAATGAGGCAACCATGTTTCAAAGATGCTAAGGAGGTTGCGGAGGTCTTGAGAGGCCAATGAGTATGGAGTGGGCCAGAGTAAGAAAAGAGAAGCGCATCATTATAGAATCTGATGCCAAGGAGGCTGTGGAGGTCTTGAGAGGCCAACGAGTATGGCCCAAGGAAGGAGAAAAGCTTGCAAAGCTGGTGTGGAGACTGCATTTAGAGTTTGACTCTATAGTCGTTATGCATATTCCTATGAATAGTAATGTTAAGGCTGATAGGGTCGCGAGGTGGTGCCGGTCTGTTGGAACCAGTTTTGTCTCGCATGCAGAGGAAGGGATAGAGGCCCTTTCTCATGTTCTGTAAAAAAAAAAAAAAACCATGTTTCAAAGATCAAATCCACATTGTCTCAATTTAAATCAAATATTCAACGGTACAATAAATTGTATTTGATATATGTTAACATATTTTAACTTTATTAAAAACAAAAAAATCAAAATAAAATTCAAATACCCGCCGCTGGACTTGGTAAAACAAGTTAACAAATGATATTTTTTTTAGGGTGGTTTTATATGCACCACCACTTCTTATAAGTGAACCACATTTTCCTAAGTGCACTTAGACATTGATGAGTTAAATATTAGGAAAATGTGGTGCACATATAACTTTCAGTGGTGCATTTAAAATTACCCATTTTTTTTATGCAAAAACCATATTTATTTCATCTTTTTTGACACAATGGTCCTCTTGATTTTAGAAAAGCTTAATTATATGTAGCGATTACTTCTCACCCCAAATCAAGTAGAATAGAAGGGGTCCGATCCGAGTCCAGAGATCCAGGTTCAGTTCTCAGTTGGGTCGAGCCTGGATCGGTTAAAACCTATCAGGCCACATCAAGACGCGGGAAATCCCCAACGCCTGATCTAAGTTTCCCGCCATTTCTCATCCCCTCTTTCTCCGAAACCCTAATCGCCTCGCGAGCTTCAAAACCGTGATCTTGCGGCGATGGAGGAGGAGATCAAGGCCGAGTTCGAGAGAGGCGGCTTCTCCATCGATCAAGAAGACCAAGTCGTGGAGAAATGTGAGCACGTCTCGATTTCAAGCTCGATCTTGCTGGAAATCAGAGGAACTCGTTGCGTTGCGCTCTTTCTTTCTCTTTTTTTTTCCTGATGGTTTCTCTTGATAGGTATGGGTTTTTGCATCAACTACAAGCTCAGCCCCGCGGATCTGGTCTCCAATTGGGAGATATACTGTCTCAACAGGTTAAATCCTTCTCAATTAGTATCGATTGCATTTCTTTCGTATTCTAAGCGAGTTTTTCTACTTTGTTTTTGCTGTTTTTAGGAAATTTTTGTGGTGCTTTTATGGATCATATATAGGCACGGTTTTCTCTTTTAATATGATTCTACTGAGAGAATTTCCCCGAAATTTCTCATGCAAGTTTCATGTTCGAATTTTATCCAAATTTCATCCAAATTTCATTCCCGACATGATTTTGTTGCTGATATCGACAAGAAAGATTGTGTCTCAAATAAGGAATTTTCAGTTTAAAAGGCAAAAATTTCCACTTACTCATGGTCATGAATGGACTGTTTCCACTCTCTTAAACCTTTAAATGCTTGTTTGTTTCTTGACATCTCTGCTGTATACCTGTGTTTAGGCAGCTCAATGGATTAAGGGTAGAGATCGCTCACATGGATGGATTTTTATCGTACCTTCAAGATGAGCTGAAGCAAAAGATTATCAAGGAGGAACCACACTTGCATGTGTATTCTAGTAATGATGTCGACATGTGAGTGCTAAGCTTATTTCATTAATTTTTCGCGTTCCACATACTCTGATTCAATGTGCTAACGTCCATTACCACTTTAAATTTCCCTCTTTGTTTCTCTGACTACTCTCCACAAAAATCATCTTATGCAGGCTTCTTAGTGATGCTCATGAGGATATCCAAGAGGACATACTTGATGGAAGTCAGAATGAAAGACCATATCTAGATTCAAACGGCATGGTGTTAACACCTACAACAAATGGAAAGCTTTCATCCTCAAAAGATTCCAAGTCTATGAATAACCGCATAACTCCTTTTGGGCAAAGGATGAATAAATTTGTTTTTCAGTTTACATTCAATGCCCAGAATATGGATAATAGCTTGAAAGGCCCAGTGCCCGACGATACAGAGGATTATATTATCAGAAGAGTTCAGCCCAGTGAAAGATGCTCTTTGCAGGTCCATTGTTCACAACCAGAGACGGGTTGCAGGTTCATGTATGACAGAATAGAAGACCGGGTAATGGTTACACTGAGTGTCAGATCTCCATCTTTCCACTACCTATTTTTGTACATTTGAGTGACAATTCTTCTTGTGGAATAGTTCAACTCACTTGAAAACCGCATTATACGGCATACAAGTGCTTTTGCTGCTTCTGGTCTTTACGAAGAACCAACTGATGCTACATTAGCATCACAGGTCATTGCCTTTTCTGTATTCTTAAACGTTTATCCTTTTTATATGCCCTAAATTATGACACGTTTGGGTAACCAGATGGTTATGCATTTCCGTTTCTTAGCTTCCTTAGATTACAGTTACATGATCCGATGCATCATCGATTTAAATGACTCATATCAATTATGCTTGTTTTTCAGAAGAATGTCTTTGCGGTCGGAATGATTTGTTGTGATGGAGAAGGTCATCTTAACGAGAAATCCATCTTGTTACAAGGCAGGTACATGTCCGAAATATCTTCTTTCACTTTTACTTATTGGGTTGCTAATTTTCTCTTTCATGTGAAAAAAACAACATTTTGGCTGATAACTATTGAATTACCTGTTACAGTGTCAAACATTCAGGAGGTCAGCGGGTGCGCCTCGACTTACAGAATTTGACTTGCTTTTCCTTATTCCCTGGTCAGGTAATTGACTTTCTTGGAAATCATATTTCAAAACCACTCCTGCTGTATATGATTTCAGTTGTGAGAGAATGGGTTTCAGGTTGTTGGTATTGAAGGCCATAATCCAAGTGGGCACTGTTTGATCACATCAAAAGTGGTTGATTCTTTACCAAATTTTCCCAATGGTGATCAGCCTCCTGCTAAGAAGCAAGCAACGGACCAGGAACATCTACCCACATTTTCAACCAATACAGCCAGAGTGCTATCATTGGTTTGTTTGAACATTTGGCTGTTCTGTCATTTTTGCCTTGCTTTTCTTGATTTTATCTTGAAATTTTAGCAATTATGTATTGCTGACAATATGATCCTTATGAAGGCATTTCCATAGTATACGGAGGACTTCAAGGACTACCATTATAAATGAGACTGTATGTAGAAGTGGATTTGGTTCTAGGTTGGTTCTTATGAACTGTCTTATGCAAAGACGAGATCTAGAAAGACTACGAATTTTATACTGGCCAGAATGGGTAGATCACAAGAGAGGTAGTTTGTTAATTGGTATAATTCTTCCACAGATGAGTGGATCAATGTTTCTAGTAAATTTCTTTGACCCAGTTCTAGGACGATGATCTGAACTCTCATATTGGGTAAGTCCTCACGTAGAAAACGTTGGACACATGGTTACAGAAGGCTTTGTAGGCTTTTTTACTTCAAGCATATCTTATGACCTACAGGCCATATACAGATGATCATAAAGAGGCGAAGAGTATGTATTCACAATGTACTGAATGTGTAGATGTGTGTGTTAGGCTTCTTTAACTGATTCAACATTTCTGTACAAAATGCGCTTAATTATTTTTATTTTGCTTATTGTTCTGTTTGTAGATTGTTGCAGCAGGCCCTTTCACCACGACGGACAATCTGTTATTCGAGCCTTTGGTGGAAATGCTTGCATATGCTAGGAGAAAACAGCCCCAGCTACTTTTGTTGGTGATTACCATATCGTCCAGTTTAATTTTCTCATGACAGTTGTTGAACCATCGGCATTAGACTTCCACATTCCCAATTCTAACTGATGCCATAATGTCTTGGCAGATGGGACCATTTCTGGATACTGAGCATCCCGATATCAGGAAAGGAACTGTTGACACAAGCTTTGATGACATATTCCACGCTCAAATTTTGAGAAGGGTTAATTATTTTAAACTCTGTTGTGATGAAGTGTACTTCAGCGTGAAACAAGTGGATTTCTTATTTACTTGTGAATCCTTCCTTTTGCAGTTGCAAGATTATACCGAGTATCTGGGTCCAGCTGCTCGTGTGATCCTTGTGCCATCTACACGAGATGCTAACCATGACTTTGTCTTTCCTCAGGTCCTTGTTTTTGGCAGTTTCGTGATGCCAGTACCTCTATTGTAGAAGTTAAAGGATACTATACGCAATAGTAACAGAATAATTGATTATGATGCATGATGGTGTGATGAAACAGTATTTGATGTGGACTAGTATTGCTGCGATCGTAGTCTGGTGTAGTCGGTTTTATCATTTTCTGCTTTTTCATGTGTCCCCTTGCTTCTTAAATTCCAGGTTGCATGCCATCTCTGCTTTAAATTGATGTTCTTATAGTTGGTTTTATGTTTCACAGCCAGCATTTGATATGCATTTAGCCGAAGACATTAACCACCAGGTATGTATCTTGAGATGAATTTGGAAAATATTCTTTGAACTTGCGATTTCTTTCCTCATTCCATTTGTCTTCCATTTTCTTGTGAAATCAAAATGTCATATTTTTCCTTATCCAGATAACTTGTCTTGCAAATCCAAGCCTTCTAAGTGCAAATGAGGTAATTTTCCTCATTTTTATAAAGCCAATCATGATATATTGGTCCGAAGTATTTGTCTCTACATCAGGCAGGCTGCTTTGTTAGGTAATTCAAGGAGTTATTGTTTGATCAACGTGGCTTTCATTTGCCCTACGCTTACATTTAATACTTGAAATAAAGCAGCCCTTTTTTCGTTTCACAGACTATTAGATTAAGAGAAACATAAGTGCATCCAAGGATTTCGTGGCATGGTCGATGTAGACCGATATTTATGGATATCAGTAACAGTAAGTGTCCATGCTGGCCATGCTAGTGACTGGCAGGAGCTTGCCAACCGCACAGTAATCCATGGGTACAACACTATCTTTTTTAACAAGGAACTAAACCAATGATCTTAGTGGAAGATATGAGATTCAGTAGTTAGGCTTAATGACATTTTCAAGATAAGAGAGCTCGTCAGTCTCAATAAGACCGAAGATATACCTTAAAAAAGAATTAGCATTTTTATACAAGTTTGAGTTCTGAAATGTCACTTAGGAGAAAATATTTAATGGGAAACTTTCAGGTCTATTGATGGATAGGGTAATTGACTACATAATTAAATCCTAATGGACCCAAGTCAGTTTTTGTTTCTTGTCCATTCTAAGCTGTATAACATATCCAAGAATTACATCAAAATTTAGTTTCAGAACTACTACGAGATCATTTGATATGTAACTTTCATAGTCATTACATGGCCTGACAACATCTATACTCATTGGATTTTCTGAGATATTTCATGGTTGTGGTGCCCATAAAATAATGAGAAAGAATGCCTAAATTGTCCAGATCCTTAGGTTTGCAGTTCTTTTTTCCTCACGTGGAAGGGATTTGCTAACATTTCATTGTTAACCCTCAAACATACAAACAACATGGCCAAATCTTCAAATTCCAAGATTGTAAAGACAAGGACTTCAACACTTGAGTTGGTCATCATTGACATCTCAGACCTAAACGGCAACAACAATGGTAAATTCTGCCATTTGTATAGAGCTCTACATACTTGGAGCAGAAAATTTTGTGGCTCCACCTCTGTTTCATATTTACTGTGATTAGTTTGAATCCATCACATCCATAGTAAAAATATATTAAAGCTTCTGCTGAATGTTGTTAACTACATGTAATTATTGTTTCAGATTTCGGTTGGTTGCTGTAGTGTTGACATCTTAAAACAGCTTAGCAGTACAGAAATTTCACGCACTGCAGCTAATGCCTCATCTGGAGATCGCATGGGGCGACTTGCATCTCACATACTGAAGCAACGAAGGTGACTTAAATCGTCTCCACTGCTCCTTAACAACCACTAAGCTAAATGCTTAATAATAATCATAGCTGAATGATTTCTTCAACAGCTATTATCCTTTGTATCCACCCTCAGTGGATGTCCCTTTGGATCTTTCACTTTCACCTGAAGCCTTGGAGATTGCCTCCGTTCCTGACGTCCTTGTGCTCCCTTCAGATCTTGCTCCATTTATAAAGGTAAGCAGCTTATCATTAGCATCCGGTTAACTTGTGATGATTGTTCATCCATTCCTTACTTCGTCGAGGCCTAGACTTTTGGTTAATCAGTGAATGGTTTACCAATAAAGCCTTCTCGACTTTTGCATTGTTTTATAGCCAACTCTATTCTGATAATACCTGAATGAAGAAAATGGTTTCTTTGTTGGCAATTGATAACGATCTATTCTCATCTGATGACAATAAGATTGGCCAGCAAAGCACTGTTGGATGGAGATAAACTAGAATAAAATCGTACGTAGATACACGCGAATAAAGTCCATTCGAATGCTGAGATTTGTGACTTAAAATACAGGTGCTGTCTCTTGAAGAAGGAAGTGATGGCCATCCTGTGAGGTGCTTGTGTGTAAACCCGGGGCGATTAGCTAAAGGCATTGGAGGTGGTACCTTTGTAGAGGTCAACTACCTTGAAAACCCAGACAAAACGAACGCGTCAATCATCCGCATCTAACCTTCAAGGGGTCAATGATTAACAGTTCAAGACCAAGATTTCTTCTCCAGATACATCAGCTCAGCTAAAAGAGCAAAATTTCTGGTGCAGTCTTGGTGCTGATAAAACTGCAGGAAATTTTGCTTGTGCTATCTATTTCAGCAAGGGACCAAAGTTGCTCACATTATTTGTACAAATAATTTAGGATGTCTTTCAGAGTTGGGAGTTCATAACCTTAAATTGGAACAGTATGCTCATGCCAGAGGAAATGTAGAAAATATTTGCCCAAAAATTTCAAAATGCCGCTGTCAACTTCTATACCTGAGTGTTCAACTGTGCACCTATGTGACAATTGTTACAATACGTAGGAACTGTGGTGGATATATCTTCTCCAACTTGTCAATGAATCATGTTCAGAAACATATTGCTTGTTGGAACCTTTGCTCTTTAGCATTGGATTGCAACACGGCAGTTAATTAAAACCTCCTGGGTGGAGAGTCTAATCCCAATTCTAACGTACGTGAAAAGTTCATAGCTGTAACCAGTTAGCCATATAAACAAACAAACAAACAAGATAACTTGCTTCTATTGAAAGGGAATGTCCTGGGAATTAATGCAGTCATGGATTATGTGTGAACTTGATAAGCAATAAGTAAAGATACTCCAACTGGTGAATAAAGCAACAAGTATTCAAAGATTTCGTGTGAGGATTAATTGCTATTGTCAGATGGAGGAGGATCATGACAGTAATAGTCGTAAAAGACAAGATCTGGTTGAGCTTGACTTGAAGAAAGAGGATAACATAAACCCTCCAGAAAAAAAAATGGTTATGGAAATAGAGAACTTTCTATTGGCTTGCAAACATAGTTATCAAGATTAGAATAGTTGGCTTGATGACTAGTATGTATGTCGACATTCTTTCATAGTTTCATGGGACGAAGCAAAACATGCTTCTGTTTTTTCCCAACCCACCCATTCAAACTAAGACAACACCTATGATTCCAAAGTCAAGAAAAGAAAAGAAATGAAAAGAAAAGATAAACCCCTCAGATAGGCTTTAGATCATGATAGTTCTGGCATCCTCCACCGATTATAGATGCCACTAGTTACCTTTTCCCAGCAGACAACCATAGCTTTAGAAAAAGGAAGAAAGAAGGGAGATACTCGTCCACAAGACTCCACAAAGCTAAGGATGGACATCTTTATTCCTTAATATGGGTTCGTTGCTGATCTGGGTGGCAAAAGAAAGGGAAACTTCCTCGTGACTCTTTGAAGGAAGGGTTATGATTACGCTTGAAGAGTTGAATAAGAAACCATGAAAGATCCAAACATGACTCAGCCACTAGCTTTGGAACCTTTCCGGACAAAAATAATGAGCTGGATGCAAGGTAAAAAATGAAAAAAGAAAAGAAAAGAAAAGAAAAGAAAGCACCAGCAGCACATATCTTTCAATACAAAGTTGAGACAAAAAACGGATAGCATAAACACAATAAATTGATCAAGCGGATGGTAAGAAGCACAACAGGATAAACAAGCAAAGAAGAAGGAAGAGCAAGAATGCCTCTACTGGCAATCAGATATATCACAGGTAAATGTGTATATCCTAGCAACTAACCGATTACATGTTCTAGTCTACAAATACCTAACAAGGCTTCCAATGCCATCGGTGCAGTAAAATGATTATCTTTGAGTAGGTAAAACCATAAGAAAGAGATCAATGTATAGTTGTCAGGATCAATGTATGGTTTTCCTGACATGAATTCTCAGCCAAACCATCATTCCATCAGTCCGGGTACATCAACTACCTTTCCTTCTTCTCCACACTCCCCAACCTCTCTCTGTACAGCTCCATCCAAAGGTTTGAGATCCACATGATACTAACTGTGATCGCAGCGCCCACCACCACAATCCATGAAACAGAAAGCCACATTGGAATCACATCATTCGCCTCCCCGCTCAGATAGAAAGCGCTGAGCTTAAAGAAGAACACTGGACCGGCAAGCACCCTCATGAGCGTATACAAAGCATAAAATGGCGGGGATAGGTATTTATACAGCTTTGCTGCAGCCGGCACGTCACCCTTATGTAATCCGGCCAGTGTCCAGATGTTCTGGAGGCAGCTGGTGACCTCAGCAAGCACGAGGAGAACCAGGAGTGCGAACGCGCCATGAAGAACAAGGTATCGGCAGGTGATAAAGACAAAGAGTGTGGCAAGGTGGTGGGCAATAAAGAGATAGTCTCCGGGAGCCAAGATGAGGTAGTGAAGGACATCAACCGTGAAGTAGGCAATGCTGAAATCAAGAACCACGTTTTCGAAGCTGGTATTTGGCAACGCAAATCCCCAATTTGGTTCACTCAGAAGGGCGAAGATGGCCAAGAAGACCGCCGGAGTTCCGTGGAATAAAGATATGAAGCAACTCGATGCATCAGGTCGGTGTTTCGGGCTCCAATTGCGGAACACCACAAATAAACCAAAGAAGTATATGATGCAAAACATCGAGAAGAATGTGGGTAACATCCAAGAACCGAAAAATATGGCTTCCATGATTGAATTGCAAGATATTATAACTTGGTATCAATTGTCTGTAAGAAATTGGAAAAGGATTTTGCCAGATTGTAACAAAGAATTCTCGTAAACAAATAAAGAATCCAAGCAATGTTTCGTTTAGACAACTCCTAGACTGTTACAAGATGCGACCTCTAGCAGCTAAAAAGCCTGTAAATCGAAGCAGTAACAGAAGAAACTATGATCAAAGTCCAATTTTGAGAACAGGGTTTTTGCAGGACCAACTCAAAGTTCCAAGTAGAGATGACCTCAAACTTTGTGGGAAAAACAAAGTCAACTTCTGTTTTTAGAGTCAAACTCGTAAAAATCCTATCTTTATGAGAAGAAACATTCGAAATCTACAGAAATCCAAGCTTCAGGCATAACGCGATGAAATTGATCTCTTACTCGAATTCAGTCACAGCAAATTGCTCACAGACTCATCAAGTTTTCAAAAGTGGAAGAGTGGAAGCAAAGGTTAGGGTTTAGAGAGGTACCACTCGACATAAAACAATCAAGAAGTCCTTTTGAGATCGAATCCCTAAACCCTAGCTGTTGAAGAGCTTCGAGTAACTTTATAGAGCGAGTTATCCCAGTGGGGAGGAGGGCTTCACACCGGGGAGCTCTGCGAGGTCTTAAAGTAGGAGAAGGAGAGGAGGCGTGGGGATCAGAGGAGGAAAGAAGAGACCAGTGCGGTGGCGTGTACGTTTGTGCCCTCGATTAAGTGGTTTCGGCCTTATTTGGCGCCGGGTTAAGGTGGGATAACCCATTATTATTTTTAACTTTTCTAATCCAAAATCTCTTGACCAATAGCTTATATCTCCGTTACTAAACGGTCCAAATCTCTTTGACTAAAGAATAGCCTAACCCTTTACCAAACAGAATGAAGATGGAGTCGATTGGGTCAGAGGAGGAAAGAGAGAGCAGTTCGGTGGCGTGTACTTTTGTGCCCTCGTAGATTAAGTGGTTTCCACTAAAAGGGTGGAGTCGATTGGAGGTTGAGCCGTGTTGGGCCAAGTGGTTGGGTTGAGTTAACTGGAGGAATAGGCTAAGGAAGAGAGGTGATTGTATCCATGGTTGGGGGGTTTTGCGTCTTAAAATATACACCCCATGAATATCCTCTGAGAATATTCTTGTTATTCTTCTGATAAGGGCGTCGGTTGGTAACATGTGCTGCATGCAAGTGCACCAGGCAGCAGATGAAGTGGCAATATGTTCTTGGACTCGAATTTTAGATAACCAACAAAGACATTGGATGCTGGAAAATGACATGAAAAGTGACAAGAAGCCACAATCCAAATGCATCCCACTTTGTGGGCTGAGTCGTGCCTTACGATGCCCTCATCTGGAAAATATTTTCTCCGATTGTAGAATATTTCTTAGCAATTGCAAGTACTCTTCACGCACTCCATCAGGTTACAAACAAAAAGACCTTATACATCGAAGATAGGGGAGGGGGTGACACTAGTTTATGCTACTAGAACAAGAATGATAAAACACAGCCATGTCTAATTCAACATTTCTGAAGCTACAAAATGATTCTATAAACCACGGCCATAACCAACCCGTCTAGCATGAAGACTTACTAAAAAAACTACATCATGGCTGCCTATTGTTCTGATAGATTAGTGAGCAGAAATAAGGAATGCTACGCGAAACGGGCACAAGGAAGAATGAAAGCCAACTCGTTTCTGTATCAGTTGTTTTTTTGTACAGTTTGGAGAGCACATGCCAAAGACTGTAAATATCGACAACGATCTGCACAACAAATGCTCCCTCGTCATCCCATGAATCACCAAACGGACCAGCTCCAAAGGATGTCCAACTGTCGGGCGAGCAAGAGCACCATGGAACGACCAGACCAGAAAGCAGCCACAATGATAGTTCCAAAGAACAGATATCATAAATAGACATATCTTACTCTGATAGCATTGACAGAGCAATGGTCGGCCGTACAAAAGGTAGGAAAGAAACTGCGACGACTTGCAAAACTGAGGGCTGATGAACAGCCAGACAACAAAAGAAAACCGCCTAGAGCTCCCATCTGTAATCACTCAGCAGACTGAAGGCTCGGATTTTGATACAGCTTGTATGCAAGATTTGCTTGAGGGCTCAAGTTGCTATTGCATGCCGGGGCAGAATAGAAGCAGACAGAGCACTGTTACTCGTTTTCTCAGTCCGATGATGGCAAAAATAGCAGCAAGGAGTAAGATCAATCGATCTCTCCTTCCTCAACATCCTGGGTAGGTAAGCTGCCTGGCTCACCCTCTTCTTCCTCTTCGTCATCTACTTTCATGTACAGCCCAAGTTGCTCTAGAGGATTACAGCCACTGAGCTTGAAACTTCCTATGGCATCTGGAGAGTGATGGGGGCTAATCTCGTCAACAGAGCTGGGTACAGGTTCGGCTGGAACAGATCTAAGCATTTCAAGGTCTTTGAGGATCAGGCTATTTTCGTTGATTTCTACAGTCCTTTCCATCTGTAGCACGCAGAGAACCAACCATCAGACGTCAGGAGCACAAATCATTCGAGGCATATATATATAAAACACCAATATGACTTTACCTTCAACAAGGCCTGGCGTGCTGCTTCTCTCTCGAGTTCCCTTTTACGCTTAGCTTCTGCGGCTGCCTCTTCCTCTGCTCTCCTACGAGCATCCTCAGCTGCTTTAGCTTCAGCTTGCAAGCGAGCTTTTTCTGTTTTGTTAATAAGATGAATGTGTAAAGAACAACATAATGTCCGCAAGTTAGTGTCACAAACTGAAAATAACAATTTCAAAACCTTCTCTTTGCTGCCGTTCGAGTTCTTCCCTTTCCCGTCGCAACTTCTCAGGATCCCCTTTCTCAACCTGAGCTCAAAAAATATAGTGCCCAGTCAATCCGAATGGTACAATCAAGTGGTGTACAGGAAAACAAATGGAAATAAAAGCTCTCCTAAGTCAGGCAATTCCAGTAACAAACCTGATCAAGTGTCTTCTCCCGGGCTTTGAGGATAGTATCGGCAAAGCGACTCCTCAATAAAGCTGCACGGTAGAGCTTTTCTGGGGAGACCTGCCTCTCAGATTGAGCATTCTCCCCTAAAATTCCATAGGGAAAAATAAGCTGACCCGTGCAAATTAAGGCTCGAGACCTGGAGAGTCTCATTGTTTGCATCTCAGGAATTCATGCTTACCCTCTTTCTGGTCATTGTCATCTACCTCAACAGATAAGGTCTTAAGATTGGCGCGTAGCTCAAGTGGGTCCTGCCCTTCTACAGAGCCTGATGTTGCCAATCACATTAGAGTTAAGAAAAATGTCATAGGAAGTCAATATAAAGCACATGAACTGCAATTGTAAGTGAAAAAACACACCATTAACATCAAGCGGATTCATAACATCGCTCTTTTCTTGGTCCAAAGTAGACTCTGGCAATGCATTTTCCTGCATGCAGGATCGCAGTAATAAAGAAATTGTCTAACAAGAGCAGTAAGCACAAATCTGAATGACGACAAAAAAAATATACAAATGTTTCTCATAATGCACAGACAACAATTGGTTTCCCCAAAACAATAAAAAAAACTAAGCAAGCATGCAAGTCAAGCTGTTTGTTGGGAAAGTATAATTCGAACCAAGGCTTCCAATAAGTACCTTCATAGTTTTTGTAGGGCTAGCAACTCTAATGTCTGATTCACTTCCAGAAGAACTTCCAGAGTCTGTATCTGTAGAAGGAAAAAAAATTCACATCATAAAATAAATAGGAAACAAGTTATGTCAAATGCAAGGAAAGAAAAAGGATCCAAGTAATCTGGGGCCCACTGAAAGAACAACTTTTTGCAAATAATGAAATACAAGATACATGACAGTGAATCCAGCTTTCGAGCAGAGAGAACACTCCTATCACAATATACCTCATAACGTCATAAATAGTATAACTAATTTCACCAAGATTGTCCCATGAAGTTTAAATCTTTGGGCATTTGCAAATCAAGCCCTAACTGTATTTTAACCCATATAACCCATTTATGAAAAGATTTCGACCAGCACATCCTAGTTCCATAAAAATTTCCAAGGACTCTTAAGCAAGCCCTAATACTAGCACAGCTACCGACATTTCTCCAAATAGATATAAAAATCCTTCAAAGAATTGTCAAAACCACACCAATAAATCGAAAGAACTACAAACCACACAAATAAAGGATGGCAAATCTATAATCGGATTCCTATCGTTGTAACAATGGTAAAAGAAATTTTTCAAACATGCTGACACTGATACTCAAACAAATTAGTCTTTCCAGGCGACCTTATAAACAAAATAATACGAATAAGTGTTAGTAGTGTACTTATATTGAGGGCCAAAACTGTAACACTGTCCAGGACGTTAAACACTGTCATGGGAAAAAAATAAAGCAACACCACTTCATTACTTGTTTGATAATCAATACTCAGACTTCAAATATACTGCCCCAAAACCAGCTTCACATTTTCTTGAAAAGATGCTCCGTATCGAATACAGCCTCGATACTTTTAGCAAAGATCAATGACTTAATGATAAAACTCTGTTCACTCATATTGTTCAGAACTTCCATGTCGGATGACAATCTATTTAATGCCTTCCTATTATATCACCAAATCCATGACACGCCACTTCCAGAGAATCTCAAGTGCAGTACAATAATTTGTAGACAAATGTACCAGCACTAACCAACAAAAAAACAGACGTAGAGATTCGATCACCCTGTTTTGAGATATCCCATGGAAAATGAAACACAATCAGAACTTTTTTACATAGCACAAGGGTGTTCCGAGTTAAACTCTTCTAGTCTACTCCACAAGCTCGCCGTTCAATTTTTCCATTATCAAAACTATACTAGCATCATAAATCACTCTAAAGGTATATAGAATTAGAACCAGAGGAGTCGTATGAAAGAAAAGTACTAGTTAAAATCTAGATCTCGGTTTCATGTCCAAATTTTGGCATAGTTCTCCTCTACCACCATTACAGTCGAACAGCTTTTATACTGTGGTTCATCTTTTTCTCAACATTTTAATCACCATAAAACAAAGATAACATCCATTAATGCACATGCTTGGAGTCACTACTGATCATCATCAAATTAGCTTGTGCCAACAATCCTTGAACAATCAATTAAGACATAACTTATGTCCCTTGGCCACTATTTTTAGTTTTAGGATTTGAGAGGAGAAACAGACACTTAATTGGTTAGTATCATTCCTAATGTTACCACCCCGAGAATAAGAAAGAGACGATAGATCTCCAAGAAACATATCCATCCCAGTCATTATTTCCACTAGTAAAAAACCATTCCAAATGCAAGGGCAACTGGGCGACTTCTTCACAAATGGCACAATCCTTGAACAATCAATAAAGATATAACTTAAGGCCCATGGCCACGTTCTTAGATATAGGATCTGGTACAAGAAACAGAAACCAAAATGTTTAAAGATATTGTTTTAATGACAGAGACATGTATAGGATGCTTATTCCTCATGTGACCACCCTGACAATAAGAAAGAGGGGATAGATATCCGAGAAACACATTCATCCCAGTCATCATTTCCACTTGTAAAAAAACCAGTCCAAATGCAAGGACAACTGGGCAACTTCTTCACAAATAAAACCCCAGTGTTCTGTAAACCAAGCAGAACCTACCTAAGATATTTTCAAAAGAAAGAGGAATTGAAAGAACTTCTAAAGCAAAAATGCTCCAACCACAATCCTTTTTCCAGCTAAGTTTATTAAAGACTCGCGACCAAAAGGCCTTAGATGACATACTACCATTTAAAAGGAAATAATTTCTTACTTCAGCCTATGAACGTTGCTCCAGCTATGCACATTTATTCCAATAAGACAGGTCCTAAACAACGATGCTCAGCTTAAGTTACGCTAAATGTTTCCATTCGATTACTTTGGTTATAAAGAACAAGAAGCAAGTTGGTCTTTAAACTTGGGTGTAACTACCACGAAACTAGTTGTCTAGGGATGACCTCAACACCAATCTACATCACCTTGCTTCCAAAAATAGTACAATTCAAATCTCACCACAAAAAAAAAAAAAAATTCACGAGCACCTTTAGCCCTGGTTATACGAGCTTTTCTGGTGCCATAAAATGTCAAGCAGATATCTTAGCAAACAATGGTTTTCACAACAAGCAGTGCCATGCTGGTGACATGTATTGCTCCAATCCTTGACCGGCTCAGCGGCATGGACCGGAACAAAGTTTTACTGGTCTCACACGAGCATTCAACCCTCTGGATCAAATATTGGGTGGTTTGGCCCTTTTGAAGTGTATTAGGAGTTTTTTTGGCAATCAAAATAAAAATTTATTGATTTAAAGCATCAAATATGATAAACTATTCCTCTAAAATAAAAATATTTTAAAACTCTATATCGGATCATTTAAACCCCGTGTTGGTCAGTGCCGCTCTGTGTGGGCCCATGTCAGCTCGTGCAATCGGCACCATAACACAAATATATGTGCCAGTGTGATCATAGAGTTGGTGTCCGTGGCACACCGGCACAGCATTTGCCGGCTATGTTGGTTTATGCCGACCAGCACGGTAAACCTTGCTCCACTATACAACATTGTTAAGACAACCGGTTACATGGTTCCATGCAACTAAAATTCAAGGATACTTAATGAAAAATAAAGTTATTCGTCATTCATAGTCAAAGATCATTAAGGGCCATTTGAATTGAGTATAGGATACGTTTGCATAGTGTATAAAGTAAAACTTACGCTAGCATCAAAGGTAGTTACGTAGGATTTAAAGAAAAGTGTTTCGATGCATAAACGGGGTTTATGCATACTTATTCTCAATCCAAACGGGCCCTGAAGGATGCCACCTACTTTAGCTTATAAGATGAGAAAGGATAGAGAAATAGGTTCCCATCCAATACATATATGGGCAACAAAAAGCTAGAGTCCTTCACGGAAACAAGAAATACTTTTTTGGGTATTAATATTGGAAATGTCCAACAGGGGACTCGAAAACAAATAAACATCCTTCAAACAATCAACTGATGTGGTTGAAGAACATGGCCTTTAGATAGAACATCAACCAATTCTTTCGAAACGAAGTCTAGAACATATGGAGAACAAAATAGGATATAAGTTTATACAGTAGCATATATTTCTCGGTATGACTCTACTCCGATTACAGTGTGTCACTATGTGAACATTAGGAATACAGCTTAAAACCAAATGAGTAACGTAGCCTCCTCCAAGTAGACCTGCTATCTCCAAACACCAAAATCACAACTTTCAGCGAGAAAGAAGCAAACAGATGACCGTGACTTTTTGTACACTAATAGCTACGCAAATCCAGTAAGAAATCAGGGGCAGCAAACAATATCTACTGATCACGTATGACAGGGTCGTTAATAACTGATGAAAAGTTGGCCAAAAGATAACAAATAGGAAACAGTAAGCTACTATCAGTGACAGGAAAATGATAACCCTACAAAACAAGCCCAGTAAGCTATGGACCAATAACATCCTGAAACTCGCAAGAACTTTAATTGCCTAAACAAGCTCAATTATAGTGGATCATCTCCTAAAACCTCAATTTCATAGACTCCTTTCTGTGGTGGTACAACACAGTGCATGCATTTAAAGCAAATAGAAACATTCACACTGCCTTAACTGAATGCACGACATAAGAGTAGACACAGAACCAAGAAGCCATGAATAGGGTAGCAGCAGTAAAGTAGTTGATTATAACAATAACGAATCTCAATTATGGTAGGGCATCCCCAGAAAACTCATTTTCATAGTCGCTTTAATTTTGTGGTAAAAATAGAACTCCAGAGCCAATAGGAACATTCACGCTGTCCTTTCTCAATACATCAAATGGTCAATATGTTATATCCGACTTGATAGAGCATAAATACAAGCGATAACATAATCATCCAAAAAAAAAAAAAAAAGATCAAGCTGGTGTGATAAACCACTTTAAGAAATGATACCATCACCAAACATGCAATATAAGCTGCAAGTCAGAAACATACATCAACAATTGAGATACAAATGAACAGAATAACAGCAGTCGACATGTGAAGCAGTCATTCTTTTACCACCCAGATACCAAACCAATTCATTCAACAAGGTCAGACTAGGACTCAAATAACAGGATTGTACAACTGATGCAGATTAGACTAGACAAAAATACAATCCAAGGAATTGTAAGCAAGCTCGAGACAAGTGCTGAACAGAACAGTAAAAAGAGAAGAGTATATCTGAGACAAAGGAAAAAAAGGCAAAGAACAAATACAGACCACTTGAAGTGGAGCCAGAATCACTGCTTGAACTGCTTGAACTGCTACACTTGCTACTCCTAAGCGCTGTATCTCTCTCTATCTCCACGGGAGGATAACTTGAGATAGGAGGATCATTGCCGACAATGTCAACATCTTCATCTGCAGGTTCGCTACCTGAAAGATATGAGAATGAACTAAATGACATTACCAGATAACTCAACTGATAAAAAAAAATGCAATCAATTCTAGACAGAGCTAAGATATACCTTTGCATGGATGCAGGGACGAGTTGCTAAGACCAGATTCATTGATAATCTGCACAAGCTGATAACAATGAGCAATTTCATCTCTAGACATTGCTATTTAGGAATCATTACACAATATATGCATACCTCCATCTCACAGGGCTCAGCTTTTGTAGGTTGAGTCGCCTGTTTCTCCTTCAAGAACTCATCCAAAAGCTTCCTTAACTCTATAAATGTGCCATTACTAAGAGAATCAATATCGATCTCCATTTCCCCCTCCTCGTCTACATTGTTGGAGTGCTTCTTGAGGAAATTGACGATATGATCCGGCAAATCACCGACCATAGATTCCAAACAGCTGCCCAGATTATGCTTTTCCTCCTCGGTCACCTTGGGCTTCATGATTTCTGGCACAGCAATATTGTCTTCCACGGGTGGGGTTTTCCTCTTTTTAGGGTGCAATGCTGGCTTGGGAGCTTCAGCTTCCCTTTTAGCACCTGTATCAGCCACGGCTAGTTTCTTCTCGATGGGTTTCCACCTAGTTTCAAAGAACTTGTTCATAGTGTCCGCCATGATATGAACATCATTACCAGGTGGGTTGTACGTCATTGCATTGGTGAATGTAAGTCTCACATCTGCAACAAAGGCCCAAGGACTCGAATAACCACCAGAAGCTATTTTACTCTTGACTGTACCCAGATCCATTGGATGCTTAATAACTGTGTAATAATCAGGAATCTTCAACTTCACAACATCAACTGGGGTATTAAATACCCAGCCATATTGATGCGACATCAAACGCTTCAGTAGTGCCTCGCATTGCTTCATGATCATCACAAACGAGTTGCTGACAGGAGGAGGAGGGGGAGCCTGCTTCATAGATTCAACCCTACAGGAAACTCCACGCTTCAAATTGGAGCCGTTCTGGCCACTTGGATCACGTTTCCTGGCATGTCCATCACTGGAAGATGACAGCGCAACAGAATTGACAGCCACCACACTCCTAGACATCAATTTCTTCTGGAAAGATTGGATCTGCTCGAGCTCAGTTCTGAGTCTTGATTCCCATTCCTTCCTCTCAGTACTGGACATCTTAGCCAAAGAAATAACCTGCAACGGAACATTAAAACCCTCTCTTTTGCCCACATTCAAGCTGATGCATTTTCTCTTAGGGGCAGAAGAGTCCTCTGAGTCCACACGGCCTGAGCTACCAAACCCTTCCGACTCGCCCATTGTTTCAACTGCATGCCGGTAATCTGGGACAAAACCCGATGAATGTCCCCTTGAGAACTTTTGTGACTTCCCCATCATCGCAAATGTAAGATCCCCAGAGCTTCTCTTCAACTGTTTCCCCTTGGTGTACTCTAAAAGAACAGTCGGTGCCATAGGGTCAATCCGCCAAATCTGTACATGTCAACCATGCCATTATCAAGCATTCCACCACATAGCATCAAATTGAAAGCTATCAATTTGCAGCAACTAGCCAAAAATTATGTTCAAATTCTGGGCGTTTATCAGTTAGATGTTTCTCCTCAAAGCCAGTTGTTCTTCGACGTTATTTACCCTGTTCCTTTTTCACGTTTTTTGCAACTCGGAGGGCTAGTAACACCAAAGCTAAAACACCATTTGGGCAAAAGGAGCACTTTATCTTCCCGGATTATTTGCAAAAAAATAATTTACACGGCATCAAAACTACCTCCAAAGATCCAAATCGATACCGAGCAGGAAACAGGACCAAAACCCTATCTTCCAACCAGCTCCTTGTTCCTCAGTATCCCGTGCTTTAAAAACCAATAAAAGTAACCAAGATACACGGTAAAATGCAGTCCCGCGCCCCTTTCGATCAAATCCCGAACCCTAACCCTAACCGACCTCCAATCTCGATCCCCGCCCACTACGAGGAGTGAGAGCGAACTAGAGCAAACCAAAACACCACAGCTCGGGCGAAAACCCTAGGATCTCCAAAAAGCAAGCCGAATCGAGCAGGCAGATAGAATCAGATCGGTAAAGATTAGGGCACTTATAGCGGAATCCTGTACGAAACCTGGATCTCTGACGGAGACGCGACCCCAAAACGGTAGACACCCCCAGAGCCTATCCCGGCGTCGCCCCCTTCTCTTCTTCTTCGCTTCGCTTCTTCTTCGGCGGCGGCGAGAGACACGAATTAAACCCTCCCCGAGAGCGAGAGACGACAGCGGAGCCTATCTGCCAGGACCGAGCTTGGGCTCGATGAGGGGTGCCCCGAGCCTTATTTATAAACCCCAGGGGAAACAACTTGGTCGGTGCTCGGCCGATCCTGACCGTTGGACCATGCGGATCGAGGAGCCGATCAACGGCTGGGATTGGGCGTATCCGACGGCCCGGATCCGACTCGAAGTCGGCGTCGAATTAGGTCCGCTCCTCCACGGAATAGACTATACGAACTCGAAAATAAGCCACGTGGCTCGTTTAAGTTCGGCGGTAGACAAATGGATGAACGCCATGTGTATCGACGAAGATAACTATTGTGGTCCGTGCCGCTAGGGCTAGGGAGCGTTAGTAACACGTTTCTTTGACTTCGTTAACGAAAGGGATCCGCTGTGAGGGTGATTGCATCCAACTCTTTCGGAGTGTTGACGTGGATGGTTCTAAAGAAGGACACGTCGCGATGAGATGCTGTCACCGACAGTGAGGGGATAGAGCTCGAGAAGATGTGCTCACCGCCAAGCAGAGGGGTTACATTTATGCAGCATGCAAGCGTACTGTTTGTTGGTCATGAGAAATCCGAGATTCCTGGGCTGTTACGGGCGGTGGTTAGAATGGATTTGATCCGAATCAAATCGGATCTAGCTTGGATTGAGTGGCATCTTACCCGATTTTGGATGACCCAATGGCTCGCCCAAGTCACGATTGGTGTCACTTCCCTCATGCTATCATACCAGCAGTCCGGTTTTGTTTGAATCTCATCTAGCAGTTCATACCGAAGATCTTGCATGATGTTACGAGGGAATAGATGGTACGAGGTGATCATGACTTTAAATTGTATAATGTGTTACTCTAATCGGTCTAACTCGAAATTTCATGAAATTGGAAGAGTGATATAATTATATAAACAAACCATGATAAGGTTGCAATTATGAAATGAGAATCAAACTTGCAAAGATATGTTGGATTCGGGTCGAGTCGACTTTGTTGGATGTGTGCCTTACGTTATTAAATTTTGTAGCATTAAGCTAATAGATATGTGATTGTATCTTTTAAGAAGCTTACCACTTCATTTTGGGTCCGTTTGACAACCCTGAATCTGATGAATGAGCTGAATGAGGAATGAGCTGAATCTGGTGATTCTGTGGATTTTGGTTCTGTTGTTTGGTTGGTCTATATGGAATGAGCTAAATCTGTTAATTCTGACGTTTGATTTGTCTGGTATGAATGAGGTATGAATGAGTTGAAACTGCTCAATTTTGACTTTTATTATTATTATTTTGACTAGTTTTTGGATAAATTTGCTGACTTATAAAAAAAAGTCAAAATTATGGATAAATTTGCTGACTTATCAAAAAAAGTCAAAATTCATCGAGAATTTGTGCTGACGTGATCAAAAAACTCAAAATTCATCAAAAAATTGTGCTGACGTCATCAAAAAAACTCAAAATTCTCATCTACCGCCGCTCCGACACCCACTGGTCAGCCCTCCGCACCGCCGCCAACCTCTCTCCGGATGGCAACCTCCACCTCCATCTCCTCCGCCACCTCGGCTTCGCCTACCTCGTCCGGGTCTTCCATTGCCGCCTCCAAGGCCTGGAGCACCCGACCTTGGACTTCGCGCTCAAGGTGGGGAGATGGGTTTCGCGCGTGAGGTGGGGAGATGGGTTCCGGCAGTGGGGAGATGGGTTCCGGCATTCAGAGGAAGGTGGGGAAATGGGTTCCGCGGCGTTGAAGCGTCGGGCGAGAGACCGACAAGGTAGGAGAGAGAGATGGGCGACGTTGAAGCGTCGGGCGAGAGACCTCCAGCGTGGAAGAGAGAGGGGAGCCGTCGAGGTCGTCGAGATTCGAGCCGACACCATCTCCCCTGAGCTCCACTTGCTCTACCATAGCTTGCTCCACCTCAACCTGCGACTACCGTTCTACAAAACCAGCTCCGTCTCCAACTATAGCTCCGTCCATCTCAGAGCATCACCGACTATCGGCGACAAAACAGAGCATCAACAGCAGCGATGGTGTCGTGGTTGTTGGCTTCGTGGGAAGGGGTCAACGAAGATGTGGAGGTGGACGAGATCGCCGGCGTTGTCAGCAGCAGCGAGGGAGCGGAGGCAGTGGCGGATGGAGGCGGCGCGGTCGAAGGCGAGAAGGAAGAAACCCACGCGCAAGGGACGCTCGAGATCTCGGCCAGCTAAGGTGGAGGAATGCTCGGGGTCTTGGATGAGGAGATCGCGGTTGGAATGAGAGAGCGGATTCCAAAGGGATGAGGAACGGTGTCCGCTAAAATTTTGCGGACACCGCGATTCCAAATATTTGGAATGGGAGGGTGGTCGGATTCCGTGCATTCCAGATGGCATTGCGAGCCAAACATCAGAATGGGTTGAATGCGGAATGAGCGGAATGCGGAATGAGCGGAATGTGGAATCCGCTCATTCCCCATTCCATCTAACCATCTCATACTATGTCATCCAAACAGCCCCTCTATGTATAACGGTTAAAAAAAATAGCTTACAATACATAAAAGGAGGCTTCATGTATAAGTAACTAGGTGGGCCCTCCTTGTCGCTTGGCACGGGTAACCACCCACCCCTCTATGGATTATGACTCAGATGCCACGTCATAACCTACTTTATTTTATATAATAGACTAGTGAATTCCTATGCCCTTCTGATTTCTCTATGATCAATCTTAACTCATCTCAATGCGTTATTAACTTGGAATAGCCTCCAATATATATTATTTAATAAATTAAAGAATATATATGAGAAATTATCTTACACGAGATCCTAAGTACAATAAATTAGGCCAATCAAGTTAGGGGCAAGTTAGGTATAATTTTGACCTAAGTTGACAAATGTTGCGTCAGGACTCTATTCTTATCCCTATAATTAATGTGATCTGTGTCGACCAGCATTACCTACATACATACATTCCAATAAACCAAAAATATGGGCCCATAAGTCACAAAATGACATCCAGCAACCATGACCCAAAAATCTCACAAGTTGTCAATGCACATAGTGGGATTTTATTCAACTTCGAAAAGTCAGATAGTAACTTTTTTTTTTTGAAGATAGTGCTCCCTGAAAAAAAACACAAAAATAGATGCGCTCGGGTGGACGCGTGGTCACCATACATGTGAGATGTATCAATCGTTGTGAAGATCAAAAGGATGATGGGTTTTAACTCAATTAAGATGACTTTTAAATGTTCTAAATCTAAGCCTAATTATGGATACGGCTACTCCTATGGAAGATTGATGACTACTCTGCTTCTAAATAGATTAATGGCTACTCCTACTCCTATTTAGAGTAAAGCTATGTTACTCCTAAATAGAAAAAGTAATGGTTATGCTAGTCATAGGTAGAAGAAACAGTAGAAATCAAAGATAATTTATTGATTGGAGTCATGTTACAATCCTTTTCTTCCATGAGATTTTTATACAACTTCTCAAGAGAATAACTTCGCATGATCCCATAACCTCTGACAGTTGTACTCCATGTTGCCCTCCCATGATCTCATATGGTTGCTCCATGTCTTTTATCAGTTGTCCTCCATGATCAACGAAGGTTGAGTCCCACGATGTGTCAATTTTGACCATATTTTTTACACTTAGAATCTGCCAATTTTTTAAGGTAACATATAACAATATATATTGCCTGATCCCTAGTGCCATTATTATTTTAATTTCTTATTGCATAGTAGCATATCATGCATGCTTATATACATCATAAACAAATTTTAGCAAGTGAGGTTATCGCCAGGAGCAACACCAAGTTGCTGGCAGTACTGCGTGGAATACTGGAGACTTATTAGTTGTTCACAGCAGCCGAGTTCCCACCGTTGCATTCGATATTGTTAATGGCCCTGATGGTCGCCACGAAACCTTGGCTGGAGGTGATCCAGAACCGTAGGGCCGACTGTAATAAGATGAGGTTGTTGTTGGCCACGGTCTCCGGTACGTGGAGGCCGTCGAATCCGAGGGCGACTCCGCAAGGCCCGTAGTTGTAGTTCCACGAGATCTGGAGGGGGCCGCGACCGTAGCAACCATTGCTGGAGAGGCATGGATACTGGGTGTTGCTGGGACACAGTAGTCCTTAGATGGGCCATTAATTGATCTCGTTTATGAGACAGATCATAAAGTTAAAAATATCATAGTATGGAACATATATATCTGCATGCATGGCTCGAATTTAAATAAATTAATTGCATGGAAAGAAAATTAATCCAGTCTCCTGGGTGACGTGGGCGAAAAAGGCGGCGATCTCCCTCTCGGAGTCATATGCGAGAGCCGGTGGTGCCGAAGGCCGGGTACTCGCCGGTGGCGGAGATGAACACATCGCGGGTGTAGAAGCCGTTGCCTTCGCACCCGCCACCAGCCTAGGAAGTGATGCTGTCGAAGAACGCCTGTGTCACGTACGATATCACCGACCGAGCCACCATTGGATGGTGTCGAGCTGCTGAAGCAGGGGCCCTGCTCCTTGTATGAATGCAGGGGCCCTGCTCCTTCTAGATAGATTAACCGAACCAAGTACGCGGATAAACAACCCAATGTAGATAATAAGTATATTAGTAACTCTTATAAAACACAACGCGTTTTAAAGCCGTGATGACAGTGATCCGTCAGAAAACTCCAATGTTAAGCGTGCTTGTCTTGGATGGAGCCCGCATGCCCTGGACGGCCTCGAACGGTAGAGGACGTTACAGATGGTATCAGAGTAGGCTGTAGGTCTGTTAGCCGGATTGTGCCAGCATCTTCCATGTCTTATATAAGAGTTAGATTATATCGAGCATATGGTGTTTTCACCATCTATTATATAAGATAAGGTTTTATGAGTCACAATCTGAGTCATGTATTTTCTTACATGTGACAATCGAGTCACAAAGAGAGGATGAGAGAGGGGGACACGTGGCAGGACACGTGGCAGCTAAGTCATAGAGATGGGAGAAGAGAGCAAACAGTGGGGTGTGTGGTTAGAGATAGTGGGGGTGGGTGGCTACCAGTGTCAGGTGACACAGGGCCCACCTAATTTAACCGGAAGAGAGGGTTTTCTTACGAAAAGAAAAATTATTGGGAGTAAACTTCCATACGTCATTGTCTAGATGTTTAGATAAACCACGTAAGGTAGTTTCAATTTGTAATGCCTCTTGTATCTCAAGTTTTATTTGTTTTTTTTTTTTTGGATAGTCATCTCAAAATAAGTGAAATGGAAAGATATGTCATTATTGGCAAAATAAGTGTATCACCAGAAAAAGAAGAAAAGGATAGTGCATGAAGAAATCATTGATATTACAAACAGTCGTAAATATATCGCATTGCAATTAAAGGAAGAGGAACCCAAAGTCAGGATACTACTATCAAGGCTAATCAAAGGTTGCCACCGATAAGTTCATGATATCCAATACTTCTGTTAAGACCATACACAAACCAAAGGAACACCGGAGAAGATAATTTACAAATGAATAACTCAATATATACCCTCTTACTTTTCAATCTAAACCAAAAAAACAGCTGCAGCAGAGAAGACGCTAAAGAAAAGAAAAAAGAATACAGCAGCAACAGCCACAAACCTATAATTCCTTGTGAATCTGACCCAAAAGACAAACAATTTTACAAGATTGCAGCACCAGCAAACCGTGGTGTTTCCTTACGAATCAATGATAATAGGGGAATGAACAGCGCTATAGCCCCCAACCAACTGTAGAATTTCTACGTACAATGGGTAGTCAAGAGAGGCTCATCTCGTTGAAATATGTACTCTTCTGATGGTAAGCACCTACATGATTGTGCAGTTGCACTTCGATTCCAATTTTGGAGGCTTTGCATTGTCAACCTTGTTTGGAATCTCAGGTTTTATAGGCATCGTTGCCTGTACTTTTGCATTATCTTCAGAATCCGCGACAGGGGGCTTTGCGCTGGCCTCCATCCTCTTTCGCTTAGCCTTCTGGGTGTTAGGAGTGCGTTTATTGGAAACAGTTCGCGAATCTTTACGGTTGGAACCAGGGTTGCCCAATATAGTGACGGTAGGTCGTGAAGCCTCAGGTGGCACATAACTCTCCTTTTCCATCCCCATGCTTGCAGCCTTGTATGCCAGATCATGAATTATAGAGCTGCAGAAGAGTATCGTATCGGTTGCTTCTTCCAATGTTAAGCTTCTCGACATATGCCCTTGGGGCACTTCAACTTTCATAATAGGTTCATCAATTTTCACATCAGGTTCATCTGAAAGGGGTACGTGTCAATAACAATTCAAGCAATAAAGAAACTCCAGAGAAAGCACAAAAAATGACGGTTCACTGGTCACAGAATGGGGACTTGAAGCTTAAAAATAGAGTATCTAGGCAAAGATTGATTACCAATTTCCTATTCAGATAGGCATTGTTAACTAACGTCAACAGGTTCTCTTAAAGTGCACACTCCAATATTTTCAAACTAGTTACGCTAGAAGAAAGCTGTTCTACTTCAGGAAGTGACCCGTGACAAATTATGCCAAACCAGTCCAGCACCATAGAATCAAAATTTCATAAACTCTTGTCAATCCTCTGAAGGAGGAAAACAGACAATTGCAGGTCATGCCATCGTATAGCACAAGAATAAACAGTCATTACCTAAAGATATCATCTGGTTGAGAGGCATGGTGGAGTCGAGTAGATGCACATAAAAAGATCAATTATTCGAGTACACGGAGGTATCTCATGAAATGAGAGCAAAATCGAAGACAGTAGATATACAAGTCGCCTAAAATGCAACGGGCGACAAAACAGCAGTCATGTCAATGAGTTTACTATGCCTTATGGTATTTGTTATTTATAAGTCGATAGGTTCTAACAAAAAGGAACATGTGCCAATCTATAAAGTTAGTATATGGTCCATCTATGGGAGGCTTAAGATGAACTCAGAGGCTCAGAGCAAAAGCAATATAAATCCATATCTTATAGCTTCAAGAAACAACAGGCGAAGAAAAAGCAAGATCCTGTAGGTCAGCAACGTGTGTACATACCATTGATGCCGCAAACATGATCGGCGAGATTAGAATCAGATGAACAAACCATCAAGTCCCTCTCCAGGGTTGGGGAAACAGAACCTTCATGCGAGGGTACTCTGCTACTTGGGTTATGTGAGCCAGTACACTCACCCTGAATACCATCAACACTGTGACTTCCCTTTAACGACCCTAATAGAACCTCAGAGGAGCTAGTTGTGGCAGCATCGGAGATGTCATTTCGACAAACACTTCCATTCAGCACATTTTCTTCTTCAATGACAGGGTTATCTGGAACATCGAACGAAACATCTATATCTCCAGCAACACTTCCATTGTTTTGGAGAAGGCTTTCTTTGGCACCGGCGTCAGAAATTTGGTCTTGATGATCAAGATGGTCTGCTGTCAGAGTACTATGCGATGGAAGACTTGCTATGTAACATGTCAACTCGGATTTTTGACTGTCAACCACCATGCAGCTATCAGGTTGAAGAAATCCATCTCCATTAAGCACAGATTCCTTGCTAGAAAAGGGGCATGTCGAACTCAATTCCGAATTTCCCAAGTTGTCATGTTCTTTGATACCTAATATCTTCCCCGAGGGTTCCGGTTCCATATCCACCACAAAGTTATCTGAACTTCTTTCAGCTTCGCTCTTGGGAAAAGTCTCATAGGAGTTATTGGAGTCTCTAGAAACAGATAACTCGCTGAGATGTACTTTTGTCCCAAAATCAATTTTCTTCATATTCTCCATCTCACCTTTCCGGTTGCTTAATTGGCGTTGAACCCGCACATCTGTTTGTCTAGATGATCCCAGATCAACCGAAGAAGAAGCTGAAGAGCTGTCCCGACCAAAACTACGCTTCATCACATTCATAAAATCTCTTGTGTAAGAAGGATCAGAACAACGTAGATTAGTAGCAGAGAAGGGTTTCCCTTCCACCACAGGCCACTTACTGCTGTTAGATCTTTGCAAAAGAACTGAAATACCTGTTCCTTCTGGACTCTCAACCCTTCGGCTGGGATAGTAAGTTTGCTGTGGCTGTTGATATGTGCTTTCACTATCAGATTTGCTGGCACTCACTTCTTGCTCGGTGCTTAATAGCTGCTCAGGAAGGTTTGATCCCCTATCATCCACCTCCAACTTAGGGGAGCTCTCTGGCAAGCAATCAGGCTCCTGCTCAATAATTGTTTCCTGTTGACCAAGTAGAACTTCAATACTATTCTTCTCAGGCAGTTCAGAAGCTTCCACCTCAAGCTGCATCTCATTAGACAATCCATTCCTTCCCACCACGATATCGGACTGAAGCTCTTCACCATGAACTGAAAGTTGAGTACTCCTACATTCTCCAAAGGGGAAAAGGCTAACAGCACATTCTTGACAAAGATCAGTTTCCCCATCCATGTATGTAGCATGGAAGCGATTTCCACATTTCGAACAAGTTGCCAGTGTTGCAGAACTATCAAGCTGTGAAGGGTCGCCAACAGCAAACGAAGATTCAGAAGCAGTTGCAATACTTGCAGCATCACCTAAGTTGCAAACAGACTTTTCAAAGTCTTCAGAATCAACTTTGTTCGCCATAGTTACATCAGAATTATCAATGCTAACTATTTCATCCACCTTATCAAACATGAAAACATCCTCCTGAGCGTCAGGATCTCGTGCCTTTTCCCATTCACCAGAAACATCATTGTGATCATGGTCGCTAGCTTCTATGTCAGGAGCAATACCAATGCCTTGCTCAGAGCTTGCATTACTGCTCGTTGTGAGGGAAGAATTTCGAGAGAACATAGGACGATGCATATTGCTTGCTTTCCCAACATAAAAAGTAGTCGTAGGGACACTTGATAAAAGTGGTCTAAACATATTTGGAGGTGTTCTGTGATGATCCTAGAGAAAAGTAAAGGATGCAGTTGACAGAAGTTAATACATATTCACAACAAATTGCCCACACTCGTATCATACACTAGATAAGCATTATTACGACAAAGTAATCTACCAAAGTCGGAAGAAAAGCTCCGTGAAGAAAATGACATATTGCACTCTATAAAGTTAAAAACAACTGAAGGTTTTTGAATAAAATTTCATACAACAAATAGTCTCTTCACATAGTTGGCAAATTCGAGGAAACTTGAAAAAAATTACATATGTAACAAAACAATAGCAATCACGGCATAGGGTTCCTCACTTTAGTCAGCTACCCTTCATAGGAGGTATCAAGAGAAAGTTGGGAAAGTATCATAACATTGCGTGAAAGCACTCAGGAAACTTTTGTGTGTTGCTGGTACTTATTTTCATTATTAAGCTGGGATGAATTCCATCAATTCAACGTATTGCTTATGGCGCGCTTATCAACTACAAACGATTTTCTACCTACACAAAGCAATCTTTGATATCGCCTTCTAATTTCAACCAGGAAACTCATGATTTTATTTACATCCTAGCACATGAGGTCCTAATCACAACTCAAGATAATCACAGAGAAAGCAAATCGAATATTGTTCTCCCACAGTACATACATGCCGAAAGCACAACTTATCTTCCATAACAAACCGACATGGAGCGTCAATTGTTAACATAGAGAAGATAAATTTGCCCCATGGAAGTTACCAGGACCATACAATATCGCCCTTCCTTCTACCTAGAACTCCCAACTACCATGGCTAGTGAATCCATCCAAACTTACCTGTATTGTTTTGTCCTAAAATGTCTAAGAAATAAATGACTAGAAGTGACATAAAATGAAATTGTTTAAACCTAAACCTCATAAAAAAGGTAATTCATTTTTGTAAATGGATCGGTTAGCATGACATCAGCTAGAATACATCATGGTTTGTTCACCACCTCTTTGCAGAGCCTTCTCGGGCTCAATGGCAAATTTCCGCTTTTGATTGCCCAGTTTGCACTGTAGGGCATGAATACTGGCGGAAATAATGGCACTACCGTGACAACGACGGCAACTGTTTTAAGATAAATACAAGACTACCAACCTCCAAAAACCTATTTTTTGACAATTTAATGATGGAAATACTTCAAAAAAAGCTAATATGTCTGACGAGAACCAATGTACATTCAAAAATATTCAAAAAAATTTGCTCTTTAAGGCAAACATCTCTTGAAAAAATAATATTTCTGAGGGAACATTCAGAATACTCAGAGTTTGTCAGCAAGTTTGGAAAGGGCTTTCATGACAAGCGTGACAGCTCAGTGGCTTGGTATCACCAACAGAACAATGGCCTCTATAACTGCCATAACAAAGATTTCTGTAAACAAATATTAGCAAGTATACGGCAAGAAGTCCAAGGCGCTGAGTTTTATGCTGCCTGATAGCAGGTAATTCAGATACAAAAGGATGAATGAAAATGTATAGAAGGCTATTCATCGATACATAAGAGATCAAGGCAGGTACTTCTAAAGATCAGAAATAAGTCAATAAAGTCAGAATATCCTGTCAACAGACTTACAGAGAAAAAGCATGTAAAGCTAATGCAAAATTGAAAAACATACCATCTGCCGAAGTGCAGAATCAAAAGACCGTTTGGGAGCAGAACTCGCAGAGGGCGTTCTTGAAGGTTTCTTGCTGAATGCCATAGCTCTGTTGCTTGATACCATCCCATTTCTCCCTGTAGTTTGGCTGTACATACTCATAGAGTGAAGGGAGTCCAAATCATCATCACCTGAAGACACTGCAGAGCCCTTACTGTACGAGCTGAAGCAATCATGTTCATGACTTTGTGAGGAGCTAGCGCTTCTAGAAGCACTAGGAGACATTGATTGCCTTCTGTTTCCGGAAGGTGTAGGTGACATTGACTTTCTTCCATCTCTGGATGCAGGAGACAAACCTCTTGTATGAGAAGATGGTCGATCGGATAGAGAAGTTCGAAGGTTTGGAGGTGCGTCCGAGGAGAAGCCAGGAAGGCTTGATTGCCATCCTCGCAATTTGGGAGATGCAGAATTTCCACGACTCGACTGCACTGGAGAGACTCCCCTTCTACCAGCGGAGGAAGCCCGCCCACTCGAACCAGTACTCATCCTCCGAGGTGTCGGAGTGGAAGACCGAGGAGTAGGCGACAAGGGTTTATTTGGAGGAGTAGACGGTCTTCGTGAAGGCGTTGTAGGCCTTACAACAGTTGATGGGCTAGAATAAGGAGCAGAAGGCGCATTGCCTCTGCTTTGAATTCCACTATTACTAGATCGAGGCGATGGACTCAGCCGACGTGGACTAGCACTGCTCCTAGGTGTCCTCTGATTCCTCTCATTCTATTTCACAATAAAAGATATATTAAGTACATCTAAAAAAGGGCTTTTAAGCATCGTAAGTACATGCATCTACAAAGGCAAGTATAAATGTAACAGACTTCTAACTTACAATGGATGATCTTGATATAGCAATAGGCTGACTTCGTTGCCTGCCCCTTGAGATCAGGCTAGCTTGCTGAGTCTCATCATCATCCAGGGAAGAGAAAAGAGGGGTATCGGGCGGAGTTAGTAACCTGTTTCATATGAACAATTACCCTCTTATAACAACAATTTTATGGAGCATGAATGGGAACGAAGACACAACAGACAACTTGGAAGACTAGTCACAAGAGACAAAGGACAAATTTGTTAAAGCAAAAGCAGAAAGTAACGAGACAATAGTTGGCATCCCAATTTCTCGAATTGAAGCCACGAAAGCCTCTACCTTTCCTTAAATATGCTTATTGTTAGCTAAAGAGATGCATAAGAATAGGTCAGGGATTACATAATCAAGTCTCCATCAGAATCTGATGAAAGAAATCTGAGATAAATACACGATATGCTATCATGAAAGCTCAAGGCCTGTAGTTGAGCAAGATACTCACCAATCATAATCATTTTTCTCTCCCTCTGCGTTCAGCAAATCACTGCTCCCTCCTCGAGCAGGAATTGTTATGCCAAGCTTGTGATCGGAGAAGTATCTCAATTTTGCTAAAAACACAGACATAAAGATGAATCCCAACGAGACAAGTGTTACTCGTCGTACATAAGCAAAATAAAAAATAATGTGAAGAATGAGCTATAGGGATGTTTACATAGAGAATCATCAAAATCATCAGTCGTGTGAAGCAGAAAATTGTCTCTCTCCCTGGTCTGCATATCATTGAAAAGCGCGAGATCGTCATCTTTGGCTTTGATGGCCAATCCACTCTCAAAACTGTGACCTCTCTTGTGATTATTATCCGTTCTAGGCTCCCTCCCAGGGGAGATCCTCAGTGCCGGAGAAGGTGGCATCTTTCACCTTTGCCCTCTCCTCTATTAAGGAGATCCCCACCCTCCCACTCCCTCGAAGTCGATACTAATGGTACTTAACGAAAAAGAAGCCACACCCACGTAATCTTCCATCCGGAACATAGTGACCAGAGGTTCCAACTCCATTACTGCAAACATGCACAAAAAACAAAGATATGAAGCAAAAGCCAGAAATTTACTCGCACTGGGATGTTTAAACACTGGAAATTATAAACTCTAAGCAGTTCTTCTGTTTGAACAAACAATTCCAAAGCCACGTTACAATAAAAAAGGCGAACTTCTTGATCAAATCAGCAATAACCCAGAGCAAAATTCCGAATTAAAAACCCACATTCCAATCAGACGCCGAGTTGTGGTCAAAATTCAGTAATAACGTGCGAGAAAAGAAGGCACTTGACGTCCGTCGATGAACAACACCAATCGCATCAAAAGCAGCAAATGCATCACACGTAGCACCAACCAATTATGCAACAAAACAAAATCACAGCCACCCGAGATCGCTGGCAGCCAAAAAATCCCGAAAAAAAATCAAACCGTAACCGTAACTCCCCAATTCCCACCCAAAACCCCGCCAAGCTCTCACCTTTCCCACTTCCCCACCCCAATGCCGCCCGATCCATTCTACGATTCCCCCATCTCCGGCAAAACCAAGCGCCCAGACGCCTCCCTGCACCGAAAACGCCCCAGCGACCACCAAGCCCTACGCAATGCCACCACGGATCATGATGACCTTAGATCGCCTTGCGCAAACCCTAGATTTGACGGTATTTCTCCGGAGGTTGGAAGACAGGGCTTAGAGATTACGCAACGCAAGACAGGGGAATAAAGACGTAGAGAGAGAGAGAGAGAGAGAGAGAGAGAGAGAGCCCACCGATCTCGTTAGGGTTTCTCTTTCGATCTCTCTTTTCTTTGTTTTTTTTTAGAGAGAGGAAGGTTTCCTGGGAAGCAAGCTTTGGTATTGTTCTCACAGCAGCTCACTGTCCGCTGGTGAAGTGTTATTTTTCTCCTTAGATTTATTATTAAATCCTCGTTATTTAGTTTATCCTAATTTTTGTTATTTTCTTTTATGTGCCTTATTTTTAATCAAGTCGTTGCGGATAATACGTACGGAGATTTTTTTTCATTTTTTTTTTTGGGAGCGGTCGTCTCCGAGTCGTCGACTACTCGAGTAACTTCTCCGCATATTACTTAAAAAGACCGCGTTTAGTTGAGGGATAACTATCCCGGAATTACGGGGGATATGGATTAGTAATCCAGAATAAATTGTGGCATAAAATTTATCTCACTTTTATATTTGGTTAAAAAGTGAGAATAAAGATATAATGATTACTTAGGATTTGTGATGTGAAAGTAAATTAATAATATTGAATGAAAAAGGTGGAAAGTAAATTAATAATATTGGTATTTGAATTAATAATATGATAATGCATCAATATTCACCTTGGTTTAATAAAATTATTTTAATAATATAATAATACATATTATATTAATTAAAATATAATATTATCACCCACCCGTCCTGTTCGACGCCTCCTCATGCTAATCCATTTCATATCAACGCATGCTTATTTGCCATCTCTGGCAGACGCCCACTCCTCCGCTATCGTCGGCATTGATGCCCGCCTATCCTCCACCGGGTCGTATGACTCGGCGGTGTTGAAGGTGTTTTTGCTAACGTCGTGCCCGCCGGCGACGTAAATGTGACCTTCATTTCTAGCGGACGTGAAAAATGATCGCATCGACACATGACATATCATGATAACGTGACATGGTTATACACATCAATGCATCCTCATGCATACCCATTTATAGTAATATAATAATATTTTTATTTTATATTATTAAAATAATATAAAATAAAATCATAATCAATTCAAACCGATCAAATTAGAAATTATTCATTAATTAGATTAAAATTCTACATAAAACCGCTCGCAATACCTCATTTTACACTCAAGTCCCTCATTCCAATTATGGGTCTAGGAATCCTGGGATAACTCTTATCATGAGATTCTTATCCCATGACCATGATTCCTATCCCATGATAAAATGGTTGTTTGGGTCTTATCTCATATAAGTCCCGATACCAAACGGTCCCAAAAAGTTTGAATTATTTTTATTAGAATGAAATTTACATATTTTGGTTGGTGGTGTCTAAAAATGATTTTCGCATTGACATACTGCGCCAAATACTCATAATAGCGTATGATATTTTTTAAAAAAATTTCTATATGTAGTACACTTATTGCTAAGTATTGATGTACAATCCGAAGTTCATTAATCGAATACTATACTAACATGTTCGGTAGTGTACTACATTGGAGTGTGTAATGTAGTGGACTACCGGGCATAAAAGATTTTATTATAGTTAGTAAAACATATGGTTTATTTAGAATCGCTTTTTAAAAAAATCTACCAAAGAGGTAGCTCTATAATCTATTATTACATGCATAAAAAAATATGTTTAAAAAAATCAGTGGCAACTGTGGATGTTGGAATTTGTTACTGGGGTGATGTATGTATGTTGTTTTGTTTCTAGCCATGTATTTTTAATACTGGGATAGTATGGGCTTTGTTTGTAGTGAGATGGCGGCTGTTCTGCCCTTCCATAAGTCAATAGTAACAGCTCTATTAACACCAAAGTCTTCACCTAGGAAATGAATAATAATATGGAGTACGTAGTACACCTAGCCATGTGGCGGCATTTGATTGGAAGAGTAGGTGGGGCCTTTTCCATAGCTACCAATTAGGTGACACTGCTAGTCAGAAACTTATCAGTTAGTAACGCTAAACTATAAGACAACTCTTTTATGGGTGTTTAATTGTCCATCACAAACTTGCTCCTAATGTCTTTCTCCGCTCCCGGCTTGTCCTGCCCAACAACTTACAATGGACCCTCACTCGAAAAGATCCTATCTATTATGACCCAGTTTGGTACAAAATAGATAATCCGAAATAACTTTTATCTCAAATTAAGGAGAGAATATTCCTCTTATTTCACACTTTATCTTTCAAACATTTATAAAAAGTTATCCCCATTTCATCAACTATTTTCTTTATTATTATTTTTTTACTTTTAATATGATCAGTATAATTTAAGTGATTAACATTTCCTATTACTCGTCAGCCACATTAACACGTGAATCACTCGGAGGGCACGCAAACATAAATAAAGGGCTGATTCACCCAGTTCAGAGAGGATCTCACGTGTTGGCAATTTTGTGCTTAGTGTCTTCGTCTAGAAGGAGGAGTTCTTTTTTACTATTTAGAAAATTACAAAAAAAATTTCCCTTATTTTTGCATGGAGTTACAAAATTAATTATTATTATTATTTTCATCTCAAACGGTTAAGCCAACAAAAAAAAAAAAAAAAAAAAACGAAAAAGAAGTCTCACAGCCAAGTCTTTGATAAGGAGATGAGCCCCTCCCAGAAATAAATGTCAAAGATGTCAAGCTGAGATTTATTTAACTCCACTGAATAATTATGAGAGTCCACTAAATACCCATATAAAGGCACTCATAAATGCAAACTGCACCCTGATGTTGATGCATATTACTGTTTGCCAATAGAGAGAGAGGCTATGATAGAGCTCTCAAAGGCATCACTTTCTTGAGTTCGTCTTTTTATAGAAGAGTGGAGCACAGTCACACAAAGATCCATCTCTATCACCTACAGATCAAACCCACTTATTATGATGGAAGTGACATGAAAGATAGTTCCCAATCCCGAATAAGTTATATTTGATAGCTTAAATTAAAGAGAAGGGGGCCCCCAAAGGAGAGGAAAGATTAACAATCTAATGGTGACAACTAAAAGGCATAAAAGTCTTGATTAATTAACACTCAACAACAGCCCCCACCAAATCAGATGATTTAGCTAGCCCCACATGATCCCTCAAGCCTCCGTTTGATTCAGGGTTAGGGTTAACGGGGTTAAGAGGAATATGAAGTTCGAAAAAATGTGAATAATAAATGAAGGTAAGAAAAAGTAGAGAGGAATGTGATAGGTGGAATAGCAGGGCTGTTTGGTATGGGAATAAGAAAAATGGGAATAAGGGATTTTAGGGTTAGAAAAAGTGAGAATAAAATAGTAATGATTACTTGAAATAAGAAAAAATAGAGTGATAATAGTAATGATTATTTAGAATAAGAAAAAATAGAGTGGGAATAAGAAAAAAAGTGTTTGAGAATAAGTATGAGAATAATGGGTTATTTTCCCCTTATTCTCACACCAAACATGGGTGTTTGGTGAAAAAATAGAGATAAAGTGGGGTAACCCCTTAACCCCGTTGCCAAACAAGGACTTAATATCCTTTAATCAATTGAAAGATGATTAGGGTTATTATATCGTGTTAAATTGTTTAAAGGGGGTGATTAAGATTGTGGTCAATTGATTTGTTTAAGTAACGGTGGCGTGACATCAGATAATAAAAATACTTTATTTAGTTAATCTATTATTTGTCCTGGCTGGTAGTAGTTATGTTGCCTCTATCAATTGCCTTTGGACACGCTAATTAATCATTAATTAGGAGAATTAGAAGGATTAGATTGGCAGGTCGAGGCTTATTATTATGGGGTGCGACTATAGATTAGGGTTAAGGTACACTAACAGAGCATTTTTATATTTAATTCGCCATGGATAATTTTTGGCTCATCACCCATGATATCCACCCGTGGATTGAAACTTGAACGAATGTCTACCGTATGATAAGGTTAATTTATTCATGTCTACCGTCTGATAAGATTAATTTATTCTCTCCCAGCTGGGCTCTTATAAGGTTGATATAATCACCATCACACTTGAAGCAGGAAAATAGCCATACATGGCTCAGAGGAACTTTAATTAGCCTAAATGTCTTATTGATAGGAATCCTCTGAGACTGAATACACTCCATGCCGATGACATAGTCCCTGCAAGATGATTCCTCCAACCATTCAACAAGCTCAATAAAGCATGACTGAGAGCTTGTAGTTCAACCCTGGGTTATGAACAAGGTAGACGAAGTAGCTCATAACTTTATTGCCCGGACGGCAGAGCACATGAGAACCTCTCCAAGGAACCCTCATGAAAGCAGCGTAATCTTGCAGTTTGAGAAATATCGGCCACATGCCAAGAAACAGGGTTGCCTGGGCTGCTACTTTGAGTCATGATTCTCATTGCTTGCACCGAATTAGCAATTAGCATCTGTGAATCAGAAATCCGCTGGGACATATATTTATGGCTTAACTTGAGTTTAACCACAGGTTGGAGAGTGGCTTTCCTTTATGGCATGTGGCGACACAGTCCCGGGCAAGCTCTCTCACATGTCCTTCCACCACTTCAAGAGGGAGACAGCCATCAACAACCTGCATTTCACACCATATATTACCCGAAGCGGTTGTTCGAAGTGATTAAGAACACTATAGAGAAGCAGGACAAAAAGAATAGTATTCAGTTAAAAAAGAAAGTCAACTTGACATACTTGTGATCATTCAAATATCCCAACGTCACTCGGCAAACAGCAATGATACAGCACGCGAACGATTCACATATGATTATAATGGTTCAGATAAAACTCCGGCAAAACCATGCAGAAAAGGTGCAGTAATAAAAAAACCACCTATACACTATGGCGAGTAAAACAGCTGTAAAAGGACCACTAACCACGTACAAAAACTTATTCCGAAACATCAAACCAACTTACTAGGAATTAGGGGTGAGCATTCAGTTAAACCGAAGAACCGAATTTTTTTCGGTCCAATTTTTAAAGAACCGAACCGAACCAAAATTGTTTGGTTCCAAATAATTTGGAACCGAACCAAACCGAACTCTATTACTAACCGAACCGAACCGAACTTTTTAAAGAACCGAACTTTTCAAGTTAGATCATAGGCATAGAAAAGTTCGGTTCTTCGGTTCTGACCCGAATTTTTTTTAAAGAACCGAACCCGAACCGAAACCCGAACTTTTCATACATGTCAAAACCGAACCAAACCGAAGAACCGAAAAAACCGAACCGAATGAACCGAACTAATTCGGTTCGGTTCTTCGGGTTCGGCTCGGTTTTGCTCACCCCTACTAGGAATACCCTAAGTTGATTCAAGATGTCGATATGGATGAAATTTCTCCAATCTTTAGCAGATAGCTCAATTATGTAGTACCAGCTAGAAGGGAAATCAAATTATTAGTACCTAAAAACAGAGCTGTAGAATAAAGAAGGTGTGGCTACAAACAACGATCCATTGTAGTGCACAAAGCAACTCAGAAAGACTGGCTCCTCTTCACATTTCTAATCATCTTTAAGAAAAAGCATCAAACTAAAATGCTACAATTTCCTAATTATAAATTTGACCAAGTTTAGCAGATAGCCTTGGTCTGCATTAACAAACGGGAGGGCAATTATTATCTCAAAAGAAATCTCGTATGAAGAAAAAAGAGGGTGAAATCAGCCCTAGGATGATAAAACAGTAATTGATCCGTTATCTGGTTGTATGGTACTACCTTCCAGGCAGAACCACGAAGGATGCTGTAACATTGCGCAACTTTCTTTTGGAACTCAAGCTGCTCATATCTCTCATTGCCATAGCCACCTCTTTCAGCTGCTTTCTGAAAGAAAACAAATTAGCAAAGGTCAAATCTATGAGCAGAGAAAGAAGATATGAAGTTGCCAATAATGCATATTTTGCGAACTTGGCTCAAATAAGTCCAAAACCACAAACTGCCAAAAATCAATGGTCATGCTACCAAATTCAGTCTAGGTCTATCCACCTCATAGTCGATCCCTAAAACATGACAAAAGTTTCACAGAAATATAACTATATGTAACATTTCTCGTTCCGGACCAGTCATACTTGAACAAGTTCCTCTAGACATGATGTTTAGAAAATCACAAGGAAACATCAGAAAGCATATGAAATGTATCATTACCTCTGGTGATATATCAAGGAATATTACTAAATCTGGAGCTATTAATCCCACTTCTGGAGCCTGCAAAGAGAATGAAACCTTTTATTATGTTTGATGCAGATTAAACAACTGCACAACCTCTCTGGAAAATGATAAACTACCTTACACCATTCAATATCAAGTCCTTTAGCAGCTGAGAAAGCAACACCAGAATAGGAGTATCGGTCAACAACAAGAGAAATTCCACTTCTTAGCTTGCTTTCCATCAATGATCTGCATATCAAATATCCATTAACACAGTTGATACTCTTTTCTCAATCTTCCATGGTGCATAAGAGGCTTGTACAGTATACTACATCTTCCCAAGCTCACATTAAAGAGACTTCAATATGATATACGTGGCTTCATTATCCATGCAATTTATGACTAACAGTGTAGTGTGGTGCAGAAAGGGAGTATCATCATTCAACCAATTCCTTGTAATTTCAGTAGCCTTAAAAACCGGGGAAAAGGAATTTACATGTCTCAAGTATGCATTAGTCCCTTGTAGGAATCTTAATAATTCAGTGATTTCATGCTAGCAAATTTTAAATGCAGTTGTAAATGACAGGCAACCACGAAATCCCGTCACTATCGCCCCAGCTTTTCATATGAAGCTAACTTAACTCGTAAGAAACCTTACAAAGCTCAGTAATGAAAAGGGCTTCCTATTCAGATACAGTTATCATCACATATCCTGCAGTAGAGAAGCCTAACAGTCCTCTCTACCATTGACTAATGCGATCTCATTTGTCTCATCTATAGGGGGTAGCAAAGAAAGGCAAACACCATATATGGAGAAAATTACCCACAACCTATTATTGACTGTAAACAAGTAGGAGAAAAATGGCACTAAGCTTATAACACATGTCACGACTACTTATAGAGCACACAACAGCCCCAGACTGACAGTATAAGATGCAGCGATTCGCTTGCTAGCTCAACACTGGAGGCATATTGACTAAAGTCAGAATTTATTTTAAGCTGATAGTCAAAATCACTAGCTAAGCGAGCATTTTAAGAAAGACCAACTCTCTTAGTCAGTAATGCAAGTAAAATATTCATTAAGCAGAGATCATCTTAGACTAACTGTCCAATATTATGTTATCAAGCCATTGCAACGAAAAAAATCCAACCTTCTTTCCCAACGGTTTGCACTGAAAAGCAGGTGAATGGCTCTATCATCCAATTGGGTTTCATTGGCAAGATATGCAGATATCATTTGTCCAATGCCAGTACTTCTATCTGGAAACCGCCATGCCTCAACAGAAAAACCTGTGTCTTTTAAGTATGAGACCAGCCTAATAGCTTGTGAGCTTTTTCCACAGCGATCTAGTCCTTCAAGAACAATAAGAGAACCGCGTGAGCTATTACAGTGACCATTATCCATCTGCACTTTCACTGATGACCTCTTGACAGATAACCCCCGACAGAACTTCAAGCACGTTGGGCTTTGGCTTGCTCCAAAACTCCTAAGTAGGAAAAAGAAGTTAGTAACAAGAAATAAACTCAGACGAACTTCTCTGGAAGTTTCCTATCTAATCATTTCACAGTTAAATTAGGATAGCTCAGAGAAATGTGAATAAACCACTATGGCCATTCACTAGCTATAAATATCCTGCAGAAACTCGTATAT
>OY986969.1:23579590-23695916 GCA_963920575.1 Narthecium ossifragum | reverse complement strand
GCAAGATGTGATTATTAGTAGTACTGGTGTTTATGTTCTTGTTTACTAGGATTTCGTTCTCTAAGTTTTTATACTGCTTTTGTGGATCGTCATCCAAGCCGCGTTTGGCACCGGTTGCTAGAGTTAGCGTTAGGGTAAGTCCTGTGATTCGTTGGCAGACGAGCAAAAGCTTATATTGATTTATAACGAAACCTTAGTAAGCAAGAAACCTGCACCAATACTTCTTCTGGTTCATCTTACTTTAATTAAGTCTACCCACCTCGAGTAATCATGGCTTCAACTTCTGTTCGGAAAATTAATTCAGGAAAAGATAAAAAATTAAAAAATGCTCAATTAGCTGAATTTCCTTCAGAATTGGAAGCTCTAAATAACTGGGCTATCCCTGATGTTCCGAATAAGGAAATCTATAAAATTGGCTTTTTAGACTTAAAGTCCATGATAGCAATTAAAACTGTTGAAAAAACAGTAACCGTAGATCAGGAAGATCAAACTCTTAAGCTTCTTGCAGAAGAAGATTTAGAACCTTATATGGAAAAATATAATTACGTTCATATAGGTTTGATTCAGGTGGCTTATAAACCACTAACTTTGCAAGGATTAAATGCTTCTCTTCTCTCTTGTCTAAGAGATGCCCGTTGTCTTAATTGGCCTCAATCCTTAATGGGAATAATGGAAACCAGCCTAAGTCATGGACCCGTATACTTTAATGTTTATCCAAATTTGAGTTTATCCTTAACTGATCCTAATATTTTGGAAGCCGTAAGTCTTAATATTAAGACTCACGGATATGAATTCTTACCTCAATCCGAGACCAAAGCTATTGTTTATAGAATTCATTATAAGGTCCTAAGTACCTTAGCCCCTAGAGCAAAACAATATACCCTTCCAGGAAAAACAGTTTTAATAGAAACTAATCTTCTGTCTTCCCATATTGCTACAAATAGACAGATAAAATGGACTGAAGTTAATTTTCCTGAGAATTGGTTACTAACAAATGCTGTCCCTCATAGACCTATTATTAATCAACAAGTTGATCAAATATCCCAAACTGATGATGGTGAAGTTACTATAACTTTTGATCCTAATAGGACTATAAAATATACTGATGTTACAACTTCTTCCAGGAAATCGGTCTCTCGTGAAGGTACCCCTATTCAGGCTATTAGAATATCTGAGACCCAAATCCCTCATGGGATTTACGAGAAGGAATCTAAATCAGATTCCGAAATAAGTTTTCAGTTGTAAATGGATTTACGACCTAATAGTCCCCTCAGGAGATACCTCAATGAGGAATTTCAAAAGTTATATAATAAACAGTTTCGCGATTGGTTCTTCGCAACTTTCAATGAGGAACAAAGAAATTCTTATAAAGAATTATACTTTAGAGAATTAGAAGCTAATAATCAGCTTCAGTTTTTTGCTGGATGGTTTTATAATCATTATACTAATGAGAAAGAGGATGAAATAAATGCTATCATTGATCAAATTGCTGACGAGCATAATTCTGGACAGATTGATGAGGAATTAGATCCTACAGCCAGAATAAACGTTATTGAAGAACACTTTAAAAGTTGGAAAACAGTTGAAGGTGTTCAAAAGAGATCTTTATATCCTCCTATTGAACCCCTAAAACTTGAAGGGATTTCCACTTCTAATCTTGAGGCAACTGCGTTTATAAAACCTGTTGAATCAACAAATGAAACAATCAAAGAGTTGAATAAAATTTTTAAACAAAATAATTACTCTAATGTTTTTTCTCAAGTAATAGGGCAACAATTAACTCGTCTAGAAAAAACTATTGATAAACTTATCACTAAGCTTGGAGAAATTATTCCTAATGCAAATTTGATAAAAGATAAAACAGTTAGGCTTCATACAAAACCTGCTATTAAACCAAATGCTTCAATCTCAAATTTTAAATTAGGAAAGGAGTTAACCGAAGAACTTATAGAATCTCTGAGTAAACAATTTGCTCAAGCTAAAGTTCAAGTGCTTAATGACTCCAAACAATCTGAAAGTTCTGATACTGAGGATATAACCTTAGAAACTGAACAACAATTTCAAACTGTCAATAAAATTGAACATCGACCTCGTAATATTGAAAAATTTTATTATAAACGACCTTCTCCTATAGATCTTTTATTTGAAGAAAATGATACATTTCTACAGCAAGATTACTCAGGACGTAATATTTATGAATGGAACATTGATGGTATGAGTGATCATCAAGTTCTGAATATGGCACATAGAATGATGATGTATTCTACTATTTGCCATAATAATGGTAATATTGATCAACAAGTAGCTTCTTTTCTTACTTGTGGTTTTACTGGTAGTCTGAAAGGTTGGTGGGATAATTATCTCCAACCTGATCAACGCACTGAAATCCTTAGTGCTGTTAAGCTTGAAAATAATCAACAACAAACCGATGCGGTTTACACATTAGTTTTAACTATTCTTGACCATTTTACTGGTAATCTCACTGGTCAGGGGGAGCGAACACGCACTTTGTTGCAAAATCTTCGTTGCCCTACTCTTACCCATTTTCGCTGGTATAAAGATGTTTTTATTACCCGCGTTATGCAATTAAATGACGCTCATAGTAGTCATTGGAAGTCAAAATTCATTGATGGATTACCTAATCTATTTGCTGAACGTGTGAGAAATTATATGCGGGAACAGAATGGTGGTATAATCCCCTTCGAGTCTTGCACTTATGGAGCATTAATAAATGCTTGCATTCATGAAGGATTAAGTTTATGTAATGATATTAAATTAAAACATCAATTAAAAACGCATAAACTTACTGAAAAGAGACAGCTTGGAGAATTCTGCGAGCAGTTTGCCTTTGATGAACCTCGAAAGCTGAAACCACCTCCTGAACGAATAGAAAAAAGGAGAAAACCCTTTTTTAAAAAGAAATTTAAGAAATCTATACCACAAAAGGGTAATACTCAAAAACGACCTAAAATAGATAAAAGTAAAGCAAAATGCTTTAAATGTGGTAAAATTGGCCACTACGCTAATCGATGTTATACTAAGAAAAAAATTAATGAAATAGAAGACGAGGGATTAAAGAAATCTTTATATAAGGTTATGATTACTACTGATTCCGACACTGATAATTCAATAGAATATGCTGAATCTGCCACTGACTTTACTGAAGAAATATCTTCAGAAGATGAACATAAATGTACTAAATGTTCTAAGAAGGATAAAACTGATTATTGGAGACAGATTGTTGAAATGAATAACCTTTCTATTAATATGATATCCTTCAATAAAGATTTTATTGCTAAGCTTTTGACTGAAGGAGACATAGCTCCTGATCTTAAAGCTCAGTTAATTGATATGTGTTTAAAACATAATCAAAAGATTGAAGCCCCTCGAATTGACAATACATATAGACTGTCTGAAGTTTTAAGACGACGACAAGAAAAGACTGTTAAGACTCTGTCTCTTGCAGAACTTAACAAAGAGGTTAATAACCTTAAAAGCGAAATTAAAATGCTTAAAGAACAAAATGACTATATACTTTCGTACATTGAAACAAAAGATTTAGAAATTCCACCAAATACCAGTAACCAAGCGGTATTTGAGACTGGTCAATGTTCTAAAAGTCCCGAAGAAGAATTTCTGGTACAACTTGTACAACAAGTTACTACTCAAAAATGGTATGTTGAAATTACTCTTGTCCTCTCAGAATATGAGACTATCCCAAAGTTAATTGCTTTAATAGATAGTGGTGCTGATTTAAATTGTATTCGTGAAGGAATTATTCCTTCTAAATTCTTTGAAAAAACTACTCAAGCTCTTAGCGGCGCTAGTGGTAATAAATTAGAAGTCAATTTTAAGCTTCCTAAAGCTTATGTTTGTATACAAGATACTTGTATTCCAACTTCATTTGTATTAATTAAAGATTTATCTCAACACTTAATTCTTGGAACACCCTTTTTACATCAAATTATGCCTCTTGAAAGGGTAGATGCATCTGGAATAAGCGCCAGATATAAGAACTCTCCAATTACTATGCAATTCATCACAGAACCACAAACTAGAATCCTTAATGAAATTAAAGATATTCTGCTCAAAGAAAATCAAATAAATTTTTTGAAAGAAGAAATTTCTTATGTTCATTTAGAACAACAATTACAGAAGTCCGCTACTAAAGATCTAATAGAACAGATTGATAAACAATTTCAACAATCAGTTTGCGGCTCTGTTCCTAATGCTTTTTGGGACAGGAAAAAACATATTGTGGAATTACCTTATGAAGACTCTTTTGATGAACGGAATATTCCGACTCGAGCAAGACCTTGCCAAATGAATCAAGAATATCTTGATCTATGTAAGAAAGAGATTGCTTCTCTAATAGAGAAGAAATTAATTAGAAAATCTTACTCTACATGGAGTTGTACAGCATTTTATGTGAACAATAATGCTGAGAAAGAACGAGGTGTTCCTCGTCTAGTTATCAATTACAAACCTCTTAATAAGGTGCTTAAATGGATTCGTTACCCTATCCCTAATAAAAGGGATTTACTTAATAGAATTTATAAAGCAAAAGTTTATTCTAAGTTTGATTTAAAATCAGGATATTGGCAAATTCAAGTTAACGAAAAAGATCGTTATAAAACAGCCTTTACCGTTCCTTTTGGACATTACGAATGGAATGTAATGCCATTTGGTTTGAAAAATGCTCCTTCTGAATTTCAGAATATTATGAATGATATTTTTATTCCTTACACTAACTTTATTTTGTCATATATAGATGATATACTCATCTTTTCGGATACCATTGATCAGCATGTGAAGCATTTAGAAATATTTAGACATTTAGCCATTCATAATGGATTAGTCATATCGGCTCCAAAAATGAAGCTCTTCCAAATAGAAATTCGATTTTTAGGACATAATATCGGTAAAGGAACAATTATTCCTATTGATAGAAGTATAGAATTTGCTTCCAAATTCCCTGATATTATTACAGATACAAATCAACTACAACGATTTCTCGGAGCTTTAAATTATGTTTCTGACTACTATAAAGACTGGGCTAAAGATACAGCTATTCTTTATAATCGTCTTAAAAAGAATCCTCCTCCTTGGTCAGAGGATCATACTAATGCTATTAAATTAATCAAGACTAAAGTCATTAATCTTCCTTGTACACACCTGCTTAAACCAGAGTGTAAAAAAATTGTTGAAACTGACGCCAGTAATATTGGCTATGGTGGTATTCTTAAACAAATATGCCCTTCTTCTACTAAAGAAGAATTAGTTAGATACACATCCGGAAAGTGGAATCCCACTCAGTTTAATTATTCTACAATTAAAAAAGAAATGCTTTCTATCATTAAATGTCTTTATAAATTTCAAGACGATATTCTTAATCAATATTTTATTCTTCGTATAGATTGTAGTTCTGCTAAAACTGTTATTGAAAAAGATGTTAAAAATCTTACTTCCAAACAAATCTTTGCTCGATGGCAAGCTGAATTAGCTGTCTTTGATTTCACTATTGAATTTATCCCTGGTAAAACTAATGTTTTACCTGATTTTCTTACCCGTGAATTTCTTCAGGGTGCTTATGAGCCGGCCTGAGCCCCCTCTTTGGGGGCGGTGGAGTCGTGGCGGGTTAATTAACTTCTAAGAGCATCTGCATCAGCTTCGTTTCCCACGTTCCTTAAAATATTTCAAGACATATTACCTTATTATTTTATAACTTCTCTGTCTACAACACCCTATATTAGCTTCCCTATAATCTTTTCCCGTTTCACTAAAGCATTCATTCTCCAATTAATCCTTTTTTTCTTATTCTATTCTCCATTTATTAATTTAACAGTCATAAACTTATAGTAATTAAACCTTATATTTTATTTTTGATCTTTGAGATATATTTTATTATAATATAATTTTTTCTCAATAGTTCTAGTAATATATATTAATATTAGAATATATCAAAGTATTATTATATTTATATCCTTAATATTTATTATATATTTATATAAGAATATATTATAGAAAATGTAATTTGAGAGTTGCTGGAATTCATTATTTTAAAACCAATTATAAAATTATTTGAGATATTTCTACTTATATTTCCTTATTAAAAAGATATATAATGGATGAGATAAATTGAATTCACACTTTACTTTTAATAAGAGGTTCTCCCAAATTACTTGCGCATTAAAAAAAAAATTAGGGAGCTGAAGAGTGCTCCTCACATGTGGAGGAGAAGTGTAATTCTTCCGGGAAGGCTAAGGGAAGCTGATGTAGCCTTTCTCGGTGATTTTTCTAAACGTGCTTTTTTAACATCTTTGTTATAGATTGGGTCTCTATTACCAATTAGAAATGGGTTAGCAATTGAAGGATAAGATGGCTTATCATCAATTTTGAGAATAAGTTTTATTCTATAATTGCCCGCACATGGCATGGCTCATGCCATACTCCACATGTGAGAATATATTTTGCCATTTCAAGCTAAGCAAGGTAAGATATAAAAATATTTATTCTATAATTGCTCACAGTTGAGTATGGCATGAGCCATGCCACATGACATGGCATGGTGACGTGGTATGGTCATGTACATTAATGCATTCTCATACGGGGCCATTTATATTAATATAGTAATATTAATTTAATATATATAATTAAAATAATAGAAAAAATACTTTTTAAATGTATGTCATGTGAAACTCACTTATATTAATATTTTTATTATAATAATATATTATTTAATACAGTACGTATAGCAAAATGTTTCTACACGCATAGACTTTTTTTTATGCGCTTTCAAACACACACATAAATAATTTTGTAACCGTATAAAAGCGCGCGTGGTAAAAAATTTTGTGCGTATTTATTTTTCTATGTACAAACATTTTTGTGAGCAAGTAAGCATTTTTGTATACGTTTTTATGAGCGTATAAAGATTTTTGCTCACCTAGAAATATTTTCATGTATAGTGTATTAACTAATATTATTAATATATTATTATAATAAAACATTAATATAACTTGGTCTCACATGTTACGTGTCATGTCATGATTAGTCAACATCATGTAAAAATATATTATATTAATAAATATATATTAAATAATAATAATATTTTATTAATACAATTCGGTCCGCATGAGAGATGCATTGCCATCATGTGGCATGGTGGGCATACCAAGGTTGACAGGGGTAATATAGTCATAAAATGGGTTTCAAACCTATTCTGCAAAAAAAAATATGGAGGGTAATGATATACCAAAACCAAATATAGTAGGTCCAAATTGGCAAAACAAATTAATAAAAAATTACAATTCCTACTCTTATTCCACCTTCTACAACAAAATATCATTTTCTGATTTCAAGTAATTAATCGATACCGATTCATCCATGTTTTTCAACCAAACATCAAAAGTAGAATAACTTTACCCTCCGCGTATTACCCCCTGAATCCGGAATAGACTATCCCTATGAAATGCATGCGGGTGCCTTGATATCACATGTGTTGTTGTAACTAGACAAGATTTTGTGCGTAGATCCATGGCTTTTTTTTTGGCTCAGTTCTAAAAACTAAAAATTATCAAACTAGAGAATGGTCAATAGGGGATGAAAAAAATAAAGTTCGACAATAGGTCTAAAAAATAATTTGATATGACAATAGGGGCCTATAGGACAAAAATGCCCCTATAACCCCCCCCCCCCCCCCCCCCCCCCAAACCCCGGGCTCCCCGTCGCCGCTACCTCCTTCCCCGACGCCAATCGCCATCTCGCCGTCGATCCAGTACCTCCTCCTTCCCTGAGCTCCCTGTTGTCACCTCCTTCCCCGGCTCCCCGTCGCCGATCTCGCCGTCCATACCCCGACTCCGATCCAGATCCCGTCCGATCCCTCCTTCCCTGCCTCCCCGTCACCGCCACGGAGTGGAGAAGCGACTCCGATCCCGATCTCGCCATCCAGATACTGATCTCATCGTCCAGATCCCGACTCCGACTCCGACTCCGATCTAGATCCCGTCTGACCCTGTCGCCACCGCCCAACTCCTCACTCGCCGACCAGATCCCGTCGTGTCGCGCCCCAACCCGCGAAAGCCCAACCGGGCCGGGCGACGCGAACCGGAACCTACAAAACGCGGAAAACAAAGCTGGCGAGGGTTCCCTCTAACCTATTGGTCTCCTTAGCAAATCATCAAAAAAAACCCCCAATTAAAAGATACAATAATTAGCATAACCTCGAACCACAGATTTAAAACTCAAAGTGTTAAATATACATATCCTCGGAGAGGGGAAGAATCGAATACAACATTACTCCCGTAGGAGACTAACTAACATAAGGGTAAAAACAGTAAATATCGCCACCTCTCAAAAGCCACCAGGCGCCGCCGCACCGCCAACCAACTGCCCGGTAGGGGCCACAGAGGAAGAACTGACGCCTGCACCTGCAAAACGCAGCCCGGGTAGGTGTGAGCACTAAGCTCAGTAGAGATCTACACTACGCCACACATAAGGAAGAGGGAAACGCAACAGTGTCGCCCTCAAGTAGGATCTGAGTGTATACAGAGGTCCCATAACCCCCACCGCGTGTCCCTGAGGCCCAGGGGCAGCACTCAGTAGCAGGAAACAACACTGCTGGCCCACAAGCAGGTACCGACACTGCAGGCGGGAAACTGTACCGCTAAGTAGTCAACCTCTCTCTACTCAAGGGTCAACACAGTGGAACACGGGCTACACCTCAGCATCCGACTCAAGGCCAACACGACCTCTATAATCATCAAGCAACATGTGTACCAGTCATCTAAGCCTATCATCAAATCGACTGGACACCACAATTCAAACCGGGTCCTAACAGCCCAACCCCGGTCCTAGGGCTAAGTCCGAGCTTCCAGCCTCGGGACGGCGACCCAAAGATCACCCACGCCCTAACCAATGCAACTAATGCACAAATCAACAATGCATGCTATGACATACACAGACATGAGATAGGCATGCAACAGTATGGCAAACATCATATAAGTCAGCCGAATCGCTGCAGCGGTACTACCGACCGCTGCCAGCCGATCCGCAGCGGGTCCCGGCATTACGACGATACCACGACCGTCAACCGCGAACTCCTGCAACGGTAAGCAACCCCGAAAACCGCTGATGAACAGTAGAAATATAATATTATATTCGACATATAATATTATATTTAAAACACCAAATGTTCTCTACTAGAGGCTATTTGATCTGGTCGATCCGAGATCCAAACGACGTCGGATTCAAGATCCAACTTAGTCACCAGTAGAGCTACATGTATGAATCAACATATCCAAAATCCAGAATCATCCAACGGTTGGATTAACAGGAAAATACTAATCAAAACCATTAATCAAACTAACTTTCTAATTAATTGCTGCAACGCAGCCCTCCAGCAAACAATTCATAACAAATCGTAGAAAAATCGGAAAAATACGAAATAAGATGGAATGGAAAGTTAACGAAGAGATCTACAATTCTTATGTTTATCAAAAGCCAAGATCATGTACGTTCCGGCCGAAAAACACGCCGCAAGCCGGCTGTTCTTCAAGAACAGCAGAAAACAGAGAATCCGAGCTTAATCATGCATAAAACCTACTCAAATCTCAACCAAACATCATGAAACTTATATCAGATATTCTACTAGGCATAAGGAAGCTAACAACACCAAGATCAACAAGATCCAACTGCTAGATCACGAGAAACCCATTAAAGAACACATGTAGGTAGAAGAACCTATCCAACAGCGCATTCCTCGGTTGATCCCTCGCAAACCAGTCACCAACGAGGCTCCAAACCACCTCAGAAACCTTCCTCTCGTCGCCACGAATCCAACAAGCTTTAGAACGCCAAAATCGGTGGCCGGAGGAGGGAGAACGGAAGAAAAAAAGCTTGCCGGCGGAAGAAGAGAAGAAACAGAGCACCGCGGGAAAGAAGAGAAAGAAGGAAGAAGAAGAGAGGAGAAGAGAAGGGAAGAAGGGGAAGGAAAGCCTAGGGGAAAGCTGGCGAAGGCGGGGAAAAGCTGGGGGAGGGGAGGGAAAGTCCTCCCCTTCTGACAAGGGAGAGCGACGGCCGGCTGTCGTCATCGCGGAAGAGAAAAAAAAACCACCGACTGATTGCTCACGAGTCCGATCGATCGCTCCAAGGAGCGATCGATCGCTCTCGAGCCGCAAACAGCCCAAAGACCTTCTGCACTAAGCGATCGATCTCCAAAGCATGTCAGATCGATCTGGCCAGCTCATTAGCAATCCAGATCGATCTCCTTCACCCAGAAAGGCAAACTTGGGCTAAAACACAAGCTCAAGCTCAGATCTTCCCATCTCGGGTTCACCTAGCCATTATAAACAAGCACTAACACAAACAAGGCCAGTGTGTGCACACGCGGGTGTGAAACAAACCAACAAGGCGTAATTTACCAAATTGCCCTTGCGGTCTACAACGAGCCACAGGGGTAGAGGGGCAGGTCCTCACACGTCGTCACCACCTAGCTCCTCATCCTCCATGCCATCCTCAACGCCGCTAGCCACCTCGCGGAGGCCCAGGTCCTCACCCTCCATATCCCGTCACCGCCACCCAGCTCCTCACCCTCCGTGCCATCCTCAACGCCGCCAGGCACCTCGCGGAGGCTCAGCTCCTCACCCTCTGTATCCCATCGCGATGATCCCGAGCTTGAGATCCGGACGATGACGTAGTCGATGGTTGTGACGTCCTTCCCCGAGCTCCCGACCTCCACGACCTCCCTCCTTCCCCGGGCTCCGTGTCGCCGCCACCTCGTTCCCCGGGCTCCGCGTCGCCGCCAGATCCCGACGCCTCCTTCGTTCTCGACGCTGCCACGACTCCTCCCCGACCTCCACGGCCTCCCTCCTACTACTCGGAACCCCCGGAACCCATCAACCTCAAAACCTGGAAAGTAACTTGTACATGAAAAGTAATTTGTACAAATGTAGCTCGTACACATGGAAAGTAACTTTTACAATTGCAAAAAATGGAAAGTAACTTACCATGAATTTCATAATTGTTTTAGGTTTTTTTTCAAAAAAAATGGAAAGTAATTTATAGAATTGCAAAAATAGTGGAAAGTAACTTGTACATGGAAAGTAATTTCTACAAATATAGCTTGTATACATGTAAAGTAACATGTACACGGAAAGTAACTAGTACAAATGTAACTTGTACACATGGAAAGTAACTTGTATAATTGCAAAAAAATGGAAAGTAACTTAACATGATTTCCATAATTGTTACAAGTTATTTTTCAAAAAAATGAAAAGTAATTTGTACAATTGCAAAAATAGTGTAAAGTAATTTGTACATAGAAAGTAACTTTTACAAACGTAGCTTGTATAAGTACAAAGTAATTTGTACAATTGTAAAAATAGTGAAAATTAGATTGTATATGGAAAGTAACTTGTATAGTTTACTTTCCACTAGTTACTTTTCTTGGTTTAATCTGGAAAGTAACTTACTTTCCATTGGATAGTTAATTTTCATATTTTTTTTGTAGTTACCGCTGGGAATATGAACAGTCACTGGGAATACGAACAGTCACTGAGAAGTCTCCCTATGTTAGAAATCTTGAAAGGGCATTTTAGTATTAAAAAAAGGTGTTAATGCTTAAATGCAAAAATGTATCCGACATTTGGACAAATATTCCCTCCCATAGCATTAAATGCCAATTATCTGAAAATTTAAAGTAAAAGTTTTAAAATTTCTCAAGAGTCAAATCAGAATGCTCAGATAACATATTTTAAATAGAGATTTTCTCACTGAGCCAATAATTACGAACGTACAGCTAGCGTAAAAAACTACTAGCAATTATTACTACAAGCCACATGCGAGCGAAGCCACCATCTCCCCATTATGCCCTACTTTTCCTACGGCGTCTATTAATTATTTCCTTATGGTACTATAGCGAATGGTTAGTAACAGTAAACATCTATTATATATAACCATACTGGATCACCACGTACTCTTGAATCTATACTTCCATTAAGATGAAGATAGTGACGACATTTGTGCACAAACACCATCTTAACGGCAGGCTAATTTTTATTATTATTACATAAGCCAAAGGCTTAGGGTAGAAGAAGGGATTACAAGCCCGTAATCGATGGTCAAGCCCGTAATCGATGGTCCAAAGAGACCATACCGAGCTGCTAAACAATCCGCAATCTCATTGAACTCATGGGGGATGTAAGAGAACAAAATACTCGAGAAGAAGGAAGAAATATTCCAAATTTGGTGAAGGACATGCAACAACTCACCTGACCAGTTCATCCTTCTTATAATTATGGCGCAAGGTAAACGTGAATCTTTCTATGAGAGAGACAACCAGATTTCTTAAGGGGAGAAACCAAAAAACCCTAATTTTTATTCATCATCCAAACTGACCCTTACAAACCCTAAGTCCTCATTTTATAGGTTTAAGGAGAGACCAGATCAACTCATACATGGACTCAAACATAATTAACCTAATCCAATACTAAACCCGGAATTCCAAGAGGAGAAAACCTACTAGAAATGGGAAATTTGTTAAAAATTGAAAGACCGAACAAACTGTCTAAAAATAAAAGTTTTTCACTAAAACGAGATTTTAAGCCAAAGGAAAAGGAATCTGGAGATTCGGAGGTCAAGGTCATGGAGAGATCTTCAATCTCCGATGAATCATGACGGGCTCGTCGAGCCGGTCGTTTCGACGGGTCGCACGCCCCGATCAGATGTCATGAGCGAAAGTTATGCCCATCCCACGGTCGGGGTCGTACGGAGATCTGAATCTGACGAATGGAGTTCGAACGCATCCGGATCGCCTCGGGAGCTGCTCCGGATCGGACTCGATCAGGTCTAGGCTTAGTCCTGCATCAAATTAGCTTGATGGCGAGCTTTGAATCTGATTCAACCACGATCCTTGGAAAAGTAGCTGAATTAACATATTTGAGGCCTCCCAATATGGCCAAGAGTTCCCCCTCAGCAACTGATGCGACAGGTAGGCAAGAAGATCAACGCCAGAGAATAGTATGATCAGAGAAAAGGATCGCAGCGAGGCCAGCAAGCCCAGACTGGACGGAAGCATCGGACCGCAAAACAAAGGATGCAAAGCAGGGGAAAACAGAACGGGGTTGGGAGGATTGGTACTCTCTGACCCGACGAAGAATCACTCGGTGAAGCTGTATCGGGCGGTTCATCTGGCTGTTGAAGACCACTCCATTTCTTTCTTTCCACATCCACCAAAGGGTGTAGGCAGTGAAGGTTTTCCGATCATCAGTCCATGCTCGAGATGATTTTGAGAAAAGATTACATCACGCCTGAAGAGAGATGAAGGTGGTCAAACATGACCAATACAATCTCAAATCTCATGTGCGAAGTTGCAGGCTATTTTACAGCCGGTTCACGTGTTGTGTGTCCTAAAGCAGCTGTCTCCTTCGTACCTTCCTCTGTTTTTAAGCATAGATCCTTAATTGCTGCAACTAAAGGCTATAGCAAAGGCCACATGCATGCAACAGAAGATTAGTGCAAACCAGCCAGCTTGAGCTAATTAGTCTCTTGGATTCCATAAGAATTGAGATCACGTACATCATTCAATATAGTAAAATAATGATTAAGTTGGTCCATCGTTTCTATATCGGCTTAAGTTTTTGAGATAATTGGTGATTTAATATGCTACCTTATATGAAATACTAAGGCCAAAAACTGTCACGGTTGAGCCACTCTGTTAATTCAAAGGCACATATTAGAATACGATACAAGTGCTTTTCTTTGTCTTTTTCAAACTATGTATAAAGGCCTTTTCCTTCCTTCGTTCGAGGGACAAATGTCCTATATTTTTAACAAATTTTAGAACTAGACGATACAAGTGAAAGAAACGGAGATGGTGAACTCATACATATAAAGAGGCACTTGATGAGAAATTTTCGTTTCAAAGGAAGTTATTGGGTTTAACAATCTCTTTCTTTTTTTTTTTTGTCTGTTTAAGCCATGAGATTATTCATAATTTAACATTACGTGCATTTTTTTTAAAAAAATTGATTATAACTTCTTAATAAGAAATCAAAAAAAGGGGCACGATGGACCCAAACATCCAGTAAAAGTACTCAACAAGTCATTTTCATGATAGAGGGAGTACATGAAATTTAGGGTACATTTTAAACAACAGCTAGCTGAGAAGTTGCGTGCATCTGAATACTCTCACGGGGAACTCACACCAAAGAACATGCATGCAAGGCAGGCTTTTTATCAAGGCACAGGAAAGACCATGACAGCTGAGCTATGTAATAATTATGATTGTGATCCTCCGAACCAATGGGCCATCTATTAGACTATCTGTTGGCCTATGAGCCATCATGGCAACCAATGAACCCAGCTGGCCTTGACTTGGTGAGGTCTGTCATCTAAACATAACCACATCTAGATCTTCATCATTCACAAGCTTGTCATTGTTGGGACACCACATCATGGTGAGGACCACTCTACTTGTTTTACGTTGGAATGGGACTATATATATGGAATGGATTAATGATTGAGAGTACCACCATATATAATGGATAGTAAAGCTTCCTTTCAGAGGTTATTGTGACAATATTGATAGCTTCCTTATGGACCACCATGTTGGATTCGGCGAAGCAAAGCATTAAGCTGCCAAATAAAGTGTAACCAATCACATGCAATCTAATACTTTGTTGTGTGTGATACGGCCAAATCAGCACCACACATTATGGGCTAGTGTAGCGCATCTTGTAACAATAAATGAGAAGAAAATTGCCTATAAATCATGGAAAATGTCCATCAAAAGAGTTTGAAAAATGAATTAACCACAAGCATTAGTTGATCACGCTGGTTTTCGCTGTAGTCAACGAAAACACTTTAAATCGCAGTGGACATGGACGCGAACTCTCCAACCTCCCCCGACGAGTCGAGAGAGGGTGTTGTGATTGTGAAAAACGTGTGCGATGAAAATATAAATAACACGAGAACACAAATAATTTGCTATGACGGCACCTATAAACGGCACTGTCGAAAGATAACTTTATCAAGGGGAAATTAGCTTTTAGTACCCTCTAATTTCACGTGTTGACAATCTGCTACTCTCTAGTTAGGAAATGTCACTTTAGTACCCTCTAATTATAATGTAGATCGATTTAATACCCTATCGTCAGACGGCGTTAGTCGCCGTTTATAGAAAACCGCTCACGTGTACGATGTTTACACGTGACGCGCGGCATCTGATGAGGAGAGAGAGAGAACGAGAGAGAGAGAGTCCGGCTCACGAAAGCTAAGTTAAATGTACTCCTAAAATTACAAAGAGTCTAGCTCATGAGATTCAAAGAGTCTATTTCTAAGATTTAAAGAGTCCGTGCTCTTGGGTTTTGATTTCAGATTATAAGAGAGCTTTTCTCCGTCTTCCTCCCTGATTTTTATACTCTCTTCCTCTTAAGCCAGTAGTTAGCAACGATTTGGAGCGGTTACTATGGCTATCCATCACGCCTAGCAAGCTCATCAGTTACTTCATTTCATTTTCTTGGCTCGTACACTCTTTCGCAAAAATCAATATTGTTTTCAAATTCTGTTTGGTGATGTACCTATTATTTCATACCACAAATAAAAGTGCCATTTATACGCTAAAAACATTAGAATTGACACTAATATGCAAAATACAACATGAAATATCATTAATATATAAACTATTCAAAAATAATAATAATAAATTGATTAAAAAATTTAACTGAATAAAAATTAAATAAAACTGAAGAAAAAAAAAGAAAAAAAAAGAAACACAAAAAGAGTAGGGGAATTAAACAAAACTAAAAAACAAAAAAGAAAAGAAAAAGAAACAAAGGGTATAACAGGAAAGTAAAGAGGGACAGTGGAGGGGGCGGTGTCAGGCGGTGGGAGTAGCAATTTGCTTCGCTAAGGTAGCTTCTTTCGTGACGTGTATCTAGTCGCATACATGTCATTTCGCATTTGGGGTCTTGTCTGGTAATTCCCTGTGATAAACCTGCACCTTGCACGCGGAAGGAATAAAAAACTTGATTTTTAGTAGCGTAAATCCAGCTCTGTTCACTGCTTTATATTGACCAAATTTAACCAAAGGGTAAATAATGAATGGTATTTACACTCGCAAAAGTTGACACCCAAAGAAGAACTCATGATGTCACCCGACTCCAAGAGTCGTACCTGAGAACTGCCGATCTCTGCTCGGGTCTGTTTCCTGGGTACGTTTCCCGGGTCGTGGTATTCAGAGCTCACTCATCCATGCTGCCCCACGTGACACCCCGCTGCTTTTTGTCTTCACTCTTCGCCACCTCCTCACGTGACGCCATCTCTCATCATCACCTCTCTCTCCTTTTAAATATTCAACGGCTACGATTGACTACTCTCTGAACAACGGCAGTAGCCGTTAAAGTCCAACCATCGTTTTAAAACTGCTCCCGCGGCACAATTACGCTCCGGTTTTTAACTCATCCGTCGATGGATTGGAACGCCACCTTTAATGTGATTCGGTTCTGATGCTTATAGCTCCTCCGCGAGTAGCTGTACCGTTGGCCTCTGAGTACTATATTTGTTTCCCTCTGTGGCACTGTCTCCTCCCTCCCTTTTACCATTGCCATTGGATCTTCATTCTTTCACAAACAACCATGCATGTTTAAGCTGTGATGCTTGTCCTTTTCAGCTCTCCAAGATCTCAATCTCCAGCCCTTCTCCTCTCTTCTTTGAGGCCAATGGCATGATGGGCTAGCTTGTTTTGGTCCTAGCTCATATACTTGTCGTACGTCTGGGATTTGTGCTTGGTTGACTAGCTAGGAATCCATGTAAAGATCTTGTTTTGTGTGCAAACCTTGAGAAGAAAAGTTTGGATCAGAAGAAAGGTTGGTATGAAAAGAAGAGAAAACCACTGTTGGGTAGTGTGTTATGTAGGAGAGGTTACTTTGTGGTAAAGCCATTTTTTTTTCAGGATTTTGTATTCCTGTTTTGGTTTAGCAGAAAGCCCTCTGATTTTTTTTTGGTTAAGCATTAGATAATTATCGAGAAAACTTCATCTCATTCCATTCTATGATATCTGGGTGTTTTATGTACAATCTTGGTTTGCTTTCATGAACACTAGTGAAGAAGTTTTTGATTAGATTGGTAGATTCAGGGGTAGCTATATAGCCTGTAATTCTTGGAAAAACTCCATTTTTTCATTTGTGAATCTGAGAGTAGAGAAGATGAGGTCCGTACATGATAAGGAGTGCTGCCACCATGGATCGGCTCAGGAACACCAGAGTAGCAACCCATCTGACACTGAGTTCCAGAGAGGAAATGGAGCCGGCCACAAGGGATCTCATCGCCCCAAGGTGCTAACTTCTCGGCCCAAGCCGACCCCTTCGAAGTGGGACGACGCCCAGAAGTGGCTGGTGGGCTTATCCGGCGGCGGAGGTCGTGACCATGGCGGCAGCAAGCCGCGCAACTCCAATGCCGATGACCGGAGGTTGCTCGCCTCATTGTCTCAGAAGGGTAGAGATTCTTGCAGCAGTGTTGATGGAGCATTGGGGTATGATATGGCTCAGGCGATGGCAATCCCAGACGAAGGGGAGACCAAGAAGATGGATTGTGATGAACTCGTTTGGAGGAGCAACAATCCGGTGGAGGATTCGCCGCCATTGGTGGTTCGATCTGTACGTGTGAGGGATATGGGCACGGAGATGACCCCAATTGCGAGCCAAGAGCCATCCAGGACTGCTACTCCTATAAGAGCAACGACCCCGGTGCTGAGCAGTCCGATGTCTTCGAGGTCTTCAACGCCGGGAAGGTGCCGTCCGGGAGCTCAGACTGTTGAGAGTTGCCAGACAAATGTGAAGAACTTGGACCGGAGGAACGAAGCCGTGCTTTTTAATAAGGCGGTGAAGGGGAATGGATGGCAGAGCAAAGGGGCAGGGGAGTTAGATGGTTGCAGAAAGCTTGACAGCAATGGCGGGGAGCCGACGAGGGGTCCCAATTCTCTGGAGCTGCGAGCCATTGCGTGGGATGAGGCCGAGCGTGCCAAGTATATGGCAAGGTAGTTATGCAAGTTTTACTCTGTTCTATTTGATGTGAAACTACAATTCATGTGTTTTCTAGATACTATGGCAGTTCTTAAAACACTAAAATGCTAGATCCAAGTAACATTCTAGACAATGTTCCATTTTGTTTTTCTTTCCCTGATTGGCATGCATATATTGTCGACATTCGTTGTTATTGATAGATCTATTATAAGGGATGTCAATCAGAGGGAAAGAAATTGAACATTGTCTACAATGTAATTGGATCTAACACGTTTGTAATGGTAAAATGCGAAAAAGAAAAGAATTTATACAGGTGTAATGTGTGGATTAATCTTATAGAAATCAAAGATTAGCACAGATTTGCATAGTAATTTTGTTTAGAGTGGGTACTCTGGAAAAATAATTGTTTCAATGACGGCTTGTGCTATGCGATTGTAGATATAAACGCGAGGAGGTGAAGATACAAGCCTGGGAGAATCATGAGAAGAGAAAAGCCGAGATGGAGATGAAGAGGATGGAGGTACTAAATAACTCCTAAAATTGAGTCTATTCTCTGCAAATGCTCTTCAGGTTGTCCTGATAGTATACTTTACATTTTGATTGCAATGTAGCTTCGAGATTTTGTAGAACAGGTTTATGTGCATCTACTGGAGCAATTCTGGTTAATTCTGTCCTTGATGAAGAACTCTTCATCCTTGTCACACATTTTTCCAACTAAGATACTGAATTACTTGTACTCTATCTAGATACTCATATTTTGTTGCTTAGGCCATTTTCATTGTTGGCTACTGAACTATTTGCGTTTCCTCTTATATTGCACTCAAACATGAAATTGTCCCAGAGGTAGACCCTTGACATATGATTCGCCGTATTTCTACAGATACATGCGGAAAGGTTGAAATCCCGTGCTCAAGAAAAGCTAGCAAACAAATTGGCAGTGGCACGGAGAGTAGCAGAGGAGAAGCGAGCAAACGCAGAGGCGAAACTAAACGAGCGAGCTGCGATAACTTCCGAGAGAGCAGACTACATTAGAAGGACGGGTCATCTACCTTCATCCTTCTTCTCTTTCAAGCTGCCTTCACTCTGCGGTTAGAAGCTGTAATATCCATCCTTTTTTCCAGGTTGTAGTTAGCGACACTCAGTGATTTCAGTGTCAACTGGTATCATAGCTACCGCGTTCGGTGTTCTTATATATGTTTTGTAATGCATTCCCATTACCAAATTTCTTCTTGTGTTCTTGTTGCAAGATGCAGTGAATGGTTGATTCTGATAGCACTGGAGTTTCTGATATCTTATCAAAGCCCAAGACTAAGTTATTAATCTGGATTATACTTCTCGAAAGTGTTGATAGTGTGTGAGAGGTTGTTCTACTTCTACATATGTCTCCAGATTCCAGTCATTAATCTCTCTCCTGCTCATCAGTTATGAATTTTGGCCAGTAAGGATTATCTTTACAGTCTGGAGGGTTGAAGAAGGCAATGCAATCAATGGTGTTTGGTTGCAGAAAGTGGGAAAAAACAGAAAAAATCAGATGAAGTGGGAATTAATGAAGAGTAGGCCGAGCACTTCCTTTTTTTTGTGCGTGTTTGATTGTGAATCTAAAAAGGATGGGATTACAAAAGTGGCACTTTTATTTTTTCTCAAAGGAATATAAAAGGAATTTGTTGTCAAATAGACCTCCAATGTCCACATTTGGCAGAACGAGACCCCTCCATTATTTTTTTGCAACAGAGGGCTCCAAATGTAGTTTATCTCGGTTTTACCCCTGTCATGTAATGGCCTCACTTCGCATGGGATGGCTATCCTGCTTTTAACCCAAAATCTCTGCAACTCCCATTATAACTGGCAGCTTTTGGGTTAAAAACAAAAAAAACAATGGGATGTCTCGATAACATAAGTGACATTTTTATTTTTCTACTTGCCATTGCACCAAATATTAAAAACCAAGTTCTCTCTCTTAAAGGAATATAAGGCTCTGTTTATCCTCATACTTATCCGTAAACACAAAAAATATTCATTACTATCTTATCCCTATTTCACCTATCATCACCGCTCTGTTTTTTCCTATCCTCATTCATTAACCTCCCTTAATTCAGAATAAACTAATCCCGAAATCCATTAACCTCCATTAACCTGGAATAAGCTAATCTTACCCCAAACGCTTTCTAAAGAGGAGCATCACATTGACAAAACTTTTTTTTTTCCCTAAATTCTTTCTATCTTTATGAATTAATCATTTTTCTGAATGTCATATAAAGATATAAAGAAATGTAGCATCGCGAAGCATCACCATTATTACTAATAATGAAATAAACACTCCACCATGGATGTCTCGATAACATAATTCCAGGTAAATGCATCAAATATATCTTCTTCTCTTTTTTTTTTTTTTTTTGCCCCATTTTATTATTGATTTATTTCTTTACGTATAAACAAACCAATCAGCCATGCTGTAGTCCACCGAATCCTACCACCGACGACGAAGCTATAAACAGTGGGCGGCTCGATAAAGAATCTCGCTGGAACAATTGAATACAGTACGCCGTCCGACGTGGCCATTTTGTATTAGTGTGGATACCTTGTAAGCAAAACACCTCCTCCTTCCGGTAACCTATTCCAGCGCTCTCTCCCTCTCTGTCTCTCTCTCCGTGTGTTCGTCTCCAATGGTTCGTAGCTAATTTTTAGGGTTTCGTCTCCCTCTCTGTAAGTTCTTGTCGGAGAGATCAATGGCGGGGAAGCATGCGCACGCGTCGAGGAAGTACGTGGTGGTTCTGTCGTGCATCGCGCTTCTAGGCGTGGCGCTCGTTTCCGACTTCCTCTGGGCCTCGTCGTCCTCGACCTCTTCCCTCAACTGGTCCACCTCATTCGATCTCTCCTTTGATTCCCCCGTCCACAAGAAAGTATATCTACTAGCTTCTCTTCTCGCTCTGCATATTTCTTGGACTGGATTCTTGAACCAGTGTGATAATGTGAATTTTTTATTAGATTTGCGACTTAATTATTTGTAAATCGTTCTTGAATTGTAATGCCGGTTGATTTTGCTTTCACTTATTTTGAAACTTTAATTGGTTTGTGGTAAACAAAATGGATTACCAAGAATTGTACAAATTGGTTCAAATTGCTAATAAGCCACTGATGTAGGTTTCTGGTAGGTGTGCGACTTCTTGAGTTGATAGTATAAGGAGATTGATGAGAAAAGAATTCTTAAGGAAATGTAATGCTTGTAATACGTAAGCTGAATATCAAAGCAATCACATCCTTCAATCTAATATTGTGAACCGCCAATTCCTAAACCCTTGAGAATGGTTATTTATTGTCCTGATTTTTGGAGCCACTGATGAACAAAATAGAAAAGATTTGAGCTCTCACGTTGTGGAAAGTAAGTTTTTCTATCCTGTGATGATTAGATTGCAAATGAACTTGATGAAATCTTGAGTAATTAATGCTATTGCAGAAAAAGGGAAAGAACTGACAATGACAATGACAATGACCTGAAACTCTTTGTTACATAAATTTTAGTTTGTCGGGAAATAATGGGCTGAATTCATATGGTGCTTTTGAATGGGGTTTGTGTTGAATTTTGTGGTTTAACTACTTCTTCCTTTGAGGGACTTTTTGCAGCTTGTGCTGCTCTTTCACTAAGTGCATGTCATTATCTAAGTTCTCTTGTAAGCAATCTAATTTGACGCTGTCTCAATAGAATCTTCTGCCCTCCATGAAAGTTAGAATTATGATTATTTGGGATTTTTTTTCCTGCAAAATGCATGGGAGGCAAAAGTACAACTATTAGAAGAGGCTGATGTAGACTGTCTATAGTTAAGATAGTGAGGTAGATTTGTCTACATTCTTGTTCCAAATTCTGGCCATTTGTTCTTACTGGTAAAAAGTTCGGTCTAACTGGCTTCATTGCTTATAAGATTTACCGTATCACCTTGTGAATTTCTGCATCCTCCAACACTAACTGCTATAGTTTATATGTAGTTTTAGCCCTTTAGTGGTTATGCTTTCTTAGGTCTGATATTCTTTTGATTCCTCAAACTTGAACGAGACGTGATGAATTCCTTTTGTAGGCTAAAGAAAAAGTAAAGGGTGGTAAAGCATCTGCAGGGCAGGGTCCTAATGCAACTTTCACCGACATACCAGCACCAGAATTGAAATGGGAAGAGATGGCAGAGGCACCAGTACCTCGTCTGGATGGGGCAGCTATACAAATTAAGAACCTTCTATACGTGTTTGCCGGATATGGTACCATTGACTATGTTAGTAACATTCCAATAAGTTACACACATTGCCTATAACTAGTCCACGTGATCTTGAAGTTGACTTTGTCAAACTTGGTAACTTTGGCTTTCCTGCTAATCTGGTATGGTCACAACTTTGTTGCATGGATTTACTTGTGCATCATATTCACCATATAAATTACAATGCGTGTTGCAAACTAATATTCTCTAAGGCATCAATGTTTCTCCTGGGTGAGAACACTCACACGTGATCATGAAGTTAACTTTGTCAAACTTTGTAACTTTGGCTTTCTTGCTAATCTGGCATTGTCACAACTCTGTTGCATGGATTTACTTGTGCATCATATTCACCATATAAAGTAGAATGCGTGTTGCAAACTAATATTATCTAAAGGATCAATGTTTTCCTGGATAACAACACTCACAAAATTATTGTTTTTTGCTTGCAATTGAGTTATACCTTCAGACTATGTATGTTCTTGTGTTTAATGACTTCTTTTTTGCATGTAGGTGCATACTCATGTGGATATCTACAACTTCACAGATAATACTTGGGGAGGACGGTTTGATATGCCAAAAGACATGGCACATTCACATTTAGGAATGGTGACTGATGGTAGATATATTTACGTAGTCACTGGGCAATATGGCCCACAATGTAGAGGGCCCACAGATCGTACGTTTGTGCTGGACACTGAGAATAAAGAATGGAGTTATTTGCCACCACTTCCTGTCCCTAGGTATGCATATATAGTTGGTAAATGCAAGCTATCATCCAAGTCTTTTCTTTAGGATGGCTTTAGTAAGCAATCACCTGTTGCCTTTTTATTTGGAAGCCAGGTATTTGTTTGTAAGTGCTTCACTGCACATTTCTTCCATGTTTTCTCTTAAACTTCCTCTTGTTACCCCTAAGCACCTAGCACCATTTCACTTTAGTTGATCATAGGATGTCCAAACTTTGACTTTCTTTGATACTGAGATTCTGCAGTTTCCTGATTCCCGAAGCCCAAGCTAATATGTGGATTTATTTGATGTCAATAAATTTACTCTTTTACATTCACAAAATGTAGACTGAGAATTACTCGTGGATTGATCCTTAGGTATGCACCAGCTACCCAACTCTGGAGAGGCAGACTCCATGTTATGGGTGGCAGCAAGGAGGATCGGTATGAGCCTGCCTTAGAACACTGGAGTCTTGCAGTAGAGGATGGTAAAGCTCTGGAGAAAGAATGGAAAAATGAAATACCAATACCACGAGGTGGTCCTCACAGGTTGCAGGCAATGGGTCTATTATTTTCCTATATGTATATATAGTCCTTGACAGTGCATGTTTAGGTAGTATATTCTAATATCATTCTTCTGGTATATTTATTTTCATGTAACGGTCCTAAACAAAGAAGAAATTCTTTTATGCGTTTCTGCTCATTTTCGAGTGATAGATGCAAAAGTTGAGATGTTGTATCTCGTGTTTAGTGGGAAGTCATCTTGCTGATAATCTTCTAGAAATGGCAGACTTGAAGTTTGTGTTGGTGAGGAAGATATTCATGATGTCATCTAGTTTTTTCCTATTTGATTTAAAGTCTTAAGGAAATTTAGGGCCTATGGATGTGTGTTGAATTTGTGCTCTTCAATTGCTCAGTAGTTCATAAGAGGTTAGCTATGAACACAGCTTCTTTTTTTCTTTTTCTCTTTTTCTCTTTGCGAGCTTGCTAAAATCTAAGCTTCATGCATTTGATAACTCGTAAAAGGCATCTTGATAATTGCTTTTTATTTGATTGCTCTTTTAGATAGAAGCCTGAAATTTCTGTCATTGGCAAGTCTTAGCCTGAGCATCAGAGTTTATTTTTGTGATATAAGAATCCATTCAAGATGCTTGTCAGATCTCGCAGAAATTACGCAGAAATCCTTTTTTTCTGATCTCTAAATATCAGTAGTTCCTCTTTTCACTGTTGTGAGAATAAAATGTGAAAATATTGTCAAGTATGTGGAAATTATAGTGCACAATTTCAAGTGGCATTGTTATCCTTCACAATGTGGGAGTTTTTGCTTGTGTTCAGTGGGACCCTTCCAGTGCCTTTAAAGGAAATTTGTACATAGTAGACATTTTATGAAGGTTTCTAGGACTACATGTAACATTTCTTATATGATTCCATTTTGGGGAAAAATTTCTGCTGTTGCCCTTTTCCTTATGCAGAGTTGTTTTCATTTCTTATTGTGATCCACAATTCGAAAATGAAGATTGATGCATGTTAAAGGAGCAGTCTGGTAGGATTGTTGGGGTTGACAGTAGCAAGAATGAAGCAGATTCTTTCTATTCCACTAGACTTTCTTGTTATGGCAAAACTGGGCGCATTTCTTTGCTACTTATTAGTGCTTTAATTCTCCTATAAGTCTTTTCCCAATTATATTGGGGATATGAACAGAGTTGGGCACAGATATAGCAATCGAATGCAGCAATACCTCAGTATTTGGAAATAGGAATGTGGGAAATCGGTTCATAGACATGGATGTGCACATATATTGCTTTCATGGATATGCCTGCATAAGTTTGATCGGCGCTAGTCAACCTAGGAAAACTTTGTTTGCTACTAAAGCCTCTCAAATATTGGAAAAGCAACCGGACATGTGTTTTCCATAAAATCTGGTATTTGGATATCCAGTTTTCTTAGAACTTGGAATCAAGCACTTAGGTGTAAGTTTGTAGTATTTATTTTTGGATATGAGGAAGCAGAGAGGCATGGATGATAAACTTTTTTCGTCTCCTTCTATTAAAGATGTAATTTACTGTTGTTTGAATTGTCATGCTAATGTAGCTTCATATCAGGGCTTGTGTGGTTGTTAATGATCAACTTATCACAATTGGTGGTCAAGAGGGTGATTTCATGGCCAAACCTGGATCTCCTATTTTCAAGTGTTCTCGGAGAAATGAGGTGTGTGCCTAATATTAAGTCTTTAGGCAAGGCATTTGCTTTATGAAAGTTTCATTCTATGGTTATCCTTGATTTTGTTGGTTTTAGTTCCCTTGGAATCTTCGGTGCAGCTGTTTACACTCTCATCTTCATTTGTTGGTTGAGTTCTGAACTTCTATTTCTGAGTTGTGCTGTGCTTGCCTTATATTGCGTTTGGATGTTATTTGCCTTCACAATGAAACAAATTGTTGAGCCACAGCACTAGTGATGTGGCAATGGAACTTGATATGATTTGGATACCTTTTACCAGAGAACTAGTTATGTTATACAAAGATGGAAAACGAGGATTTAGAGAAACAAAGTATACAAGATAGCAAAAAACATATCTATGTGGAACTTTCGTTGGTCCAAATGCAAACAAAACGGCTTGAAGCAGTTGGGCAGGGCCCAGTAGATCAGAATCTGAAACATCATGTGTCTAACTCTGCACAAAATATATGGGTACTTGAACTTTTGGATGTTCAACATGATACTGTGGGCGTGAATAGGTGTTGAGCTGCTAGGAATACGTTGGTACGAGAATTTTTCAGGGGTTTCTGTAATGGTTTCGTGGTCCTTTTTTTGAGGGAAAATGGTTTTGTGGTCCTTTCTTAGCATAATTGAACACTTATGGAGCTGATACATCCGTTGCTTGAAGATTAAGAAGAAAACATATTTTATTAGCTAACTTGTATGTGCTTTTTAAAAGCCACCCCTTGCTTAGGATCTCAAGATGTGCCCTGATCTCTCTTCGCACGCATTGAATGCTCCCATTCCACTCCCTCTCCTCTCCCATGTCCTTTTACATTCCTTTGCAACTGATATTTTTGCTTCCTACATCGCCCTATTGATGCAAGCAAGATCAGTATACTGGGTCTGAAATCGAGCGTTGATGGACAGGAAACTTTATAATCCTGGAATATGATTTATGATTGACCCCTCTCAGTATTGCTGGTTTACAGTTTTGCAAGCAGAATAGGAGAAAGTTCTTGTAAATTTTCTTTTTCAGGTCTGCTTTCACTAAATGAACTCAAACCACTGTAGGTGTTTGTGATACGTTTGATTGAATTCAGCAATCTTTAATCACGAAATGTTCTTGTAAATTTTCTTTTCCAGGTCTGCTTTCACTAGCATCATGTACTAATAGACGTGATACTTCACCATGACGTGTATTTTAATCCAGGTGGTATTTGGCAATGTTTACATGCTTGATGACGGTTCAAAGTGGAAAGAACTGCCTCCCATGCCGAAACCAGATTCTCACATAGAATTCGCATGGGCTATTGTCAACAATTCCATTATCATTGCTGGAGGTACAACGGAAAAGCACCCTGTGACCAAAAAGATGGTGCTAGTTGGTGAAATCTTCCGGTTCAATTTGGATTCCTTGGTATGCACTCCATTGCCTGTCTTTGTTTAGTAAAAAAAATCTAGGCAACAAAGATGGTTTCTATTCACTTGTTTTAAGAGTTATCTATCTGCTACCTAGTCCAATACTATCTTGACTAATGCTGTGCCATTGCATTCACTTGTTTTAAGAGTTATCTGTCTGCGACCTAGTCCAATACTATCTTAACTAATGCTGTGCCATTGCTCGCACGCCTTTGACTGAAAGAACGGAGTGTTGTGCATACAGGAATGGTCGGTGATTGGGCGGATGCCTTTTCGCATCAAGACTACCTTGGTTGGGTTCTGGGATGGCTGGCTATATTTCACGTCCGGACAACGAGACAGGGGCCCAAATGATCCAACTCCTAAGAAGGTCATTGGAGGCATGTGGAGGACTAAGTTGAGCCTATAACTCATTGATGACTACTGGGAGGAATTTGGTCAGGTTTTCCATCTCTCTGACCAGTCTGTATTGTATAATACGTAGCGGAAATCACGCTCATGTTTTGCAGGGGCTTCTTCCTTATTGTGCGACTTGGCAAGTCATCCATTTACATTCGTCAAAGTATAGTCGTCTCAATTTGTGTAACTTTATTTAATTGTTAGCAATGGTGTTAAAGATGGCCATTACTAATATGAGAGAAAGCTTGGTTTCAAATCAGCCTTTATTGCACACATATGAATGCAATGATCTCAGGTTGGCAACATTTTTTTGAGACAGAACAGAACAGAGTCCTGATGGATCATCGCTGAAAGAAAATTAGATATTGATAACATAATTATCTAGCATAGGCTCGGCTTCATCCTGTCCAGAAACGAGTGGACGCTCGTCGAGCTCATCGAGCTCATCCAAGAAATCATAGCGTTCTCCCATGGCCTTCAAAGATTTGTAGACTTCCTTCATAGAAGGCCTCTCCTTTGGCCGGACGACCACGCACCTGCAAGCCATCGTCAGCAGCTGCATGATCTCATCATCGTGCCCACCTCCACGCAGAGCTCTATCGATGGCATCACCAACTCGACCTGCACTCGAGAGCATATCAATCCAGTCCACCAAGCTTCCTTGAAACGAGCTAACCCTCGCAGGCTTCTCCCCTGTGAGGAGCTCCAGCAGCAGCACACCAAAGCTATACACGTCCCCCATCGTCGTGGCCACCGGGTTGCTCCCGTATTCTGGTGCAACGTAGCCAACCTCCCCAAATTCCCCGTTCATGAACGGGCTCGTGTAGGTGCTCTCCGGCGATTGCTTCACGAGTTCTGCGACGCCGGAATCGGTGATCCTGGCCTCCAACTCTTCGTCTATGAGGATAGTATTGCTACTGATGTGGTGGTGGATGAAGGGGCTTCGAAAGCCATGGTGGAGCCATGCAAGGCCTCTGGCAGCACCGATGGTTATCTTGAGCCTGGCTGGCCAGTCCAACGCGTCCGTCCCGGCGTGCAAGATGGACGAGAGAGCACCGTTGGGCATGTGCTTGTAAACCAGTAGCCGCTCGTCCTCTGCGACGCAGTAGCCGATGAGCGGCACCAGGTTCCGGTGGTGGAGCTCCCCGAGCCGGCCGATCTCCGCCTGAAACTTCCTTTCAGACAGTGTACAGCCATTGAGACGCTTCACGGTGAGCACGGAGCCATCGGACAAGACGGCAGCGTAGGACGTGCCCATTCGGACACTTCCGGCTGTGACGACATGGCCCGGTAGGAAATCGCCGGTGGCGGCTATCAAATGACCGAGTTTGAGCTTGTTGATTGGTGTCTTGAATAGCTTGACTTCAATCTCGCGGTTGTACGTTGACTTCAGCCGCTCCACCCACCGCCGGTCATTTTCTTGCTCCAGCTCGTAGGCTGCTGCAACCTTTCCGCTTCCCACCTTCGGCTTCGGCTTCGGCTCTCTCCGGCAGCAATTCGAGTAGATTGCATAGGCGACGAGGATGGCATAGACATAGCCAATCAACCCGGCAACGAGATCGACGAGGACGAGGGGGTATGAGGATCGGCCGCAGGAGGACAGCGGGTGGCCGCAGAGCGACGGGTTACCGGCGAAGGAAGAGGAATCGTAACAGGCGAGCGAAGAGGGGATTGTGCCTGAGAGCTGGTTGTTGGCGAGGGTCAGGGTCGTGAGGCGGTCGAGACGTTCGAGGGAGGCGGGTATCGGGCCGGAGAGCTGATTCCCGTCAAGGCGGAGGGTATTGAGATAGCGGCAATTGGAGAGCTCGGAGGGGATGGGGCCGGTGAGCTGGTTGGAGGAGAGGGAGAGGGTGGTGATATAAGGGACCCAGTCGCAGAGCGCGGGAGGGATGGGGCCAGAGATATTGTTCGATGAGAGGTCAAGGGTGTTCATGGAGAGGCAGTACTGGAGCGCCGAGGGTATGGTGCCGGAAAGCGACATCTGGGGGAGGCTGAGCGCGAGCACGCGGTTCTCCTGGGTGCTCCAGCAGCTGACCCCGGCGAAGGCGCAGACGAATCCTTTGGTCTTGTTGCCGAAGTTCCACGACGAGGAGAGGCGGCCGCTGGGATCGGCCAGCGTCGCCTTGACCGCTTGGAGGCACCGCACGTCGTCCTCCGCCACCGCCGTGGCGGTGGATACCACGAATAGAAGCCAGAGGAGGCCTCGTAGCACGGACGCCACCAGTCGGGTGATCATGGCGCCGGAGAAGATAAGCGAGGTGTACCGGTGGCGACCTGAGAGCGTCATTAGACACTAGACAGTGTGCATGGTTCATATGAAATAAAAGATTATGGTGGACTGTTTTAGAGACGACCCGTATAGACCGCGCGGTCCGCGCACTACACGTCAACGCCCCGGTTAGTCATCGCTTTTAGGACCCCACCCAAGGAGCCAGGTCCAACGGAAGCATGTCGCCAAATCCTTTGCTTGCATAGATACGAGTCCCGGACAAATTTCGAGGAATAATAAATTTCTAAGGTGACATATATAAAAACTTATCCTCCACCTATTTACAAATAAAAAACTAAAGACTAAATTTATTCTATCTTTTATTTTACAATATAGGGTCTTTTTTTTGTGTTTTTATTGCAAAACCAACCATTTTGGTAAGCAATGGTTTAATATGCAAATCAATTGTTTTGGAATGGGAACGCAAAACGATTCTAGATTCTAGATTCCAAATCAAAACTAAAGTATATTTAATTAATATGTAAATATTAAATATACTCATAAATTTTCTATTTTTGTTGAGATAGGAGCCAATGGAAAGCGAGAATTTCCCAGGGATTTTATTTGATATGCTACTGCTTGAGATTCTGGTTCGTATTTGTACCAGCCTGGTAACCGTTGTGAACCAAAAAAACAGTGAAAAACAAGCTGGAATTAAGTCAAAGTAAACAAGACATGAATGAAGATTGAGATCGAAATGTAACGAGGTGTGGTGGATTTTAGAGAAGATGTCAACTTACTTTGGAGATGTCATTGATCACCTGAATGTGTGCGTATATAAATCCTTCCTATCAGGTAGAGATAGCTGTATATCTTGAGGGTTGCAAATAAGTCGGGAGTTTCAAATTCACTACTATAAACTCATGATAGGCTAGCCGTTGATGGCTCAACTAAGCAAAAAAAAAAAAAAAACTCATGATAACTAGGCAGAAGCCAGAATAGCCTGACCAGGTAAAGAGGAGAAAAAAATCCTCGTTTTGAGGGTGATGATGGCGCTGAATCGGAGTCAGCAACACAACTTAAACAAACCAAATGAAAAAACCACAGGCAACTAAAGAACACCAACAATTAGGTAAAAATGTTGGGCCATATGCACCGCCAAGAACAGGTAATTAGGAGCGACAACCATATAGAAGATGTTTTGAGCATACAAAAAGCTGCAAAATCTGAACAAGAAATGTTGGATCATAAGCACTGCAAAGAACAGTAATGCAAATAGGTATGACAACGCTGTTGCAAATGTTAGAGAGCATAAAATTTGCAAACTGGTGACCTCAGTGCATCATTGCTTTACAATAATATTGTCGTGTGAGAATCCATACAGCACCTTCAGTATACGGCAAGGGAACCCTGAACATTTGAAAACATCATCTGCAACACATTGTAAGCTTCACCGAATTGAGTTTTAAGGTAATGTTTCTGCAAAGGTCTAGAGGCTATTGTTATCCAAATCAACAGAAGGCAACCCTTGATATCCCAATTCATAGCTATCAGCCTAGATACTGATAAGTGGATTTGAAGAACAGCATATTGCCCACTTCCACTTAATTGGAACCTTTCCAGTATCAATAGAAATGGAAGAAAAACATGTCCAATGAAAATAATACAAGAAATAAAAGACGATTCATCAATTGAGACCAAGATAAGGTAGCAAGCTATACATGATCGTACATTAGCATCTTACCACAAAAAGGCAGTTGTTCTAAGAACTCCTTGCAAAAAAATCATTACATTCATAACTCAATTATGCCCCAAATTCAAAGTTTTGAGTGCACATTTTATAAGCTTGGAAAGTTTAGCATGATCATGATGCATCCTCAGTTTGGTTGCCAGATATATATATATATAACTACCGTACATTACCTAACATAAAATCTCACAGATCTAACGCTCACTCTTGAGGTTTTGATAAAGCCTCTCTCTTATGTAGACCACTTCCATCCAGACCAGGTTTATTACCTTCCACTTATTGGTCACCAAGTTTCTTAAACGATTCACAAAAATAACATAAAACAGCAGCAACTTCTCCACTTTGGCAGCAAGTTAACCTGAATCTTTAGTGCTAGAGTTAAAAAGTTGGTCGCAAGATATCTACTAATTGGGCATTAAACAATTGGTACTATAACACAAAGGAAAATTAGTAGTTTTGACAACTAAGGTTGTTAAAAATGAGTTACAAAAGGTTCAAGGCTAGAATGCTTGAAGCCTTGAACAATTGCCTAATGATTTTCTGCTCAACATTCCTTGATCGCTCCAGGGATTAAAACCAATACAGGAAAATCATAAAGTGGTTTCATAAGTCTCAGGATTTCATGACTGGAGCATCAAGCTAAGGGTGGTGCAATCCCTTCCCTCCAAAAGGTTGTTTTCATAGAACTGCCAGATAAGTGACAACCAAATCGATCATGCCTCAACCAAATGGAAAAATGTTAGGTAAAAAGGGAAGGGGAAGGACGATGACAAGAGGAATAACCCAGAAAAATCTTAGCTACAGCTGTCTAATTTCCAATCAGCTTCACTTCACAAGATTAAACATCTTATTCAACAAAAAATGAGCAACAAATAATCACAACCTCAATCATCACCAAATCAAAACAAAAACGTGAAAATCGACTTTAGATAACACAGCAACTTCAAATGCTGCAGATCTAATACAACAGAGTCCGCATACCACAATAAACAGGTAAATAGCTTGATCAATAATTTGCCATACCTGGAGCACCACAACAAAACCAAAAGTTCAACCTATACCCACTCATATAGCCAGGATTAGCAAAATCCAAAAACTAGAACAAACCCAAAATGACGACGTATTAGGAGATATGAGGATTTTTTAATTATTATTAGTTACGCCCGAGGGCTAAAAATAGAAGAAAAGCTACAAAGAAATGGGGGGCAGAAATCAGGAGTCTGGCCTCCCTGAAGAGGCAAACCGTGCAAACAAACTTCACAGACTAACTTCCAGCAACAGTAAAGCAATTTTATAAAAGGTTGCAACATGAATCCGATAACAAAGTGGCAAGGGCGCTGAAGTTTAATTTCTAAGTACCTCGAACATTGTCATTTGGCCAAGTGCCCATGAAGCAGTCCCATTTATGACACCACATCATGAAATCAATCCTCGGTACTAGTGTTCAAATTAGGATGAAGACGTGCACAGACTATCATGACGAAATCAACATATCAGGAGATAAACAGATTATGTAAAACCACCTAGGAACCAAGCATTTACATATTTCAGAGGAAAGCAAGGGATCCTCTTATCATAACATGCTTGTGACAAATCTGACGATGATAAATTGGCACCAATATTAATCAAGTCAAAGAGGCCCAAATCAATGGCTGCCATAGCTACACTTAACAACCGTGGATCCAAGAAACTACATGGCAAACAATCATCCGAGCAAACATTAGCACTACCAGTACACATAGATCAAACCGATTTAAGAAATTTGCAGGAAGAAGAGCCTATCATTCTTTCTAAGCCATACCATCTTATGCTACAAGCCTTATTGCAGCTTCATGAAGTAGGTTTTGAGACATTCGCCTGGTGGGATGAACCCAAGAACATATGTATATCAGCCCACAACAATCAACAATGATCAGCGACAGAGCTAGCTAATCATCCTTCCCGAAACTAAGAGGGAACGCATCGAACTCTTCTGAGAATTCATAGCCCTTTTCAGTACTCTTGAGCAATTGATATGCCTTGTACATGGAGTACCTCTCCTTTGGCCTAGCTACAACACATCCGAGGGCAATCGTCAAGAACTGTTTGATCTCATCATCATGGCCCTTCCCACGAAGGGATCTATCAACAGCATCGCTTATTCTACTGACGCTTGAAAGGTGGTTCACCCAATCCACCAAGCTGCCCCTAAACACTTCACCAGCTGCATCGCTGTTGATCTCGACTGGCTTCTGACCAGTGACGAGCTCCAACATCACTACGCCAAAAGCATACACATCACCCTTAGTCGTGGCAACGGGGGTGGTCGTATACTCTGGTGCGACGTACCCAAACTCCCCGAAATCCCCAATTATGAAGGGGCTTGCTTCGGTGCCATCGGATGACGACTTCACCAGCCTCGGCAGGCCAAAGTCTGTGACCCTCGGCTCGCATTCCTCGTCAAGAAGGACAGCATTCGAGCTGAGGTTCTGGTGGAGGAACGGCATCTGGAAGCCATGGTGGAGCCACGCTAGCCCCCGGGCAGCACCGATCGCTATCTTGACCCTCTCTGGCCAGTCAAAAGTGGCATCGCCAGAGGCAATAAGATCGGAAAGATTCCCATTGGGCATGTGCTTGTATACGAGGAGGCGTTCGTCCTCGACGACGCAGAAGCCAAGGAGTGGCACGAGGTTGGGGTGGCGGAGCTGCCCAAGTCGACCCATCTCAGCTCGGAACTGCTTCTCGGACAGGCTGCAACCCTGCAAGCGCTTCACGGTGAGCGCCGACCCATCTCGAAGCACGGCTTTATAAGCAGTGCCGGTCCGTGCGCTCCCGGCGGTAATGATATGGTTCGGATGGAAATCGGAAGTGGCCGCCATCAGGTCGGCGAGCTTGACCTTGACGATGGGTTTCTGGAACAACGACACAGGCACGAGGCGGTTGTGCGACGAGCGAAGTCGGTCGGCCCACCGGCGCGACACACCATCCTCGACGCCGCTGGCGCCGGGAGCGGCGGGATGCTTCTTCGCAGCCGGAGAGAAGCAAAAGCGCCAAGCGAGGTAAGCAAGGAGGAGAGAGGCAGCAGCGCCAAAGACCCCGGCGGCGATGATGATGATGAGGCCGGTGCGGGAAAGGGATCGGCTGCAGGAGGACAGCGGGTGGCCGCAGAGCGACGGGTTACCGGCGAAGGAAGAGGAATCGTAAGAGGCGAGCGAAGAGGGGATTGTGCCTGAGAGCTGGTTGTTGGCGAGGGTCAGGGTCGTGAGGCGGTCGAGACGTTCGAGGGAGGCGGGTATCGGGCCGGAGAGCTGATTCCCGTCAAGGCGGAGGGTATTGATATAGCGGCAATTGGAGAGCTCGGAGGGGATGGGGCCGGTGAGCTGGTTGGAGGAGAGGGAGAGGGTGGTGATATAAGGGACCCAGTCGCAGAGCGCGGGAGGGATGGGGCCAGAGATATTGTTCGATGAGAGGTCAAGAGTGTTCATGGAGAGGCAGTACTGGAGCGCCGAGGGTATGGTGCCGGAAAGCGACATCTGGGGGAGGCTGAGCGCGAGCACGCGGTTCTCCTGGCTGTTCCAGCAGCTGACCCCGGCGAAGGCGCAGACGAATCCTTTGGTATTGTTGGCGAAGTTCCACGACGAGGAGAGGCGGCCGCTGGGATCGGCCAGCGCCGCCTTGACCCCTTCAAGGCACCGCACGTCGTCCTCCGTCACCGCCGTGGCGGAGGATGCCACGGCTAGCAGTAGCCAGAGGAGGCCCGGTAGCGAGGACATCGTCGTGGATCGGAGAAGGGAAGGGTTCGATTCGGGAGATGGAGGAGAGGATTGGGGCTGCTGTCTTGCTGGGATTTTGACTTCCAACTCGGGCTAAAAGGAGCTACTTTATTAGGCTATGGAGAAATTACTTTAAAGACCGAAGTGCTTTGATGTAATAATATTGCATAAATTAACGCTCGTTTGGTCTGGGGTAGAAAAAACGGTGATAACTGAGGATAAAGCATTTTAAAATAAAAAAAATAGGGATAAGTGATGATAAGGGATTTTAGAATAAAAAAATTAGATTGACGAGTAATGATTGAAAAGTGAGTATAAATAAGGAATTTTGGGTAAAAAAAGTGAGGATAACGAGTAGTGATTGAAAAGCGGAGATAAATCAATAATAATTGCTTGGAATAAGGGATTTTATTGTATTAGGGTAAAGTAGAGGATAAAGGAGCTTATCCTCACCTATCTCCTCTTATCTCCGAACCAAACAGGCCTTAAAAGGGGATGTTTGGCAGAGGGATAGGTTGTTTCGGGTTAAAAGATTTTAAAATTAGAAAAGTTGAAATAACAAGTGAGGATAAATCAAAATATTTTTTTGTAAAAAAAAAATAGAAATATGAATACAATGGATGTGGAGTTAACTAGAGATAGGATAAATGATATATTCGTGTGTTAGGATGACTCGTCCTATCCCATATTATTCTTATTTTACTAATCGGTGTTTGGACATAAAATGGGGATATGCCCATACCAAACGCCCCCATGATGAGTGTGGAGTTGGCTTTAGGGGTTGGTGAACCAAAGGTTGGGTCAAGCTGGATCTGGTCCGGCAGTCGTCATGCCATGCCAGTCATCGACTACACAAGTATGATGGGCACGGTACATGTAGAATTCTTTGCCATTTTGGACCCACACACCCATGTAGAGATCTTGAGACCATTGCACAGTGGCTGTGGGTTGTGCACAGCTTATCTGGCGTCGATGGTTCCACTGCCCCGTGTTTAAGTATTCATAGAAATATAAACCATAGATCGAGACTCTAATTCGGTCATCGAGCAGCTCATGGGATGTTATCTGAATTTAGAGATTTTAAGTTTAAACGTGACCGTGTCGCACTAATTATATGGCATAATGCGTGAGTGTGTATGGAAGCACACCTGCGCTTTCTATCATTTCTCTTTATGTGACGTAAATACCATGGATGATGTGAGAGCATTTAGACTCTATTTGGACGTGCGTTGTGTTTTATATAACTGAGGTGTAGTATGGTGTGTTTGTAAATAGTGGTGAGGTTGGTACGGTAACAATTCAAAAATTATTTGATGTATAACATTAATATTCGTGATAAAAAAGTGTGTTCATGAAGTTTGTTATTTGGATATGTGTTTAGTTTCATATGTGATGTAATCAAAACAATAGTTTTTTCATTCAAAAATCAGTTAAGATTTTATTTTTATATTTTTTATGTCGCGATCGAGATACGGCCAAATAAAAACACTTATAAACTGTTTTGTCTTTAATGAGATTTAAACATGATTCAACTAATTTACATTACTTTTCAAACTGAGTTATTATGAACACGATAATATTCGGTCTAAAAAAACGCACTCCCAATTCCCAAACGACCTGATGTTTCATACCATGAGCATATTTAATACTTTATTTGCCTAGAAATAAGTTTATGTGCGTACTTCTTATGCTTTCAAGTTTCAACCACCACGTGCCCATTTAGTTCTCCATTTTGTGCGTAAACTTTTTCCCCGCAGATAAAACTCTTAATTATAGAGAAAAAGAATTGTGCATGATTAATTGCTTACTATAACATCTTGAACTCAATGAGTTCTTTGGCCAAAACTTTTATATATGACCTTCGATCGAGATAATTCTTTCATCAGTGTTAGAAAGAGAATAGAAAGAACCACAAGTTTGATTTACAAAAAAATTTCAAAATGGAATGTTGTTTGGTGTTTCACCCAGAAAAGCCTGATATTTGAATTTTCGTGTGAATCAAAGTTATAGATCTCTCGATTATCATCTAAATGTCAGAAGAAAAAAAAAATCACTCAGATTGGAGGTCATGTTAAAACTTAAATGTTGTGGCCAAACAACCCTCGATGCCAATATGTTACATTAATTAGGTGCAAAAAGAAATTTTGCGTCTAGAAATTTAATCTGCACAAAAAGAAAGGGTATTCACATGAAAGAGAAAAAGATCTCAAGTTGTAAAAAGAAAAGGACCGGGTCCTAAATGCAAAAAGGTAATTTGTGTCCAAAATGAAAAGAAAAAAAATTCCTCGTATCATCACAGATTTCGCTAGGATTAGATCAGAACAGCTTCTGGTAGCTAATACAATTTCTATTGCGTTGTTGCATTATAATAATGACGTGTCATATTCAAAGACAAGTATGATATAATCTATGGCACACATTTGGTCCATTTATCTATCTTAACATCCCAATGGGCATGTCTACCTCGTTCAGAAAATCCATCCGGGCCGGGACGTGAGGGTCCTAAATCTAAAATCAAACGGCGAGAGTCTCCCTTGTAAACATCACTTTTAAACCTGATGCATGATTATAATATTCTCAATTTATTTAAATTATTCTATCATCAAATCATAATACAAATTAACCACTACAATATTCAATTAACTTTAAAAAGATATAATAATGGTTCAAGTCCTCTGAGTACAGCAATCTCTGATCAATTTACATCAAATTGAAATACAAATACATTTCTTCTTCATATTATAATTCATACATTCAAGGTTGTACATCAATTGAATAAGATAAAGTGATGATGTCCTCGATCTCACGCGCCGCCAAGGGGAGTGTCGCCTCTAAGCCGCAGCTACATGAAAAAAGAAGGAACTGCATCGGCCTCACATGTAACTAAACACCATAAAGACAATCAGCTGTGATATTTGTTATAGAAAAGCGCTAGAGATGATTGAATAGCTTAGGAACCCTCACGCTCCGGACCGGATGGGTTTTCTAAGTCGGGGTGTGACAACGCATCTCCTCCAATGATGTAGGCATCACCTCTTCTCCATCGGCGGTGACGGCGGCTCCTCCATCGCTCCCGGCGGCGCTTGAGACGAAGCTGCTTGTCAAACCCTCCATCAATCTCGGCGAGCAGCGGACGCCATCCACCCCGCGTCCGGCTTCAACCTCCATCATTCTCCAGCGAACGGCTTCCACCGTGGTGCTGCCAATGCTCTCCGATCGACATCCACCTCATGTTTGGGGAAAAAATTATGTGTAGTATGCACCATTCCAAGAGTTCAGATTTGTTTCGAAGATTAGTTTCAGATTTGTTTTCTACATTCAGATTAGTTTCATATTTGTTTTCCAAGGGTTCAGATTTCCATTCTCATGTTTCAGATTTGTTTCGAAAATTAGCTTTTATGAGAAATCGAAGCATGTTAGGTTTGAGAAATCAAATCAAATTAATCTAAGGTTTTTCAGATGACAAAAGTTTTTTCATTTTCTAGGTAAAATTTGTCAGTGATGGGATTGAATTCATACCTCCATCATAAAACATGTCAGTTCTTCAGCATCTATGTGTAGTATGCACCATTACAAGAGTTCTGTTTCAGTTTTAATGCAGCTTATTTCAAGTGGAATACTAATAACAGCTTTAGTAATTCTTGTTATTGAGCTCTCTTTTTAAGAATTCTCTTTTTAGCTTCGATTTCAACGTATTGATGTCTTATCTTCTATGCTATTTGTGCTCATGTTAGTCACACGGTTAGAGATTATAACTACAAGTTCATTGAATTCAACGGGAGATGAAGCAAACAATCTTAATTTGTTGCCAATCATTCTAATGTCACGATGGGAATGTGTGAAATAGTTGAAGAACCTAAATGTGCAATGATATTTGATTTTGTGGAGCAGCTTGTACAATATTACAGACTTTATGATAGTCAAATTGGATTTTCAACGGCCAAGAGAAGCCGAAAGTTGGATGATAGTGGAAATCTGAAACATATAACTCTAGTGTATTCTCGTGCAAGGAAAACACAATCAAATGCAAAGAACACACTACAGATGCGGCCCACATGTAAGACGGATTGTCAGGCTAGGTTGCATGCTTCGGTAGGTGCCGATGGGAGGTTGGTAGTCCTCACAATCGTAACGGAACATAACCATGCACTTAGCCCTTCCAAAGCAAGGTTTTTCCCATGTAACAAGATCATATATGGAAAAGCAAAAAGAAGGCTCGAATTAAATGATCAGGCTAACATTCCAATGTGTCAGAATTTCAATACATTTGTGGTTGAAGCATGTGGGTATGAAAATTTAACATTTGGAGAGCGGAATTGTCAAAACCATATTAGTAAGGTCAGGCGTCTAAGGCTAGGTGAAGGTGATGTCATGGTTGTTTTTGCTTATTTTCAAAAGATGTAGACAAAGAATTCAAATTTCTTCTATGTTTTTGATTTTGATGATGACTTTAGGATTCAGAATTTGTTTTGGGCGGATGCGTACAGCATGGCAGCCTTTGAATACTTTGGAAATGTGATATCCTTCGATACCACCTATCTCACTAACCAATATGACATGCCATTTGCTCCATTTGTAGGAGTGAACCATCATGGGCAATCGATTCTCCTGGGATGTGGATTGTTATCCACTGTGGATACAAAGTCCTTCATCTGGCTATTTGAGAGTTGGGTTACATGCATGTCCGACCATCTAAATGCTATAATTACGGATCATGATCATGCGATTACTAAAGCAGTGGAGATAGTTTTTTCAAGAAGTAGGCATCGATGGTGTTTGTGGCATATACTGAAGAAAGTGCCGGAGAAACTTCATGGATATGGTGGATTTGTTGAATGTTGTTTATGATTCATTGACTACATATGAATTTGAAGACAAATGAGAAAGTATGATCAAGGAATATGAGCTTGAAGGCAATGTTTTGTGGAAAGGACTCTATGGAGAAAGACAACGATGGGTTCCAGCCTTTGTTAATGACACTATTTGGGCAGGAATGTCTACTACATAGCACAGTGAGAGTATGATTGCTTTCTTTGATGATTTTGTTAATTCGAATACTTCGCTCAAGTAGTTTGTTGAACAATATGATAATCCTTTACGAAATAAAGTGGAAAAGGAAATGCATGCAGATTACATATCATTCCACAAGAATATTGATGAAGCGTGAAAAGTGTCACGACTTAACGCGCCCGATTAAAATTAGAAAATTATAATCAAACTCTCTACTAACTACCTTTGGGGGTAGCTAGTGGTGAGTCCGAGTAGATCCACTGCGAAAAAACTAGGATTGAAGCGGCATACTAAGCATAATCGTCTGCCAAGAAGTTAGAGGAAAAGATTTAGATTTGGGTTTTTAACTAGACTAGACCAAAATTAATGCTAAAAGGTGATAAAATATGAAAAAATGCCGAGGGATTCTTAATCAATAACAAGGGTTCTAAAAGTTCTTCCTAAGACAAGGGCATGCCTCCTCAAATGGAGTGGTTAAATCCAAATGTCAACAGGCGAGTGGCTAGTTACACCTATCGCTCGACAAGGCTCGGGTTAAGATCCCTCGTCGGCAAGAACAAACGTCTAATGATCGGCTACCGAATGATTGGTTGTGATCGCCACTAACGAATCCTCTAATTATGATGGATTTGTTGCAAGAGAGCTAACGTGGTATGGATCTAGGTGTGATAGCGAGGTGGTTCTAGCACCTCGTTGGCCAAAATCACAATGATAGGATGGGTGGAGGGTTAGGAATAGATTGGTGGTGGTTTTAGCACCCCAATCTAGTCCAATCTTGGATTAGAATCCTTCGCCGTGAGAGAATCCATGGTTCTAGCATGAATCCCTCTCACGAGAGGTTCAATCCAAGCCCTAGCATGCAAGAGACCTTGATCTAGGACACAATAGGGCAATCCAAGCATTCATTAATGAAAACAACACCAAATTCATGTAGAAATTAAATCCAATCCATACAACCATTCAATAGAGTAGCAAAAGTCTTAAATCCTAGAATTCCTTAAAAGAAACCCTTATTACATCATAAGAATCCATAATCTAAGAGTTTAGTCACTCATCTTGGGGGTTTGATCCATGGAGGGAGGTTGATGACGATCTCCTTCCATGGATCTCCTCCAAAAAGACATTATTCTAAGTTGGGTAAGAGGAGTCTAAAAGAGGAAAGGCTGGAAAAAGTCTAAGAGAGGATCCCCTAAAATTCCCTCAAAGGGGTCTATTTATAAACTACAAGCATCCCCCACTCGGATTAGATCTGGGTCGTTGATTTTGCTCAGCTGGCACATAAAGATCGATCTTTATAGGGTAAACGATCGATCTTTCTCTTCCGTGTGATTGTTGGTCCCGTGGAAGATCGATCTTCCTATAAATGAAGATCGATCTGTGTTCTTGACTGGCGGATGCGTCCCAATGAAGATCGATTTTCCTATGCTGTGAAGATCGATCTTTTGCGTTTCATATGCTCCTCAGCTCCATAAGGTGATCGAGAAGATCCTCTAAATTGTTGCGCTCTGCATCTCTTTTGCCCGTGAAAGATCGATCATGCCATAGGGAGCGATCGATCCTTTCAAAACTTGCGCTCTGTCACTGAAAATGCATATAGATGATCAATCTTCTCATGATGAGAAGATCGATCTTTGTTGTTCCGCCTAGATTTCTTCTTGATGTCTTTAAAGGATCGATCTTCTTCAATAAAGGATCGATCTTCTTCATACTGAATTGGCCCGAATGAATTCGTTTTAGCTCCAAACTTGATTCAATCCTCGTTGAGGACTCTTGTACCTGTAATGGGATAATACTCGTCAGTAGGGCCTTGCTCGGAGACTAACAAGGTCAAGTTGAAAGGGTGATTTATGCACTTTTCACGTTTTATCAAATATTACTTGCATTACAATTGCCAAATTCAAAGATTTTCATGATGAGCTAAGATGCAAAACATATTGTCATGTGTTACATATTGACAATCAAGAAGCAGCAGTTCTTTTTGCCATAGAAGAAATGAATCCTGATTCAGAAAGTTTCAGAAAAATTAATGTATGCTATGTGGAGTCCGGATGTCAAATATATTGTCAATGTCGACTGTTTGAGCATCGAGGTATATTGTGCCGCCATGCAATAACCGTCATGCAAAAGATATTCCTCGACGTCATTCACAGGTGAGAGTGGGCTACGATGGATTAGACCCTACACTTGAAATGCAACGATACGACATGATATTTTCAAAGTTCAGTGAGGCAACAGACATGGGTGTACAAACAGATAAAAAGTGTACCATAGCGTTGGATGACCTAGCGGACTTGTGTCATAGGTTGTCTATCACAGACGCTGAAGGTGAGATTGATGCTAATCATGGAATTCCTTCAGAAGCAATGTCAAGCTTCGAAAACAAAGGTCTTAATGAGGTTAGAGTTAATAGTCCTCTCAGAGTGCGAGGTAAGGGAAGACCGCCAGAAGAAAGAAAAGAATGAGAGTGGACAAGGCTATTCGTAGCCTTAAACTCAAGGGGAAGAAGCAAAATGTAAGCACGATATTTGTTGTTTATACAAAAAGTTCGACTATGTTACAACCAACCTTGAAATGATTTGATTACCCTGATTTAAATTAGGAGTCGTGATTCCCAGCCAACATGAGTTGCCTTTGGCTGGGTGACAACATGACGTGCCACGTATCAACTCATTAACCCTCTCATCAACCCAGCTCAAGTTCCAAACTCTCCTCTCCTCCTATTCCGACCTCCCGCGGGCCTCCTCTCCTCCCCGATCTAGGGCATCCATGCTACAACGGCGCCTCCTCTCCTCTCCTCCTATCCCGACCTCCCGCGGCGCCTCCTCTCCTCGTACTTTTCCTCCTATCCTGATCCCGATCTAGGGCATCCACCCTCCAACGGCGGCGGCGCCTCCGATCCCGATCTAGGGCATCCACAACCTCCCAAATCCAGAGGTGGCGGCATCGGATTCGACCGCCGGACAACCCAGCTCCGGCGCCTCTCGTTGACGGAGGGGAAGCGAGGGATCTTTCTCTCATCCGAGAAGGAGCCAGGGATCTTATCGCGAGATAAGTTACGCAAGATCCATTTTATTTTTTCCGTATTCCGTTTAATTGGAGATTTTTTCTTGCTTAAATGAAGAATGTTGGATCGACAACATCAGCGGTGTTACCGATCTGGTTGTTTCCAATTGCCGATCTGGTGTTGCCTATGTGGAGATTTTTTGACCATTTTATTGTACTTTGCTAATGGATTCATGTTGAAAAATCTAGTTTCCAGTTCTCTGGACTGCAATTTTATCGCAAGTGCAATTTGTATGATTTTGCAGCCAAAGTCCTTCGTAAGATTTATGAGATGATTTTTGTTTCTTCATGTGCCATTCAGGCCTTTCTTGATGTTCATGCATTTGAGTCGTGATATATAGCCAACCTGACGTGGCGTGCGTAGATGATCAACACGTGTCCGGGATTTTGAAATTTGGATCAATTTTGACCCGGTAAAACCTCTCCTTCCTTCCTTCTCCTCCCAGAGGTACCTTCTCCCGCGGGCTCTCCTCCACCGATCTCCCCTCCCCTTCTCCTTCCTTCTCCCGCGGGAAAAACCTCTCCTTCCTTCTCCTTCCTTCCTTCTCCTCTCAGAGGCTCGCAGGCGTTCATACCTTCTCCCGCGGTCTCTCCTCCACCGATCTCCCCTCCCCTTCTCCTTCCTTCTCCCGCGGGCTCTCCGAGGTCGATCGCGTCGGCCCGGCGTTTCGAAGGCGGTGCGGGTCCTTCGCATCGGAGTCGGCGTTGCCGTTGTTGCAGTTCATGGGGAGGGGGTGTGGCGCACGACGCTGTGCGGTTCCTGCGGCAGCGGTTTTGAGAGGATCCTCCGCTTCGCCGACGCCTCTTCCCCTCTCAGGCCCCTTGGCCGTTCCGATCATTCACCCGTTCCTCTCCGAGGCGTCGAGCGTGTGACTGGAGAGAGAGAAGAGAGGTTGTGGGCGACGGCTACTGTGACTCCAATCTCCCGTCGCTGACCAAAAGTAGTAGAGATAAATTCTGGTTTTTAGTTTCTCAACTACTTTTGGATTACTTTGAGTTGGAAATGCCTTCTATTAGATTGTTTTGCATATCCTCTAGTCACAATTACTTTGCTTTAATGTGTTTTTTTTTTAATTCAGCATGTTCATGCGAAGATTATTATAGATTCAATCAAGCAATGATTGGTAAGTTTCTACTTATATAAGATGGGTCTGGTTTTGCTCCATTTTTTTCAATCTCTGTATGTATGAAGGATAGAGTAACCTATTCATAGATTGTTTCTGTTTGAATCGATTTGTGGTGTTCCTGTAGGTTTTTTGCTCCAACCATTCTTTTCTTGAATTCCGAAGGTCATAGTGTTCACATCTTGTGCATGTCAACAGGTGAGGCTTATTCAGTGGCTATGATCTATGCTTAGATATATCACACATGAAACCACATTGGTTTCAATCTATCATTTAAAATTCATGTGTCTGGAAGTGCATTTGCTAATACTCGATGTATGCATCATCTCAGTGTGGTCATAAAGTTACTTCTTGCTGAACAGAAGAGTAAACCTCAGAAGCAAGAATTCTGTCTTTTCTTAATGGAATGGAACCTTTTCTTATTTCGCGTGAACATCTCTTTGTGTTCTCTGGATTTTTACCAACTTGTTTCACATGATTTTGTAGTGACACTGATGTTTATTTTGAAACATAGCAGAGCCAGTAAACATGAATTGCGAATATAGTAACCATGAATTGCAAACATGAGTTCCTGTTGTCATGTCAACGGCTTGAGAGACCAACCTGAAATGACTGTTGAATATACGAAAGCAGAGCCAGTTTCCATTCTAGTGATGCCCTTATTACAAGTTTGCTCTTCAGATTTATAATTGTCTTAATGCATGGGATAATCAAGGTGCTAAATTTGAATAGTATATTGCTATGCTAGTTATAGACAATTTTTAGACCAGGAACTTTGCTGGCTATGTGAAAAGATCTTCATTTGGCAGCGCTCTGTTCTTCTAATTTTGGTGAAAATGTTTGATTATTGCTGATACAGTCCACATTTTTGGGTATATGAAGCTTATGTAAGTTGAACACATTGAATATTTGGATGACTTCGTCTGTCTTCTTTAACATTATATTACCGTAACTTTTCAACAAACTTATGTTATGTTTAAGAATCCTTGATGTTCCTTTGATCATTTCCTTTCATATTGCAGCCCTTGCTGCTGCACTTCTTTGGAAGCAATTTCAATCATATTCCCTGGATAACTATCACAGATGAATCAAGAACCAATTCTATCTTCATTAATTCCTTGTGCTAATGATGATTCTCTTCCTTGATACAAATGAAGCAAGTCTTTCCTTCAGGATTCTACGTATTCATTAGGTATTCCTTGCTCTTGATCTATGCAATATGCTATTCCAACTTTGGATGCTATTCTTATTAGGTGCATTCTTTTACTTGATTGCAGTGTTGCTATGATGTGCTTTTATTCCTATGTGCTACTTGCTGGAGGAAATCGGCCGCCCAAGAACAAGAAGTTAATAGCAACTCCGTCTTCATAGCTCTGTTGCAATGAGTCTTTTCTAAAGAATCCAGTTTTGTATCTTTGGAGAACTAATGAATCCAGTTCGAATGAATACAATAAGGAGTGAATACAGTTTTGTATTATTGCATGTGTTACAGCCAGGAATGAATGCAATTTTGTATGATGTTGGAATGAATACAGCAAGGAGTGAATACATTTTGTATGATGTTGTTTCATTTTTAAGGAATCAAAATGTTTCCACAGGGTTGAATGCATGTCAGTATTTCATCCCATACAAGTATGATGTAGTGAAATACAATGTTTTCAGGATATACTACAAGTGTTCTTGTAGAGACAAACGTGCAACTCCACCAATAATTGAATTGCTTCCTTGACAATTAATAAAGTTTGACAAAGTATACATGGAAAACAAGACTAGAAAATACAAGGTATTCACAACTGTCAGGTGGATGCAACACGAGCAAATCACTTATGAAGAACCTACAACCAAGGTGCATGAGTCAGGTTATGTAGTGAGCAATGCCCTCCTAGTTGAGGCCAGCAGGCCTTACATACTCCTTCAGATTGCAGCGAAAATCCCCAAAGAACTCATGAAATGGAACCCTCAAGTTGATCCACATGCTCCAAGAGAGAATAAAAGAAATTAGACTTCTTGAAAATGCCAGATGCTGAACCTGGTAAATACATTCATATCCATCTGGTAACTATTCCCCCAACAAATGGGCATGACAATCTATGAATTATGAACTAAAATGGCTTGAGTTGTTAAGGTTCTATCATTATTCAGATTTCAAAACTTAAAAATTGACACATCAAATGGGTTAACTTATTGGCATTTGTTAAGTTGGCAAGACAAGTTCAGGCCAAGATAGAGAGCAAGTTACTGCATAAACCGTAAAAAGAAAGTAAGCTTACCAGATGGATATGAATGTAAGTATTTTCCGGTACGGAGACCAATACCAATCAAACAATATTTGCAAGACTAACGCTTTAAGCATCATCATGGTAGTGCAATATGTATCTTGGAGTGTAATATTATCCAGCCAGTCCAGATGTGCAGGTTTGCTAGTACCGATGTTAAATTTTCATGCATAGTTAGCCCCCCAAAATTCATCTCAAATTAGAAATTAGGAAGGCCTAAATTTATTCCAAAAATGGCTATTAGAGTCATTTGGTTATGCTGATTTTTGATCTGCTCATAACAAATATTGTAGTGATACAGTAAACCTGCATAGGAGATGTTCTACAAGTTAGAAGCAGCATCAATCACATTTATTGATGGAGGCAGAATTAGGAGTGATGGAGTAATTACTTGCACGATATGGATTTAGAGTCCTCAATTGAATCGATTGGTAAGACTTAAGATTGCAGTACATGTGGACTGCAGTTACCACCCCAAATGAAGCAAGAGATAAAGGAGTGGAGGTGCCAATATAGTTAGCCAAGGCTATCCCGAGCATTATGCCAAGGAACCTGCTCACCATTCCTTGCGCTTCACCTTTTGCAATCACCTGTGAAAAATATATGATTAACTGAATTGTGGACTATCAAGGAAGCATAAATTCTGGCAAAATAGCTTGTAGCATGACAAGAAAGAAAATTAAGAGTATACTACTGACAAATTCAACGGAGATAAAAGGCTAATGCCTAATGGTTCATTTTCCTCTGCAAATTCAATCATGGAGAATAATATGGCAAAATATCGAATACATACGACGCATTAATTTTTAGACATTCATGTCTTACCTCTGCAGAGTTCCTCTGTATAGCAAAACCTGCAAAAAAGCAGCTCCTTGTAGCAGCATGTGAAAAATATAACACATAATTTTAGATGTGAAGCTAAAACTTTAAACCATGATTAATATACATGAATAACAGAATACCTATAGACAGCTACTTGTAGTTAAGGCAAACAAAGATTAGCACAACATGCAAAGCAGTTTATATGATTTGAAAGTCAGACAATTGGATTAAATCATCTCAAAGACTATATTATACTGCCGAATCAGCGAAAGAATTCAAAGAAGCAAAGGAAGAGAAACATATCAAGCTGACTTCAGTCAAACACAATATCAGTGATAAGTTACACATCGATAGTAATGTTTAATTTTTGGAGCTGATAAAAAGCTCGCTTAGTGCCAGAACATTAGGCAAATTCACAATACGGCAATAATGGAGCCGGGTACCAGCAGAGACCAAGGATTTGCAGGAGTGCATGAGCATACTAGCAAGCAGATAAATGCATATATGAGCTACAATCTCGATATACGATGGTTCAACATGCGGCACGAATATAGTAGAAGCAAATACCGGGTGGAGGAGCCGCCGGGAGGAGTTATGGGTGGACGAGGTATGGGGAGGAGGTCTAGCTGGAGAGCCGTCGGGAGGCGTTATGGGTGGAGGAGGTCTGGGTGGAGGAGGCGGCGACAGGAGGAATGTGAAGGTCCAAGAGGGGGGGTGAATTGGACTCTTTTTGAAAAACTAGATTGATGGAAAATTCAGATAGAAAAGAATCTAACAGCTATAATGCTTGTAAACAAAATGAACCTTAACTATAATAGCATGCAAGCATTAACTGAAAGAAGGGTAAGAGAGATGACACCGATTTATAGTGGTTCGAGCCAACTCTTGGTCTACGTCCACTTCTCTCAAGGCTCTGCTTGAGGTTCCACTACTTGCAAATCCCTTACAAGCTTTTCCTCCAAGCTTCCTGGTGCTTGGTGACCTTACAATCACAGCCACTTGCTGTTGAACAACTCTCAAGATACTTCTTCACACTTGAAGAAGATTTACAAAGGTTTTAGCTCAAGGAGAATAAGTAGAAATCTTTCCTAGAACTTGCTCAAATGATCTCAATAATAGTGATTAAAGTTATGGCAAGTTTACATGAAGAGACTACTTATAGATGGGCTTCAACCAGCTCAAAAAAAAGCCCCAACGGCTCCCTGCAACTCTCCAACGGCTAGTTTTTTACTCTGCGCGCTCCTGGCGGTCGATCCATCCATCGTCCGTCACGTATAAAAAACTCAGCCTCTTTGGTCGACGGTCGATCCACACATCGTCCGTCGCTCTCACGGTCAACCGTGACATCGACCGTCACATCGCCCGTGAGCCTCTGTTGAGAAAGTCGCTTCCCATGGTCGATGCTTCGATCGACCGTCGCTCCTTGACTTTTCTTCATATATGCGCCACAGTCGACCGCCGCATCGACCGTAGTATCGTCCGTGAGCCTCTGTCAAGAAAAACGTTTTGGACGGTCGATGCATCGATCGACCGTCGCGTCTCCACTTTCTTCATTGATGCGCCACGGTCGACCGCCACATCGACCGTCGCATCGTCCGTGAGCCTCTGTCAAGAAAAACGCTTCCGACACTCGATGCACCGATCGACCGTCGCGTCAATACTCATATAGCCAAGTATGAACCATTCATCACGGTCAATCCATGGATCGACCGTCCCATTCCCACGGTCGATCCTTGCATCGACCGTCAGTACAAAATAACTTGAATATTGAATTTAATATCTCCAATTAAAGGGGTAATAAATATTAAACATATATTTTATCATTTAATGTATATTGGCATCATCAAAACAAGGTTAGGATCAACAATCTCCCCCTTTTTTATGATGACAATCCTTTTAAATGTGATGATAAAATATCTTGACTCCCCCTTAATCAATGCATCCTTTTCTTTCAAAAAAAAATGTTCTAAAGTCAGTTTTCAAGATGCACACAAGTCATATATCTTTAAAATGATATTAAAAGTTCCATTCAAGATATGTTGACATAATGGTTTGAATTTTAGCATGTTCACTTCTTTTCAATAATAACATTTATGCTTTCATGAAGTGATTTCATATTGAATATTGAGATTATAACATTGTACTAATACATCAAGGCAATATCCAAACACATTTGCATTTCATTCAAAGGATCCCAACATTTCCATACAATATTTCCATTCAAAATCGTTTGGAAAACTTTGAACTTACAAGATTTTCATTTCAAAACAAAGTTTTTCAAAATACAAAAGTAAGAAATGTAGAAATGTAGGGCTTTGACATTCATCACACCACACTTTTTCTCCCCCTTTGGCATTATCAAAAAGAGGTAAGGAGGATTGGAAATTAGGATCAATCACTAGAGGCTTGCTGAAGGAGTGCTAGGTGGAAATTCATTCTTGATGTAGGTGAAAATCTCATCAAGTTGCTGAGACATCTTGACTTGATCTCCGGTGATGTATGCTTGGGAAGTCTTGATGTCATCGAGACTCACTTCCATTCTTCCCATTCTAGCTTCGAGATCATCAAGCATTTGTGCCGTGGTGCGACGAACTCGGCTACTAGATGCTTCTCGTTGATGCTCTTCAAGCAAAGGCTCTCCCCCTATATTTTCTTCTCCATGCTCTTCTTGAGGCTCATCATCCTCATCGGCACTGAGCTGAGGCCAACCGAGGCCTAAAGCTCGTTTGGCGGCCTTCATCCTCTTGTAGGTGGATTTGTTGAAGGGTTGAGAAAGGGGTTTGCGTTCATCATCGGCTAGGTTTAGGGTGAGGGCTTTGAAAATGTTTGTTTGGAGCCCCCCAAAAGGAAGTGATTGCCTAGCATTTAGATTTAGCATTTCCTTGATAATTAGATAGCCTAGGTTAAGAGGTTTTCTCCTAACCATTCAAGAAAGAACATAGGCATGGATAGGTTTCAAATTATCATGATGGCCAAGCTTAGGAAATAGGTTTGTTCCTAGGAAGTGGGCAAGCTCCCTAAATTGTTGGTTGAGGCTATTTAGTTCTATAGGGATTTTCTCAACTTGTAGAGGTTTGAGGATAGCCTTTCTCCCTAGTTTATCATGATCAGCTCTATTTAAATCCTCATGGGAAGTAAAGTAAATGCACTCTCCTGAATTAGGTGCATTAAGTAGCTCATTCAACCATTCTATGGTAATTTTGATTTCATTACCATAGACATAGCTAGTAATAGCTACATATCCCTCATCATCTATATCCTCACTCATATTGTAATAAAAATACCTAATCATTTCGGGATAGATGTGTTGAGGCATTTCTAAGAATTTGTTCCATCCCATATCAGTGAAGTATTGCTCTACTACGTGTTTTTTGTTTAAAGGCAGTTGTAAAGCTCTACCCGAGACTACAAACTTGTCCTTAAAATCAGGCCAGGTTTTATACCTCTCCATATCTAGGAAGAAGTACTCGTCGTAGGAGGGTGTAGGTTGAGGATTGGATGAAGAACCTCCTTGAGCTCCTTTGGCTTTGTTCGCGAATAAAACGTCGATCTCGTAGGTACGAGACCTCTATTTTATTTCCGAGCAAATCATATTTAAATTTCATATCAGGAAATTGTAAGCACCACACCCCTGGATCTGCCGAATTGGCAGATCCATCATTTACATCCCCGTAGGGAATACCTCCGATTCTAAATCCAATAATATAAAGCATTTTTTCATAACAAAAGAAAAATAAAATGAAAAGGAAATGAATGACGTGAGGCCATGGACCAACACGTTCATTGCCATGCAGGATATTGTTGGAGCTTCGTCGCCGGATCTTCGAGACTGCCGGAGATGAGGAATGCCGTCCAGAGGGACCAGATCTCCGTCGCCGTGGGAGAACAACAGCTGGACTTGATGAAGTCGGCTGGAGCTAGAGAAGTGTAGACGCCGGCTGGAACAGGGGACGTGCGGCGAGCAGCAGGGAGCAGCAGATGTGCGGCGAGCGGCCGGAGTTGGTGCACCCGAGCTTTGAAGTTTGGATCCGATCTCCGTTGTTGTAGGAGAATGGCAGCTGGAGCCAAGGGGCATAGGCTGCGTCGTCGGACCGTCGGAAGACATCGTTCACCAAGCGTTGATCACGCGGGTTGCTGGAGACGAGGGGAGCACCTAGATTTGATCTCCGTCGCCGTCGAGGAAGTTGGCTTTGAGTTGGGTCCGACGAGGATGCGCCGGCTGCTGGAGCGACGGAGAGGATGCACCGGGCCTTCTCTCGCCTGAGCGTCTGAGAGGGTCTGTGGTCGGTGCTGGAGCGACGGAAAAGGATCACCGGATGCTCTTCTCCTGCTTTCTTCTATCTTCCTTCTCTCCTCCCTCTCTGTTTTTGCCAGTCGCACCTTCCTTTCTTTACTTGCCAACCGAGATTGGAACAGGGGAAAGCAGGGGAAGCGTTATTCTTTGAAGCCGTTGGACATGAGGGAGTGCTTGGATCTGTTCTCCATCGCCGTCGCCGTCGAGGAAGCTGACTGGAGCGCCTCGCTGGAGGTCTGGGCCGAGCGGAGGGATGGAGCTTGCGTCGTGAATCCGGCGAAACTTCTTGCAGCGGCAACCCAACGACTAGAGCTTTGGATGGGTTCCGGCTGCGTCGACGGGATCGGCGTCTTCCGGTGGTGCACGACTTCAAAGCATCGACAGGACCTCGCCGTCTTCAAGCCTCCGAGCTCTTTTCGTCTCCGGCGTGGGCGTCTTGGCAAGACCTCGCAATCTATCTCCGGACGTCTCTCACAAACTCCCAGCAGAGCCTTCACGCCATCTTTGCCGCCGGAGCTTCTAAGTCCGTTGGGCGTGGAAGAGTTGTTGCCGTCCAAAGGGACCAGATCTCCGTCGCCATGGGAGAACAGCAGCTGGACTTGATGAAGTCGGCTGGAGCTAGAGAAATGTAGACGCCGGCTGGAACAGGGGACGTGCGGCGAGCTTTCCTCTGGCTGGACGACGACGACGGCCTGGGCTGGCCCAAGGCCGGCGACGGCGATGGGTTACCCCCTCCGCGTCCAAGCCTTCTCTTCTTATTTCTTTCTCTGCTACTTTTGTTCTTCCTTCGCTTTCTTCCTTCTTTCTCTGCTACTTTTCCTTTCTTTCTCTGCTACTTATGGATGCTCTTCGTCTTCAAGGCCGCCGGGAGGGAGAGAGCCTTGGCTCGATCTCCGTCGCTGGCGAGGAATCAAGCTAGAGCAACCTTGCTGGAGATACAAGCCGCAGGTGACGAGCAAGTGAGAGAAGGTTGAGCCACAGGATCGACGACCCTCCTACAGCGTCGACCCAGAGACGCGAGCGTCTCAATGGGTTCCGGCTGTGTGGGCTGGACCTACGTCGTCCGGTGATGCGCAACTTTGGAACGTCACCAGAACCTCTTCGTCTTCAACCCTCTTCTTCAGTTTCCTCTTTAGCTTCTCCTTCGATTTCTTCCACCAGCTTCTTCTTCAGCCAAGAACTCAATGCCTTCAGCCAAGAACTCAATGCCTTCAGCCAAGACCAGCCTTCAGCCCGTTCTTCAACCCAGCTTCGACCAGCTCTTTTCTTCAATCGCCTTCAGACCATTCAGAACCCAGCTTCGATCTGGCTCAGACCAGCCTTCCAGCGTTCTTCCACCCAGCTTAGACCAAGCTTCAACGCCTTCAGCCAAGACCAGCCTTCAAGCGTTCTTCCACCCAGCTTCGATCCAGCTCAGACCAGCCTCTTTCTCAAGGCCGTGCTCCTCTATTTATAGGCACGAGAGGCCTATCTCTTTGTATGGAATGGGATCATGGATCCCTTAATCAAACGGTGTTGATTGCCATTGAGAATGTTCATCCTTTCATATAAGGATAGCTACAACGGGATCAAAGGGATGCAGATTTTATATTTTTTATATATATATGGTATGGACGGGTGATGCTGATTTCATATTTTTTTATTTTTTTATTTATATGGTGTGGACGTATATGTAGCCCATTTGGAGATATACTGAGATTTATCTTTTGAAATTCGAAAGTGCTGTTCGAATCTCAATTTTGAATATTTCTCATGTCCATTGTTATCTAAATATTTGTCCAGATTTGATAAATCATCTGTGAATATTTTCTCCCGTACAGAATATTTATCTGAATTCTGAATATTTACCGGGATTTTACCAAAACATCCTCAGTGGTCATATATGTCAGACCAAAATATTTTGAGGGCGGAATGGTTAATTTTTAGACAATTATACCCTGAGGGCGTGAATTGACCAAGATAACCCTGGGGCTAGAGGTTTCAATAAAATTACTAGAATATCCCTGCGTCCATATGGCTTATTTAGGTTGCCGTCAAAGCCATGCAAGGTTATTGTAGAATGTAATGGGGAGTCCAGGCCTGTATTCTGGCCCAAATTCCCAATACGCCCTTGGGCGAGTGAAACTACCCAAATGCCCCTGGATGCCATCGAAGTTAGGACAAGCATTTATCGGACATTTCAAATATGTTTTAAGCTTGCTTGAGTCTATCTGATGTTATTTTGGCTCAAACAAACCGTGGGTACTGCGACCTTTTGATCTAGCCAAAATTGATGTCAACATGCTTTCTTTGCTCCGGATGGCTTCTTTGAGACTGCCTTCTTCCGTTTCCCAGGTGCACTTGGTTCCTCAGGTGAAGGAGGACCAGCATTCTTGGTGCGAGCCATGTGAACCAGCTTGTTAGGGTTTTGAGTGGAAAGGAGGAGATCGGTTTGAGAAGGAGAGGAGGAGGAGTGGCTACGGGCGTTTTGAGAAGCTAGGGCACGGTCGAACCAGGGAGATGAATGAAGGGTGATCGGGAGTTATAAGGGGAGATTTGAGTGGAAAAGACTAAAAAGCCCCGACTTAAGTTGTCACACGGTCCGTGGCGGTCGACCGTAGGAACTTGGCGGTCGACCGTCGCGAGCATTGTGTTAAAAAAAAAACGTCACACGGTCGATCCGAAGACTTGGCGGTCGACCGTCGCACACATTCTATCGCACGGTCGATCCAACAAGGTTGGCGGTCGACCGTGGCACACAATGGGTTTAAAAGTTACATCCCACGGTCGATCCGAGGAGGTTGGCGGTCGACCGTCCAGTGCGAAGGTACGCACGGTCGACCGTCAAGAAGGCTGGATCGACCGTCATTCCCAGAAAGTCAGTTTTGAAATTCAATTTTAAATCATTTTTAAATCAAAACATCACAAATCTTTGCAAGCACGTGTAACTAAATATTATGAGACAAAAATCACTCATTAATCATGATATTGACTTAATTTACGAAAATTTAGCATTCAAGTAGAATATGGTATGAAAAGCAGTTAAAGAGGTGACCATACCTTTTCCTTTTAGCTCCTTTATTTTGGACATCCATTGGACATCCCAAGCTCCCTTAATAGATAGAGAATTCTGTCTTCACTCAAGGGTTTGGTTAGAATATCAGCAATTTGATGTTCGGTGCTAACAAACTCAAGTGCAATATCTCCTTTTTGTGCATGATCACGAAGGAAATGATGTCTAATTTCTATGTGCTTTGTTCTAGAATGCAAGATGGGATTTTTAGATAAGTTTATGGCACTAGTGTTGTCACATCTAATGGGCATTTTGTCTATATGTATGTCATAATCTTCCAATTGCATTTTCATCCAAAGCAATTGTGCACAACAACTACTCGCCGCGATATATTCCGCTTCGGCGGTGGATAAAGCAAATAAATTTTGCTTCTTGGAGAACCAAGAAACAAGTGCATGACGAAGAAAGTGACATGTACCACTTGTGCTTTTTCTATCAAGTCTACATCCGGCAAAGTCCGCATCGGAGTAGCCAATTAGATCAAAAGATGATCTTCTAGGATACCACAAACCATAATTTTGGGTTCCTATTAGATATCTAAAGATCCGCTTGACCGCAACCAAATGAGATTCCTTAGGACAAGATTGATATCTAGCACAAAGGCAAACACTAAACATGATGTCCGGTCTACTAGCGGTCAAATAGAGTAAAGAACCAATCATCCCTCTATAAAGTGTTTGTTCAACGGGTTTCCCAACTTCATCCTTGTCTAGCTTTAGTGTTGTACACATGGGGGTTCTATAAATTTTGGATTCTACAAAATCATATTTCTTGAATAGGTCTCTAGTGTATTTAGCTTGATTAATAAAGATCCCTCCTCGAGTTTGCATGATTTGTAAACCAAGAAAGTAATTTAGTTCACCCATTAAACTCATCTCAAACTTACTTTGCATACATGTGGCAAATTCTTCACATAGTTTATCATTTGTAGAACCAAAAATAATGTCATCAACATAAATTTGAACCAAGAGCAAATCTTTGCCTTTTGATTTGGTAAACAATTTAGTATCAATTTTTCCTCTACAAAAATCATTATCCATCAAGAATTTGCTAAGCCTTTCATACCAAGCTCTAGGAGCTTGTTTTAATCCATATAAGGCTTTAGTGAGTTTGAATACATGATCTCTCAATTTATAGTCTTCAAAACCGGGGGGTTGCTCAACATAGACTTCTTCTTTTACTAAACCATTCAAGAAGGCACTCTTAACATCCATTTGATATAATTTGAAATCTTTGTAAGATGCAAAAGCTAGAAGTAGTCTTATTGCCTCAAGTCTAGCTACCGGTGCAAAAGTCTCATCAAAATCAATTCCTTCTTGTTGATTGAAACCTTTTGCAACCAGTCTAGCTTTATTCCTTGTTATTGTTCCCGATTCATCCATTTTGTTTCTAAACACCCATTTAGTACCTATAACGGGATGATCATGAGGTCTAGGTACCAAATTCCAAACTTCATTTCTTTCAAATTGATTCAACTCTTCTTGCATTGCTAGAATCCAATGATCATCCTCTAGTACTTCCTCTATCGTTTTAGGCTCAATTTGAGATAGGAAGGCTAGATTTGCACAAGTATTTAAAGAAGATCTAGTTTGGATTCCTCTTGATGGTTCACCAATTATCAATTCCTTTGGGTGCGAAGATGCATACTTCCAATCCTTTGGCAACTCATGATGTTGATCACTAGGTATAATCTCATGGGATTCCTCAAATCTAACATTCAATTCTTCAACATCATTTTGGGTTTCATCCAATAAGTCTTTTGATTTTTCATTCATTTGGGTTTTCCTCATTTATACCATTATCAATTCTACTAGGAATTAAAATCATTTTATCAAATGTCACATTCATTGATTCTTCAACCACCAAAGTCCTTTTATTGAAGACTCTATAGCTTTTACTTCTTCCCGAATATCCAAGAAAGACTCCTTCATCGGATCTAGCATCAAATTTTCCAAGAGTATCCTTGCCATTGTTCAAGATAAAACATTTGCAACCAAAAGCTCTAAAGTACCCAATATTTGGAATTCTTCCTTTCCAAAGCTCATAAGGGGTTTTCTTCAAAATGGGTCTCAAGGTTACTCTATTTATCACATGGCAAGAGGTATTGATTGCTTCGGCCCAAAAGTACTTAGGAAGATTATTTTCACATAATAAAGTTCTAGCCATGTCTTGTAGGGTTCTATTTTTCCTTTCCACAACACCATTTTGTTGAGGGGTTCTAGGTGAAGAGAAGTTATGGGAAATCCCGTTGTCATTACAAAACTTTTCTAGAAGGGAATTCTTGAATTCTCCTCCATTATCACTTCTAATGCATGTAATGAGAATACCTTTCTCATTTTGGACTCTTCTACAAAAGTTGGTGAATTCCTCAAAGACTTCATCTTTGTGTGTAAGGAAAATCACCCATGTGAATCTAGTGTAGTCATCTACTAAAACAAATCCATATGAGCTACCACCTAAACTAGTTGGTTTAGTAGGCCCAAAAAGATCCATATGAATGGGTTCTAGTGCTCTTGTGGTAGAAACTACATCTTTAGGCTTGAAAGAGGATTTTACTTGTTTTCCTCTTTGACATGCATCACAAATCTTGTCTTTCTCAAATTTGATCTTGGGAAGTCCAAGAACAAGGTCTTTTCAAGAAAGTTTGGATATTAAATCCATGTGAGCATGTCCAAGCCTTCTATGTCATAACCAAGAATTTTCATTTAAAGCACTTAGACATAGATCATCATGGCAAACAAGATCATTTAGATAAAATGTGTATACATTACCATCACGATGACCTACTAGCAAGATTTTATCATTAAGAGCATTCTTAACATAGCATTTTGAATCTTCAAAAATAACTTTGTTACCTCTATTACATAATTGACTAATGCTAAGCAAGTTATGTTTCAAACCTTCAACTAAGAGAACATTTTCAATAATAATTGAAGAGGTTTTACCAATATTGCCAATGCCAATAATTTTTCCTTTTCCATTATCTCCAAAAGTCACCATTCCTCTATCTTTAGATTGAAGGGTTGAGAACATGCTCCTTTCACCCGTCATATGTCTTGAGCATCCACTATCAAGGTACCATCTTTTAGCCTTTGAGTTGGTCTTGATCTTAGATCTCATGCAATCCTACAAATAGGAGATCAAACCTTGATTTTTGGTACCCAAATCTTTTTGGGTCCATTTGCATTAGTACTATGCATAAGAGAAGAAGAATATCTAGGTGACCAGATTTTCTTAACATTAGCATTCTTCATGAGATAGCAACTAGGTGCAATGTGACCTACTTTGCAACAATAATGACATGTAGGTCCTTGTGTTACCTTAGGAGGATGAGAAGAAGCTTTAACAAAGTTAGTCTTCTTTTGGTTGTTCACCTTCCTAGGGTTGTAGCCAATTCCTTCCTTGTTCAAGGAGTTCCTTTGGCTATCAAGGATCTCATCTAGTTTATCTCTACTCTTCACAAATTTGGCTATAGTGATTTTTAGGTCATTAACCTCTAGAGTGAGATCTCTCTTGGATTTCCTCAAGAAGATAAGTTCTCTTTGCATATCATAATTTGTATTCTTCAATATGGTGAGCTCATATTGAGTGTCCTTGAGTTCATCCTCAAGTGTGTCATTTGTGTCACAAGACTTGTTCTCTAGCATGCATTTGTTTTCTTTTTCTAAGGTTTCAATCCTATGCATGTATCTACTTTTTCTTCTTCTACTTTCTTCAAATCCTTACAAGTAGCATAGTATTTCTTTTTAAGAAATTTGAAATCATTAGCTAAAACATGATAAGCATCAAAGAGTTCTTCAAATGCAAGCTCATCCTCTACCTCATTTTGTTCTTCTTCCTCATCTCCATGTACCATTAAGCATATGTTGGCTACCTCTTGTTCTTCTTCATCGGATGAAATCTCCACATCGCTTTCTCCCCAAGTAGCCACCATTGCCTTCCTACTATTGAACTCCTTCCTTGAAGGCTTCTTGAGTTGAGGACATTCAAGCTTGATGTGTCCGGGCTTCCTACACTCATAACATATGATTTCATTTGAGTTAGAAGAAGTATGATTATACCTTTCACCTTTGAAGAATTTCTTCTTGAAGAATTTCTTTCCTCCTTGGCGTTTGAAGATCTTTTGTATTCTCGTTGATATCATCGCCAACTTCTCATCGTCATCTCCTTCACTTGAATCAGATAAGTCTTTGCTAGATGACTTGAAGGCAACCGTCTTCTTCTTTTTGTCTCCCTCTTCGTTGCTCCTCTTCAAGTTCATCTCATAGGTCATGAGGGAACCCATGAGCTCATCTAGTGACAATTTGGATAGATCCTTGGCTTCTTCTATCGCTGTCACTTTGGGATCCCACGACTTAGGTAGACACCTAAGGATCTTCCTCACAATCTCATCATTTGCATAAATTCTTCCAAGAGATTCAAGCATATTTAATATGTTATTAAAACGTGTAAACATCTCACTAATAGTCTCATCATTCTTCATGCAAAATAATTCATACTCATCTACTAGCATACTTGACTCTTTAACCCGGCTAGTTCCCTCATATGTAACCTCAAGCTTATCCCATATCTCCTTTGTTGATTTGCATGTGGAGACCCTATTGAATTCACTAGGGCTAAGGGCACAAAATAGAAACCTTTTGGCCTTGGCATTAATTTGAAGGTTTTTGAGGTCAATTGGGGTGTAGTCACTCTTTGTCTTTGGGACATCTTTCCCATCAACGATTTTGGTCGGGACATAAGGTCCATTCTCAATTACTAGCCATGCCTCATAATCCATTAATTGCACAAAGATTTCCATCTTTGTTTTCCAATAATTGTAATTTGAGCCATTGAAGTAGGGCGGCCTATTGGTAGCTTGTCCCTCTATGTTTTCCATTTCTAGTTAGGTTCCTCTAAGGGTTGTTACACCACTAAATTAGAGACCTAGCTCTGATACCAATTGAAGGTCCAAGAGGGGGGGTGAATTGGACTCTTTTCGAAAAACTAGATTGATGGAAAATTCAGATAGAAAAGAATCTAACAGCTAGAATGCTTGTAAACAAAATGAACCTTAACTATAATAGCATGCAAGCATTAACTGAAAGAAGGGTAAGAGAGATGACACCGATTTATAGTGGTTCGAGCCAACTCTTGGTCTACGTCCACTTCTCTCAAGGCTCTGCTTGAGGTTCCACTACTTGCAAATCCCTTACAAGCTTTTCCTCCAAGCTTCCTGGTGCTTGGTGACCTTACAATCACAGCCACTTGCTGTTGAACAACTCTCAAGATACTTCTTCACACTTGAAGAAGATTTACAAAGGTTTTAGCTCAATGAGAATAAGTAGAAATCTTTCCTAGAACTTGCTCAAATGATCTCAATAATAGTGATTAAAGCTATGGCAAATTTACATGAAGAGACTACTTATAGATAGGCTTCAACCAGCTCAACAAGAAGCCCCAACGGCTCCCTGCAACTCTCCAACGGTTAGTTTTTTACTCTGCGCGCTCCTGGCGGTCGATCCGTCCATCGTCCGTCACGTATAAAAAACTCAGCCTCTTTGGTCGACGGTCGATCCACGCATCGTCCGTCGCTCGATCCACGCATCGTCCGTCGCTCTCACGGTCGACCGTGACATCGACCGTCACATCGTCCGTGAGCCTCTGTTGAGAAAGTCGCTTCCCATGGTCGATGCTTCGATCGACCGTCGCTCCTTGACTTTTCTTCATATATGCGCCACGGTCGACCGCTACATCGACCGTAGCATCGTCCGTGAGCCTCTGTCAAGAAAAACCCTTCGGACGGTCGATGCACCGATCGACCGTCGCATCTCCACTTTCTTCATTGATGCGCCACGGTCAACCGCCACATCGACCGTCGCATCGTCCGTGAGCCTCTGTTAAGAAAAACGCTTTCGACGGTCGATACACCGATCGACCGTCGCGTCAATATTCATATAGCCAAGTATGAACGATTCATCACGGTCAATCCATGGATTGACCCGTCCCATTCGCACGGTCGATCCTTGCATCGACCGTCAGTACAAAATAACTTGAATATTGAATTTAATATCTCCAATTAAAGGGGTAATAAATATTAAACATATATTTTATCATTTAATGTATATTGGCATCATCAAAACAAGATTAGGATCAACAGTATGGGTGGAGGAGGCGCCGACAGGAGGTCTGGGTGGAGGAGGCGCCAGGAGAAGGTAGTGCCGGGAGGAGGTCCGGGTGGAGGAGCCGCCGGGAGGAGCCGAGGTCCGGGTGCCGCCGCCTTTGATGTGAAGCACAAAGGAGGAAAGGAACTGAAGCCCTCGATGGGCTTAGGACAACCTGACTTAAGTTGGCTATCCACCGTTGATTTCTAGCCACATGTCAATAATCCAACCATACCACCTAAGGTTGGCTATCAGCCAACTTAAGTGAGGTTGGCTAGAAAACATTTTCCCATGCATTTTTATCTTTATTTGAAAAATCTCTGTTCTTAATGACCTGACAATGCTTTTGATGCAATCAGTCAGTTGATTCCTAATTAGTAATCTTCACCTTGTTCGTTGCCTTACTAAAGAAAACAAAAGGAACTACCATGTCAAGCTATCATCTCATTTTTGTTCATCTTATATTGATCTAAAATGTATGAGAAAATAAGAGCTAATGGGTATGATATAATTGCCGTTCTTTTTTGTAGGTGGTTCTTTGGGCAATACCCAGTCCTTGGCTTGTGTGAGAGTTATATATGGTTTCTACGAAGATTGCACGCATCCATCGAGTGAAGATCTGGCCGTATTGGACGACAGTGAGATTCCAGGAGGGGAGAATTTGTTCTTGAAATTACAGGGAAGCCTGGATGTAGCAAAAGAAGAAGCAGCATTTGCAGCATCAGCAGCAGCAGTGAAGGCAGCAATGCGTAGTTTGTTAATGAAAAAGCAATACTCAACGGAGAAAAGAGAGTTGAGAAAGAGAGGTAGAAATGATCAGAAGTTAAAACAGTAGTAGTTGTATGTTGAAGTCACCAAATTTAGACCTCTTCTGTGTGGTTTCAACAGTTTGGTCATGTTTATCTATGAAGAAGTTGATTGAAGCATCTGTTCTTTCTATCAAATTCATTGAGAAAGTTCTTGAAGTTGTACCACAGAATTCTGTCAAGTTGATTGAACATGTCTATAAGCAAAGTGCTCATCTGATTGTGACTCGGAAATTGGTGGGGCTTGTTTCAGTGATTGAGATGTCTAATTTTTTTACTTGAACATGTCTATAAGCAAAGTAACCATAGAGCTTTCTCACTGCTTATAGCATCAGTAGATGTTTGCTAGTGAAGATGAATGTAGCAATATGTCACTGAATACGACCCCTCTTTCCAAGATCAGTATTGTGTATGTACTTGCAGTTCTTATAAACACTGATGAGAGAAACATCAGGAAACATGTACCAAGCAGTTTCAGACTGTGTACGAGATCCATAAAAATGAGTTACACAACACAAAGCATGGCTCTCAAATTTGGCTATGTTAAATTACATAACCAACTAACATACCAACTAATCAATTAGTCACTACCTCCAAAAATGTTTACACATTACCAACTAATCAATGAGTTCATTGCATCTTCAGTGAAGTAATCTCAGCCTTGCAGTCGTTAAGTTCTTCGAATGATTTTTTCAATAGTGCTATCTGATCATGAGCTAAGAGATTTTAGCCAGCTGCAGCCCTGGAGTTCCATGTAAACATAACAATATTGAGATAAAAAAATAAAAGATAACTTTCCATATTTTATGAAGTAAAAGATAAGATAAGAGGAGCATTGCAATTAAAGCTTCAAACCTTGACTTCTTTGAGAAGGTCATATCCTGTCATTTCTGGCATACAGTAGTAAGTAAGTATTATGTCAATCTTATGTTCCTGCACATTTTCAAGTTTCACAAAGTTTTACAATCACATATTAAGCCACAATCACATTTCCAAGTTTCACAAAAGTAAGCCACAATCATGTAGAAGTTCACAATTGGTCATGGAGGGAGCATAATTCATTCTACCAAATGAACCCATAAAAGAAGGGGAATCTTATGATGTGAAATATTGTGGAGTTCCTGCTTGAACATGGGACAATTCGTGTACTTGTGGTCCCATTCTCTGCAAGTTTCTAATATGATTTAGTGACAACAATGAATAAACAAGCGATGCAAATGTTTAAAATATAATCTGAATTGCTAGTTTATGTTAGTTTTAAGAATATAAGTAATGTGAGACAGACCACGTTTATGCTCTCTTGTGTGCCAAATGCCTCTGGTGTCGGAGTTCCCGATTTATTCATCTGATCGGTTTGTCTATTTTTTTCTACCTGCATTATAGATTAGGGTACTCGAATCAAGTCAATGTTAGCTATAATATAATTGAACTTTATGTATAAACTTGTTGAGTATCATACTTACATTTTGCTTCTTCCCCTTGCGTTTAAGGCTACGAATAGCCTTCTCCACCATCGTCTCTTTTCTTTTTACTGGAGGCCGTCCCTTGCATCGTACTTTGCGAGGACTATTAACTCTAACCTCATTAAGACCTTCATCTTCAAAGCCTGACATTGCTTCTGGAGGAATGCCATGATTAGCATCACTCTCACCTTCAACTTCTGTGATAGATAACTTACGACACAAGTCTGTCAGGCTATCTAGTGCTATAGTGCACCTTTTATTTGATTGTACACCCATATATGCTGCCTCGTTGAACTTTGAAAACATCATATCGTATCGTTGCATTTCGGGTGTAGGGTCTAATCCACCATAGCCCACATTCACCCGTGAATGACGCCGAGGAATATCTTTTCTCCATCTGTTTAAGATATAAGAATTCGGCATGTGAAATACCTTATTATATTGCATGACGGTTATTGCATGGCGGCACAATATACCCCGATGCTCGAACAATCGACAAATACAACAAATTTGATTGTCGGACTCCACATAGCACACATTGATTGTTCTGAAACTTTGTGAATCAGGAATCATTTCTTCTATTGTGAATAGAGATCCACCTTCCTGATTGTGAACATGTACCACCTGGCAATATATTCTGCATATTAACTCATCCTGAAAGTCTTCGAATTTGGCATTTGTATAAACATTTTGTAGCTGTTTTTCAAATGAAAATTTCGTAATGCAAGGAATACTCTTATGGAATGATAAGTAATCTGCCCGCATTTCTTTTTCCACTTTACTTCTTAATGCATTATCATATTGCTCAACAAACTGCTTGAGCGAAGTCTTTGAATTAACAAAACCATTAAAAAATGCATTCATGCTTTCACTGCGCTGTGTAGTAGACATTCCTGCACAGAAAGTATCCTTAACAAAAGCTGGAACCCATCGTTGTCTTTCCTGATAGTCATTTCAACCAATCATTTTCCTAGAGCCCATATTTCTCTATCATGCTAGCCCATCCATGCTCAAATTCAGATATAGTCAATGATTCATAAACAACTTTCAGCATAGCTGATTTGATAGGCTCATATGTAGTCTTATATCCACGAAGCTTCCCTGGCACTTTCTTCAATATATGCCACAAACACCATCGATGCCTACTTCTCGAAAAAACGATCTCCACTGCTTTCTTGATCGCACAATCCTGATCCGTAATGATAGCATTTGGATGGTTAGACATACATCCAACCCAACTCTCAAACAGCCAGACAAAGGACTTTGTATCCTCAGTTGATAACAATCCACATCCCAGGAGAATCGACTGCCCATGATGGTTCACCTCTACAAAAGGAGCAAATGGCATGTCGTACTTATTAGTGAGATAGGTGGTATCGAAGGTTATCACATCTCCAAAACATTCAAAAGCTGCCCTACTCCGAGCATCCGTCCAAAACAAATTTTGAATCCTACAGTCATCATCAAGATCAAAAACATAAAAGAAATTTGAATTCTTTTCCTGCATCCTCTGAAAATAAGCCAAAACAGCCTTCGCATCACCTTCGCCTAACCTTAGACGCCTGGCCTTGCTTATATGGTTCCGACAATCTCGCTCTCCAAATGTTAAATTTCATACCCACCTGCTTCAACTACAAATGCATTGAAATTCTGATTCATTGGAATGCCAGCATGATCATTCAATTCAAGCCTTCTTTTAGCTTTTCCATCTATAAACTTGTTACATGGAAAAAACCTTGATTTGAAAGGGCTAAGTGCATGGTTATGTTCTATTACGATTGTGAGGACTATCCACCTCCCATCGGCACATGCTGATGCTTAGAGCCTAACCTGGCAATCTGTCTTGCATGTGGGTTGCATGCGTAGTGTATTCTTTGCATTTGATTGTGCTTTCCGTGCACGAGAACATACTAGAGTTATATGTTTCAAATCTCCATTATCATCCTTCCTACTACTTCTCTTGGCGGTACCAAATCCCATTTGACTGCCATAAAGTCTGTAATGTTGAACGAGCTGTTCCGCAGAATCAAACATCATTCCGCATGTAGGTTCATCAACTATTTCACACATTCCTCTTATGACCTTAGTATGATTTGGCTGTAGACTAGGATTGTTTGCTTCATTTTCTTTTGGATCTGAAGAACTTGTGGCCATCTTAAAATCAAAATACGATTCAAAATAAGATGAAAAATATCTTGAAATCAAAATGCATGAAAATTCTATTGCATATCTAGAGATTTACGAGGAAAAAAAGGACATAACAAAGATGCAGTGATTGGTGCAAGAGGGTCTCAGGATATGAGCATAATTCGAAAAGTCCAAGAATAACAAGCATGAAGAATCCAAATTCAAATCCAAACATATGACATGACAAAAATCTGGATCCAAATCCAAACATATGAAGCCGGTAAATCTCACTACGACAAAGCTTGAACGTAACAATCCGGATAAGGTAAGAAGAGTTGGTAGAGAGGTACCGTCGTGCTTGTTGCTTGCTTCCCCTCCGTGGATTAGAGGCGTCGGGGCTGGGTTGTCTAGCAGTCGCACCCGATGCCGCTGTCGCCGTTGGGAGGTTGTGGATGCCCTAGAACCGGATCGGTAGAGGAGGCGCCGCGGGAGGTCGTGGATGCCATAGATCCGAATCAGAGAGGAGAGGAGGTGAGCTTAGATTGAAGAGGAGAGGATGTGGAGAGGAGGCGTCATTGGACTGTGGATGCCCGGATCGGGGAGGAGAGGAGGCCAGCTTAGATGGGAGAGGAGTTGGGTTGATTTGGGGTTAAATGAGTGGATACGTGGCAGCATCCACAACTGCCATGTAATGTTGTCACCCAGCCAACGCCAACTCATGTTGGCTGGGAATCATTTTCCTTAAATTAGAGGTTAAAAGAGATAGATAATCCGATGATGTGAATCAATCGGGAACACCGACACCGAAGGTTTTTGGCACAAAAGAGAGCATGAACATGGTGTGTCTACATTGCCTATGGTATTAAAATTAACATGATTAATATATTAAAATTAATATATTCACTTGCTATTTATCCGATGTTGTCACTAAATCATATTAGAATTGTATAGAGATTGGGACAACAAGTGCATGAATTGGCTCATGTTGGCGTTGGGTCCAGTTATCCACAATATAATTATGTAAGTTTTAAATATTTACATCACTTGTTATTTATCTGATGTTGTCACTAAATCATGTTGTAATTGTACAGAGATTGGGACCACTGGGACCACAAGTGCATGAATTGTCTCATGTTAGCGCTGGGTTCAGTTATCCACAATATAATTATGTAAGTTTTAAATATTTACATCACTTGTTCTTTATCCGATGTTGTCACTAAATCATGCTATAATTGTATAGAGATTGGGACCACAAGTGTATGAATTATCTCATGTTTGCGCTGGGTCAAGTTATCCACAATATAATTATGTAAGTTTTAAATATTTACATCACTTGTTATTTATCCGATGTTGTCACTAAATCAAATTTTGCTGATTTTTTTAATGTAATAGTATTTTCTTTAATTACATTTTTATCACCCTTAATTTGTACTATCAAGACACTTGGGACCCTTATTTTCCTCAATTGGTTCAGATTGTTTACCCGGAAGCTTGGATAGCATATTTTATCTTTTAGAAGGAAATTTATTTTGCTTGCAAAGCTTTAACCTCTATCATCTGCGGTGTTGTACATCACCCATAAGTAGCTTACCTTCTTGCATAGGTTAATGATCCAAAATTGATCATGGCATGCATATATGAAAGGGTGATTCCATAGACATGATGAATAGCAATGACATAATAAGTTCTCTTGTCATCTACAAAATTGATCAAATACTGAAGCTTATTCTAGTTTTCTGCTTTGGATACTAGTTTGTTGTCATGTATATATATATGCTAATTTATATATTTTTCATGTAGGAATTTTAACATAAAAGCATGTATGAGTCGTCTCATAAAGACAGTCATGGAGAAATGTGATTGTGGCTTACTTTCTTGTCACATTAGATGAGAGAACTAATGATAATTATGTACGAGTGAAATGATACTTTATTATAGGAGTATGGAAACTTTCTTTCTTGTCAAGGTGAAAATGTGGTCATATTGTCAACAGTGTTCTAAAAAACGGTCTAGACGGCCGCCTAGGCGCTGGGCGCTTCCCGGCCGCCCCGATTAAGGCCTACTCGATCGAGCTAGGCGTTCGACTGAAAATCGGCCGCCTAGGCGGGCTGGGCGGGCGCCTAGGCGGGCTGGGCGGGCGCCTAGGCGGGCTAGGCGGCTAGGCAGGCTGGGTGGTTTGCTCTCTAGTTACTCACTTTTCCCTTATCCACTTAACCCAGTCTTTTGCTCTCTAATCTCCACCGACCGTTGACCGCCAAGCGCTCTCACCCCCCGCACGCGCCACCCTCTCTGATCTCCACCGGCGCCTAGACAGATCTCGAGACTCGAGAACTCATCTCCGTCGCTCCGCGCCTAGATAGATCTCGGGACTCGAGATCTCACCTCCGCCGCTCCGCGCCGCCTTCACCTCGACCTCGAGAGATCTCACCTTCGTTTGCTCTATGGTCTCAAATCTCCACCGACCTCGAGAGATCTCACCCCCATTTGAGGCATATGCTTGAAAGTTGCTAGAATCAAAACTTTGAAAGGAATAGTATTGCTATTTAAGCTTTATATTTTTATTTATATAATTATATGTAATAAAAATTAAATTAAAATTAAATTAAAATTAAAAAAAAATAAAACCGCCTAGTCCCCGCCTAGGCGTCCGACTAGTCCTCTGGGCGCTAGTCCCCGGGCTTCCGCCCGACTAGCGCCTAGCGTTTTTTAGGACCTTGATTGTCAATGTGGAAATATGGTCATATGTGGAAAATGTCAATGTGGAAATGATTATTCTTAATTCAATTTCCATGAGGGTGTACCTCACTATTTTTGTAAATGTCAAACAATTGTACGTAGTTGATGCTATATCAAGTATACAAAGGAAATGCAGCCAAAAATTTTCATAAATTGCAAACCAATTTAATAGACTCAACATTAGCTTAATCTCTCAGCTTCTACTTTCTGGAAGCATTTGTGAACATCAGTGACAACTAGGTGCTAGAACTGATCCGGGTTTCAAAAAACTCCAAGTCCCATGATAATCAATTTTTGCCACCAAATGACCACTTGAAAAGGCAAACAGAAGATCATAAAATCACAAGCTTAATAAAATAGTGTTGAGCATAACCATATCATTCGACAGATGATAACTTTACAGTAGGAAACAATAATGTCATCACAAAGCACATGTACATCAGTTACAAAAGGATTTTTACAAAAATTGTTATTACCTCAACAATTAGAACCCATGTGATGATGCGCATTTCACATAACTGGTCGCACATCACTTGGAATTTAAGGCCCAATGTGTCCTCCGTGACTTCACTAGCACTTGGTCGTGCTTCGGGAGAGTAACATAGTACGTCTTCCCAAATAAAAAAACCACAGCCATCACGACGATTCAAACACACATAAAAGATGTGACCGGGATTTTTCGAAGTGCCGGAGGTTCACCGCACGACGTTGAGCGGCCCTATAGTTACACCTTAACGTAAGCGGACGAGGAGATGCAGATGACGATCGACGATTGCGATATCCTTCATTTTATTGCAAGAACAATAAACAATGAATAAAACTAAGCATAATAGTTAGAATTTCCAACACATATTACGTATAAAAATTGATATTATACATATACATATGACACACAATACATGTGCATCTCTATCTTCAATTTAGCAATGTGAGGCAATGGCATAGAAGATAAAACATGAGCACAAATAAAATTTAGCAACGACATACATATACAATTTAGCAACCCACACGCATATGTAACCGTGTGACTAACATGAGCACAAATAACATAGAAGATAAAACATCAATAGAAATTAAGAGTTAGAGGCCACAACTGAGTGGGGCAATGGCAGAAGTTATCAAGAATCGAAACATTCTGGAAAAATTCACGGCGAACCCGAAAGGGAATTTAGATCAGAGATTGTAAGGGAGTGTAGATTGCACACCCTCCAGGTCTTGGCATTCCTCACCAAACAACATAGACATGCTCATTGATGAATTCATTTGCCATTGTAAGAGACACAATTTGAACAAATTGAATGTAAGGAACCATATGTCATAGTACAATAGACAAGAGAACTCCTTTAACTTGTTCTTCTATGCAACAACTCATCTGAAAACTTTTACAAAGATGATCACCAAACAAGATACAGAGTAAGAATATGATCCAACTTTGGTACATGACACAGTTTGAATAAATTAAATGTAAGGAACCACTATAAATGAATAACATCATGATCAAAGAATAAATAGCATCTTACATTAAAGAAACATAGTCAAAAGAATAGAAACAAATGGACTCCGAACTGACGTTAATTGGCAGTAATTAACTATAAATGCTTAATGCTATGAATAACTGAATGGAGCTTATATATGGAACTCCTTTCATTCCAGCAACAAAAGAATCAAAGAATAAGAAAAGAAGACGCTATAATCTTTCATGTTTGAATCTAGTAAAGAATAGCTATATAGACCATCATCATCAACCTGGCTGAGAGGTAGAGGAGCTGCATGCAATCTCCAATGGCGCCCACGCAGAAACAGTGTACAGAGGCTGATCCAGCCACTTCAGTGTGAGTGCTTCTTGGCCATCTCCTCGCTGGAGAATGATGGAGGTTGAAGCCGTTCGTCGGGTGGAGGGCGTATGCGATGGAGAAGGGGTGATGCCTAGATCGTTGGAGGAGCCACCGGGAGAAGGGGTGATGCCCTAGATCGGTGGAGGAGAGCTAGCTGATGCCCTAGATCAGTGGAGGAGAACCGGCGGGAGAAGGAGAAGGGGAGATTGGTGGAGGAGAGCAGAGCCGGCGGGAGAAGGAGAAGTAAAGATCGGTGGAGGAGAGCACCGTCGGCGGGATAAGGAGAATGAGAGATCGGTGGAGGAGAGCCCGCAGGAGAAGGAAGGAGAAGGGGTGATGGGTTAACGGGTCAAAATCATCTTAACGGGTCTATCAAGTGATGGGGATTTCAAAATTAGATGAACACGTGTCGGTCATCTATGAATGCCACGTAAGATTGGCTGATTGTCAAATCCACCTAAAGTTGGCTATATATCACGACTTCAAAGTATTATGATTTCCGCGGTACAATTTTGAATACATGCGTTTCTTGTTTTGACATTATTTAATTGCATATAGGATGTTTGGTTATACGAAAGCGCGGGAAGGAAAACCGACCGGTTTCGGAAATTGACCCAATTTGATGGCAGAAATTGGGAGTTATTTTTCTTATTATTTTATTATACACTTAATTACATACCTTAAACCCACTGATCTTAATCTCTACTTCTCCATCGCAATCAAAACACTAGAATGGAATATTCACTCCGTAGAAAATGAGCTGTACTAACGAAGAAAAAGAAAGCATTGTAAGCGAGCTGACAAAAGCAATATCACCATCAGACAGGTGTAGAGAGAAGAAAGCACATCCCCGGACAAAAGAAATATTACGTATACATATAGGACCAGAATAATCAACACCTCATGAATTATGAATTTGATGACAGCATGCATGATGCATGCATAATCATGCTCGACCAGGATCAAAAAATTTTATACGTTTTCAAAAAAAAAGGAGTGAATATACGAGACATTCCAAGGACGTTGTAACAAATCATATATAGCTTCATGACTTCATCATCTCTCTGTTTGATGCATCTGTATATGCATGTTTGATGTATATATATCCATATTACCAAGCAGTATTCCTTCAGTTGATGCACACACCAAATATCTTAACTTTCTTAGCCACCTGCGGCTCCTCTAGAGCATCTGCTGCCGTGCTGGACGACACCTCTCCAGCCTCCTCCTCCTCCGCCACCGCCACCTCTCCATCCCTCCTCCTCGAACCGAGCCCCAGCTCGACCAACTCATCATCGTCGTCGTCGTCGTTGCGGCGAGGTACTCCGCTGCCGTCTCTGACGGCGACTTCACCGGCATCCCGTGTAATGTCGATCATGCAGTAGGTCCTCTTCAGGCCTTCCTTCTCCTCGCAACGATAGAAGGACACGACGTCCTTCGCCCGAAGGCCCTTCTCCTTCACAAACTTGTTCCATCCTTTGGTGAAGACGTAGCTCTGGCTGCTCTTCCAGTAGCAGTACCGGAATGACCACGCCCGGTCCTGATGGTCTCTGAATTCAAGCAGCAGCTCCTCTCCTGTCGACTCCGACACCGCCGGGAAGTGCTGCACGGCGTGTTTCTTTGGCACCACCAGCCGGTTCAGCTTCCCGACGTCGCTGGGCGTCAGCTCCTTCTGAAAGAGCTCGACGCATGTGATTCCACGGTCGTCGCCGCCAGTGGTGGAGTCTGTGGGTAGACCCACGCCGGTCTGCGACGACCGGGTGACTCTTAGGAAATCGGCAAACTTGGTCTCGTAAGAGCCGTCGCGGATCATGGCGAGCACGGCCTCGGTGGTGAAGAGCTCCTGGAACTTGGGCTCGTGGGAGGTGAGCTCCGTCCAGGGGAAGTTGCGGTGCGAGTCGCTGCGGTGCAGCTTGATGGCCGCGCTGTCGTAGGCCATTGCGGCGGCGCGCTCGGACTTGAACGTGCCGAGCCATATCCGGCTATGGTGCGCGTAGATTTGCGCGCCCCAATGGCCGTTCTGCTGCATCACGACCCCCTTGAATCGCGTCGAAGAGGCCGTCGCCGCCGCAGCGTTTGGCCTGCGGCGCGCAGGGACAGTTAAGGGTGATGGCACGCCGCCGCCACCGCCACCGGTGCTGTTCGATCCAGAGCCCTCGTGGGCTGCCGCCACTGTGGCGGTGGAGAGACCGCTCCCAGCGTCTTCTTCTTTCGATGGAAACCTAATTACAATGCCATGAATCAAAACTCAGGATGTCCTTAATTAATGCTTCAACGTCGATGAGTATATCCAAACAATACCCATGCAAAAACCATGCAAACAAACACGAAAAAAAAACAAACAAAATATCACAAAAAGACATGATCGGTATTGGTGGAAAATTAAAAAAAATAAAAATAATCTAGATTGGGTTATTTAAAAAACTGGTTCATGATTGAAGAACAAATAGATCGATAAACCACCGAAGACGAAGGATCTACATGGGAAACAGAACACATAGGTTCAGCTGTGCACCCATGGATATATAGCTTCCCATATAGCATAAAGGAGCGCATCAAAGAAGAGATAATAAATAGAAAACTAGAGATCGGTGCCGGGTTGGAGAAGGACAGAGCTGGGTTTTACAGGATTGGAAGAGAAGAAGGAAAGAACTGAAATAATGAAAAAATAGAGCATACAAACGGCATCATAGGTTGTCATAAAAAGGCAACAAATCCCATGAGATCTCTTGGATTGTTAGGAAAGGATGGAGACAAGGGGTGGTGATTAAGGGGTGGATTGGTTAATTGGTATCTAGAATTAGGCAATCTGGTTGGTTGATGAGTGAAGTCATGCCAGTTATCTTGGTGTCTAAATTTGGATTGGGCCTAATAGGATATTTTGATGGACCCGATTGGCCAACACAATCTGATGATGTTGTGACCAGGTCCAGCTGGATTCCAATAGAAGTCCCAATTTCTCCATGGTTTCAGTTACAATTGTGAAAATATATGAGGAAAATAGTGTAATAATCGGAATTATATAGGAAAGTTTTTGGGAGAAATTTGGCACTGAGATCATACCATTTTGGGTGAAGGATCCTCACTGGATTTTTACATGATCATATATGTTTAAATAATATGGTAACAAATAATTTATCTTTTATGGTACTTTTATACGGCAAGCTGGGAAGGGTAGCCCGGACTTCTTGGGTTGTTCAAGAAGAGGGAGGCATCCTCTATTTTGCAGGGCCTTTGATATATATACCATACCCCATGTGAAGGTACTAAATAGCACAAATCCTCCTGAGATTCTTAGCGCTGTCACAAAACACTTGGAAAGGGTTATATGGAATGACCCATATTGTATATATCCAGGAGCTTTTATAATATAGCCCTCACGCTTATCTCTTCAAAAAAACAAAAAACAAAATAAAGGAGCTTTTATAATATTCTTAGAAATGTAATTTTTTTTTATGTATTTAGTATCTTTTTAGTTGGTTGTATGATATTAGCTCTTAATTTAAAACATGTGAGGCAGATATAATTACAAACCATAACTATGGACAGTACTTTTAATTTTATGAATATAACAGGCTTTATTAATTCAACCCATTATCTAGGTTTAGAGATGCAAAACTTATTATAGATGTACTTACATCAGTTTCTGTAAGTCGTAGAGTTGTTTGGGTCATACTGTTGTTTTCATGCTACCATAATACAAATGGATGAGATCTATTTAGATCTTATCCAACGGTCGAGATCTTTAATAAAATACTGACTTTAATTATAATAATAATGAACTCAATCATTGGATGCATGGGTATAATGATAATAAAAACATATCATGTCATGAGTAGTTATAATAAAAGCGTATAATTATTGATGCTATTTGAAACTAGTAGCCTTGGCTCACAATTCTACGGGCGTTAAGTTTGGACTTGCATTCATTGTGCTTTGAAGTTAAGGGCGTAGAAAACTTCTGGTTATGTGCTGTATGTCGATCCATGATGGGTATGGGATAAGAAATTAAGAACAATTGGGACAATTTCGAGTTCATCATTCAGAAATTATTCTGATCTTCCCCAGCCCTCCAACCCCCCCCAACCTAAATGATACTGATTAGAGTTTGGGTACCAAAGTTTGAGCAATGGTGACAACAACTTTATGGCATGACAGAGGGAGCATATATAAGACTACGTTTGGTTGCCATGAAAACTTGAATAGCTTGTGATTCACGAAAATTATTCATGATCTACATATTATCTTCTATCAATTTAATTTTTTGGGATAACTCGTAATTCAATGAAAATAGACAAATTCATATGCTCTCATATGGTTCGAGTGTCCCCAATCGCTACCCTTGTTAAATGATGAATAAGTTCATTGTGCTCCGAAAAGATTATGGAATAAGAAAATAAGATCGTGCTTACGAGGAGTTTAGTTTAGTTACTGTCGTTTTTTTTATATTATCATTATACCAACCGATGAGATATAAATATTTTTATCCAACTTTTGAGATCATTTATAAAATATTGACCGTGATTATTCTGATACTAATGATCTCATCATTTGATATGATTGTAGTATGAAGAAACGGTAGTACCTAAATTGAATTCAGGAGGTGAGGTGGATTGGGTTCAGAGTTCGAGTAGGATCTCGATATCTTATTAGACTTTTGATCGTGGATCCAAAAGCAAGTAAACAAATGATTCACTTTAAATAGAGCGACTCGGATCCCTCTCGGTAGAATTCTAGTTACCTTTAATGATGTGGCATTTTTGATTGGTCGATAAATCTAAAAAAAAAAAGATTTATGTATATGGTCACGTGGCATTTGCATTGTCATGAATCTGTAATGGGATGTCGAATCTTTACTCTAGTCCATCGATAAGTGGACTAAATCAATTGATCGGTAGCTCACTATTCATACCTCACGGGTATATTCCATCATTAATTAATCTAATCTTTCGATAGCGATCTATCATGATAGCCTACCGATTGATTATAGGGGCAATTGGTGATAGGGTATTTCAAAAACTTCCGGTACGGCTTAGAGTAACTAATAGATTTCTTTAAGGCTTTTACTACCTTTTTATGGTTAAAAGACTATAATACCCATCTATTCTCACGGGCCGCGCTCGGCATCTCCTTTAGAATAGGAGCATCTCTACGTCAAGATCTCCGACGGGACGGCGAAAACCTCCGACGAACCTGACGTCCGATGAAGACCTCCGACGAACCCGACCTCCGATGACCTCCCGCGAAGACCTCCGTCAGATCAAACCCCGTCTAAACCAACCGTCCCACCCTCTCTTCTACTCTCACCTCAAGATCCCCCTCGCCCCCTTCAACCCGCCGGCGACCCACTGCCATGACCACGCTGGAGCTCCACCCTTCTTTCCCGTCGCCTCCAGCACCCCTCCACGAGCCCTCCTCCACCAACCATGGCGACCACCACGAGTCCGGCAGCTACTGAGGCGGCCAATCTCTCCTCTCCCCTCGCCTCCGCTCGCCACTGCGTCCGCATTCTCCTTCGCCGGCGAGTTCTGCAATCTCCAACGCCCACTTCTTCGCCGGCGATCTCTGGAATCTCCTTTTCCGCCTCCGGCCAGATCCGCCGAGATCCGGCACGATCAAAGACGTCGGCCTCCTCAAGACCCACCGACGAGCCGCCATGGATCCGTCTAAACCACCGGTAAACGACACGATCCAAGCCGTTGGATCGACTCCCCACGCTCAGCCTACCTCTCCTCCGACCTTCCCGACCGGCGATCGTCTTTCCTCGCCGGCGATAAAGCTCCGGCAACTGTGAGCCGTCGGAAAAAATAAAACAACAAATGCAGGAGGGAGAAAGAGACGTGGAGAGAGAAAACAAAGGAAAAAACGAGGAAAAATAATGAGATATATGAGAAAAATTGAAAAAAAAATAATGGAAAAAGAAGAAAATATTAGGACAAAATAAGTGAAATATTGGAGGAAAAAATAGGAAAACTTTTTCCTTCGTGGAAAAAGTGGAAAGTAACTGGTACAAGTTATTTTCCATGTGTACAAGTTTCATATGTATAATGTAACTTTCTATATTTATAAAATAAATGAAAAAGTAACTTGTAACTTGTATAATTGTAAAAATAGTGGAAAGTAACTTGTATATTTACAACAAAATGGAAAGTAACTTGTACATTTATAAAAAAAAATGAAAAGTAACTTATACATATGGAAAGTTACTTGTACATAATGGAAAGTAACTTGTATAATTGTAAAAATAGTGTAAGTAACTTGTATATTTACAACAAGTGGAAAGTAACTTATTACATTATACAAATGTAACTTGTACACATGGAAAGTAACTTGTATAGTTACAAAAAAGTGGAAAGTAACTTGTATATTTACAACAAGTGGAAAGTAACTTATTACATTGTACAAATGTAACTTGTACACATGGAAAGTAACTTATACAGTTACAAAAAAGTGGAAAGTAACTTGTACATTTGTAAAAAAAAGGAAAGTAGCATGTACATTTGGTGGAAAGTAACTGATGAATGGAAAGTAACTGATGAATAAAAATCCAACGAATTGGTGGAAAGTAACTAGTGATAATTTAGTGAAAAGTAACTGGTGGAAAGTAACTAGAAGTGGTGGAAAATAACTGATGAATTTGGTGGAAAGTAACTAGTGATAGTTTGGTGGAAAGTAGCTAGAAGTGGTGGAAAGTAACTAGTGATAATTTGTTGGAAAGTAACTGATGAATAAAATTCCAATGAAGTGGTGGAAAGTAACTAGTGATAATTTGGTGGAAAATAACTAGAAGTGGTGGAAAGTAACTGATGAATTTAGTGGAAAGTAACTAGTGATAATTTGGTGGAAAGTAACTAGAAGTGGTGGAAACACTAGTTCCTTCCCTCTAGTTAATTTCCGCTGGGTGGAAAGTAACTAATACTGACAATTTTGTGGAAAGTAACTGATGAAAATTTTTGTAGAAAGTAACTTAGTTACTTTCCATTAGTTCCAATCACTAGTTACTTTCTACCTAGCTACTGACAATTGTGGAAAGTAACTGATATATAATTGTGAAAAGTATTTGGTGGAAACTAACTAGTTACTTTCCAATAATTTGGTGAAAAATAACTCTTATATAATTTGGAAAGTAACTGATGTGTAATTGTAAAAAGTAATTATTGACAATTTGGTGGAAAGTAATTATGAAAAATTTGGTGGAAAGTAACTGATGAATAATTGTGGTCCCCGATCTCCTCACCCGCCTGATCTCGTCGTCCCCGATCACGCCGCCCGATCAGTTACTTTCCACAAAAAATACGTGGTCTACTCTTGATCTCCTTCTGTACCTTCGCGTATTTTTCACCAACTTTCCATCATTTTCTTTTTCATTTTTTTCCAACATATTTTTCTATTTTATTGTCTATCCCCGCTATTTTCATCAGAATGCCCACGTGGGTGCTATACCGAAAGAGAGAAGTAATCAATCAATCAAAAACTCCAACAACAAACAATTGCTATTGGCACTTGAAAGGACTTGCATGATGCATGTATGCACGGACAGTGGCTGTGATTGAACCGATAAGTGGCAGATATGCTAGCAGCCACCATTTGGCACGAGCTCCGATGAGGAAATAATGAGACGAGATTTGGTTGAAGCCCAGGAGAGAGTATTTTAGACATTAAAAAAATACAGTTAAGCAACAAGGTACTAAACACCTTAAGGAAAATATATATGGAGTTTTGAATAAATATTTTCTTACTATGGACTTAAACACCAATTATTTGTTGATTATAATAAAGATTCAGTATCCCATCGTCACCGATTCATGAGCAGTTGTACAAATCACGTCTCATCCAAAAAATGTTAGTAGGCTAACTATTTTAAAAATCTTCTCCGCGGGTAAACATACCCGACCCGACCTTTTAGACTCGCTAGAACACCAGCAAAAGGGAGCATTAGCCCGGCGAGAAGAGAACATCTGATCACCAACTCCCTCCCCTCCAAGAACACCAAACCCTAACAAAGATCTCTTTAATTCCAGATCTTGGATACAAAAGGCCGGGATCGCATCAATCCAGTTCCGCCATTGGTGAGATCCCTCGATCCTCTCTCTTTTGCATTTAGTGTCATAGATCTCCTAATCTTTCTTCTTGTTCTGTTCTTGGATTAGATGAAGTGGAGCCATGGCGTCGCCCAAGGCTTCCACCACCGGCTCCCTCCCTCTCATCCTCGATATTGATGACTTCAAGGTGATCGATGTGGTTTATTTCTTGGTTTGATTGCCGGGTTTTCGATTGTTAATATGTTGCGATCTTGTTTCTTCAGGGGGATTTCTCGTTTGATGCGCTGTTTGGGAATTTGGTGAATGAGTTGCTACCGGAGTTCCAAGAGGAGGACGCTGACTCCCATGATGGGTTCACCGGGCAGGAAGGCTTGCCGAATGGACACCTCAGGACACCGTCGGACTCTGTCAAGGTCTCGCAGGGGGCTTCTATGCCCTTGTTTCCCGAGGTGGATAAGCTCCTGGCCTTGTTCAAGGATTCTTGCAAGGAGCTCGTTGATCTTCGGCACCAGGTATGTCTCTCTTGTAGAATGTTTGGAAAATATTGGATGGATTTTTTTTTTGGCTTCATATCATTTCTTAGTCTTGGATTGTCTATTATCATTTGGAGTGGAGATTGATGGGAGGCTCCAGAACTTGAAGAAGGACGTTGCTGTCCACGATGGGAAGCACCGGAAGACACTCGGGGAGGTGAGTCTTTTCCGATAGTCTGTTTTCAATAGTTCTTAATGCAGTAAACTTCCTTTGCTCGATGAACACTGTGTAAGTTAAACGGCAATTATACTTCTAGCTACTGTGCCAGATTAAGGAAAAGATGTTTTCTATCTTCAAGTTTCTGATAGCTATATACAAAAGAGATTATGGTAAAACAGTTTTATGTGATATGGCTTATACATCTGAAATGTCATTTCTTGGATCTCCCAAAACGACATGTTGGAACTTTGAAGCTCATTCGGAAGGAAACAGAGAATGCACATACTGAGCCAGATCTTTTTTCTTGCCCTAGCCCATCGGTTCTCGTAAACAGATTATGAAAGGGAGTTACCAAAGAAGCTTTGAGCCGCAAAAAAAAAGTGGTCTCTTGGGCTTGTGAGGTCTTAGATAAACCGTGGTGTTGTAATAAACTTTCGGGAGGAAGGCGTAGTAAACTCTGAATACACACGTTCAGTTGACCTCTGACAGTGATCCATGGTGCTTCTATCTATCCTACATTGACCTTCTCGAGCAGCATGTTTCATTGAGCCAGACAAGCATAAGCGGGCCAGAGCCCCTGTGGTTGCACCAACTAATGCATTTTTTTTATTTGTTTGATATCGATGTTGGGACCTATTCAGTTGGTTTTTGACGAGAAATTAAGCTATGTAAAAGATAAATTACAAGGCTCTGGCATCATATGTGATTGGTATTAGTGTGCAGACTAGCTGGCGAAAACAGCTTCTCCTTGAAATAGTTTATGAAATATTCCTATAGATGGAAGAGAGGTTTTCTGCTGAAAATAGGCCAAAGTCCTTCATCCCAGAACTAGTATAAAAATGTAATCCAACTAATTTACGATCATAGCATGAATAATTGGCTGCTTAAGAACGGAATATCTCTAAGGCTTAAAATAGGATAAACGGCAAAAAAAAACTAAAATGGCCTCCCCAGCCTATTTGTTACCCCAACCAAGCCAAGGGTGGAGCTGGGATGGAATATCTTTCTTTATCTTTAGGACTCTTCTATTACATCCTTCTATTTAATGTAAGCTCTTTAAGGGACTCTTAACTTTGTTTTTTGTCATATGAGAAAGGAAGTGGAAGTCTGAGATAAGAGCCTCACTTCTACTTAGCGGCCTCATTGTCTCCACAGTGAGTAACAACCTCACCAGTACCATCAGAATGTCTTGACAATGTAGAAGCATGTGTTTTTTTAAGAATATTGGGGAAAGAAATATCTTTCTTTTAGGCTGAGTGGTCAGATTAATGCTGCCTAGGCTTGTCATATGCAATGCCTAGCTTGGTGGGCTTCTACGAGGGAAAAGAATATCATGAACTTGAACTAAAAAGAAGAGCCAAATTTTAATATTTTTCAGATAGGTCAGTCCTAATCATATCCTCACTAGAAGTTCTAAATATCGCATCAGCTTACTGAAAATCACAGCTATTTGCTATGAGGTATATAATCCTGAGGTAAGTAATTGAGTCGCTTAAGCTCGAGCATAAGAAGATAGGGGCAAGGATATGCTCTTGTGGCTTCTATTTGGTGTTCTCATTCCAGAGAAAGGAGTTTGCTTCCTTGACACTCTCAATATATAGACACACAAGGTGACTTCCCTTGATAGTCTGTGCTCTGTACGCTGCTTATGATGCAGCAATAGGAGCCATTTTAAAATGCTTATGTGTGGAGAGCAGTGAGGCGGGGTGGAGTTTATCTGGTAGGTGGATGCTGCTGGTTTGAAGGACCATTAGGGAAAGAGTTATTAATGACTTTAAAAAAAAGAACTCAGTGAGGGCATGATATTGGTGATCAAGGTACATGTTTAAGTATGTTGGTTGGGAACTGATGGCCTTGCAAATTGATTTTTACCGAGACACACACACAAGCACATTTATCTTTTTCTAATAGTAGGAGATGAACGCTTTGTATACTTCTTGGTAGGGTTGCAGTAATATCATTGATCCGTCTTTGACATTCTGTGCTGAGATTCTCTTTACTGTTGCTAAGCTCCTACCGGCTTTCCTTGAAACCTAAAGTGACATATTAGCAAGATCCACTTCTTCAAATCTATGATCTCAAAATGCTGTTTTTTGGGGTTTTTCATGTCAAGTTTATATGCCATACCTATGCTAAGAATTTCACATCTAAGAGCTCCATTTGGTCTCTTTTTCAGCTTGAAAAAGGTGTAGATGGCCTTTTTGATAGCTTTGCCAGGTTAGATTCTCGCATCTCTAGTGTGGGACAGACTGCTGCAAAGATCGGGGACCACTTGCAGGTAAAGTGTTTGTTTAACGTTTATTAATAGATGAAGACTTCATAATTGGGCCTCCATTTATAAAGGAGGAGATTTATTCTTCTTTTTTGTGCTAAAATAAATTCTTTTTAACTGTAAATGCGCTTAGTAATTTCGATTTGCTTGTCAGAGTGCAGATTCCCAGAGAGAAACTGCTAGCCAGACTATAGAGCTGATTAAGGTGTAATATCTTAACTGAATCTCAGAGCATCTTATTAGCTTGTTATTCCATTCTCCTAATCTGTGTTTGCACTTACTTAATACTTCTTTAATACCTGCAGTACTTAATGGAGTTTAATAGCAGCCCCGGTGATCTAATGGAACTTTCACCTCTATTTTCTGATGACAGTCGTGTTGCCGAGGCTGCTTCAGTCGCTCAAAAATTGCGTAAGCTTTTAGTCTGTTTCCTGTTTAACTGCACTCTCTCAGTAATCAGGAACACTAACTTTCCGTTGGTGTTGTCAGGACTTTGTTTCATGTATGGATTGGAATAGTATATTTTTCATGCTTAGGGTTGCCTCAGTCATGTCCCCTTTCGAAATTTACCTGGGCATGATGGCTAGCATTTTTTGGATTTAGTTCTATATTTCTGTAAGCCATCCAAAGCTAAAGATTTGTTTAGCCAGGTTTATTAATCTTTGTTTATGCAGTGTACTAGACTTAGCTATTATATTTGCAGCCATAAGGAACTTACGACCAGTAGGCAGCTTAGATTACATGGATTTCCAGTATGCAGCTTTTCTTGAGTATCCATCTCTAAGGTTGAGATGTTCTTACTACCTGTCATAGCAAACTTCTTTCATTCCAAGAAAAAGAAAAAAGTTCACTACGATGCCGCTAATATTTGATGAAATACAGACTATCTTGATCTATTCTTCAACTCGCTGTGAAAAATTAAGATTGATCATGCCTTCTCGAAGTTGAAAGACTGAAAGCATCAATTTTGGCATTATACGCTTCTCTAGATTGGTCATGAGAATATAGTTCAACTGACCATTTTTCCCGGCGGGATTCTTGCTTTCCAGTGGTTGTAATTTAAACTACACTCTGGTATGTGTCCATTTTGATCACCAGCTTGAATTTTGCATCTTAGGTTCATTTGCTGAGGAGGATGTTGGGAAGCATGGAATTACCATGCCATCGGCGGTGGGTGCTGCAAATGCGAGTAGGGGTTTAGAAGTTGCGGTTGCAAATCTCCAAGACTATTGTAATGGTAGGATGCCTCCATGTGGGTTGGCTTGTTATATGACTCTCTTAACTTCACACCAAAAGTGATATCGCGAAACATCTGTTCATTTTCCATTGTCTTTTTCCCTCAGAACTGGAGAATAGGCTATTGGCTCGATTTGATGCAGCATCACAGAGACGAGAATTATCAACAATGGCAGAATGTGCCAAAATTTTGTCTCAGGTTAGAAAAATATTTATTATTTCAATATAAGTATCTGAATGATATTCTTAATATTGAACCAACATAGTTTTTTTAAGCTCATCCACTGAACACTAGAACATAACAACGAGGACCGAAACAAGTAATCGCCTTTTGAACAAGGCAAAATTTTCTTCACGTCTGTGAACAAGGATGTCCTTGGTTGGCATGGAATGATGTGCTTCTCTCGTGAGGCTAATCCCCAAGATAGAGCCACATTGAGTACCATATTAGTATGGTATGTTGCTTGGTCTGATTCTAGCCATGCGAGGCCTGGATGGACGTCGATGATGTCAATGCTTCTGAGCAAGCAGGTTAGACAACCTTCTTCTCTAGGGATCCCAACAACATCCATGGAGCTGGTATGAGTAGCATGGGATTGGAAACTTAAATCTCTCATGTGAACATATGACTGGATCGTGGTTTGCACTTTGTGGAGATCTTTCCAATTTGTATCGCTTATTAGATGCAAAACTTCTGTCAACTAGATAATCAAATTTCCTATGACACTTGAGTGTGGTTTTTTCTTACACCTAACAGTTGTAGCCAAGTCCCAAAAAACTTCACCCCAAAAATGGGACAATTTGGATTGTTGGAAAGTTAAAAGGAGTCTAGATGTCAATGTAGCTGATTGGGTAATATTTACTCAATATGAGGCTTCCTAGGCATGCTAATATGCTTATTGTTTTCTTCTCTCTTATAGAGCACACATACTATGTGGCGTGTTGAGTGTTCCCCTTGATTTGTCTTCACCAGCCAAGCATATTGGTCTGGTCCAATAATGTTTTTCAATCACACCAAAGAAGTGCGTAGTTTCATGTTTTTGTAAGCTAATTCCATGAAAAGCAGTCTTCAATAATTATTACCTTTGGTGATAGCTCTCATATAGGTTTCATTGACTCCTTTTTCTTGCAACGTGAGCAAGATATTGTGGGCTGTTATGCAAATCATTAAAATTCGGCATTTATATCCATATATTCATCGGCACAACTACGTTTCTTAAGCATGTTTTTTGATTATTTTTTCAAAGACGGAACAAATGGATATGTTTGATAAAACACTTGGCTGCAATCTTCAAAGAGGAAGCATTATATGAGCAAAAATGCATACATTTGAGTAATATGCAGCCAATCGTCTTTATAAAATATTCTTTTAGTTGGTTTGTACTGTACTATGGCCTTTAAGAGGAGACATCATGACCTTGGTATGAAATAGCTGTTTACTGGAATCAGTTCAACATTCATTTGTTCCAAACTTAAGATCCTTTGTAATTGCTCTATTAAAAATTTCATTTCTTAAGTCCATTATTTTGTGTGAAAAATCTCATTTGTTGACAAAACTTATACAAATTTGTTTACAAGTGCAGTTTAATAGGGGCACCAGTGCCATGCAACATTATGTAGCATCCAGACCGATGTTCATTGATGTAGAAGTTATGAATTCAGACTTTAAGTTGGTTCTTGGAGACCAGGGTTTACAAGCTGGCACTAACAATGTTGCACGTGGCTTGACTACATTGTACAAAGAAATTACCGGTACTCCTTTTTTTTTTGTCATTTATGAAGATGCTTGTTCGCAGTCATTATTTTGTCTGATATCCATATACTTCGGAAATTCTCCTGCAGAGACAGTGCGGAAAGAGGCAGCAACTATAATGGCCGTTTTTCCATCCCCTAATGATGTTATGTCAATCCTTGTGCAGGTCCGATAGAGGAGGGTTTTCCCCTATTTAATTTAGAACAATATTTGCTAGTTAGAAGTTTCCCTAAATGAGCAAAATTTTCAACTCTATTTCTTCTCTTCTGTATGCAGCGAGTTTTAGAGCAAAGGGTAGCGGCCATTCTTGAGAAGTTGCTAATAAAGCCGTCACTTGTGAACTTGCCACCTGTTGAAGAAGGCGGCCTTATACTAGTAAGCTAGGATGATAAGCTTGTTAGGTTGTAATTATTGACAACCCTATGAAAAGCTTATCTGTTATCATGCTTTTGTTGAGGCTGCAGTATCTTAGGATTCTTGCGGTGACGTATGAAAAGACACAAGAACTTGCTAAAGAGTTGCGATCTGTGGGCTGTGGTGATTTAGATGTTGAGGGTAAGCATAATTTCTCACATTGTTTAACTAGATTTCAGTTGACTCATTTTCTTTGTTTCCAGTATTCCTGTTAAACATTATGATGTTCAGTAGTAAAATTTTTTCTATGTTTGGTCCTACTATGATTAGTATTTTAGAGAAGGTTTTAAAGGAAAATTTGTTCATTGCCATAAGCAATCAAATAGGTTATGCACTCTCGTAGCGATTTCTGCTTTATCGGACAGGCTGAACACTAATCTAGGTCATTCAACTCTCTTCATCGAGATATACAGGAGATTTAGGACATCAATATGTCCAACAGATGACCATCTGCTCAGAAAGCCCACACGGTGGGAGCGCTGGATATTGTTGGCAGTGATTCATGAGGGAGAATTAGCAGTCCAATCAGTGGGCTTTGCTGATGCCTGCATATTGTTGGCATTATGACCATATGTTGCTCTTTTAAAAGTAGTTTGGTAAACCTTTTTATCATCCTGTTGATAAAACAAATTATAAGAGCTCTCTGGAATATTGTATGCTGAAATTTAGCGTCTAAGCTCTAGAACTTCATTAGTGGTTTATTTTATTGGTTGACAAGGCAACAATAGGACCTTGGACACCTTGGACTTTTCTTTTTCTTTACTTTGGTCTACCATTTGTGACACTATTCTAGCATTGCTAAAATGATAATTTGCTTGGCTCCTATATCAAATTCATATAACCAAGCCTGTTTCTCGTAGGTAGACCATACTGCTGTATTGTCATTATTATGAACAAGTTTTTGACCATGCAAGAGCTTTCTGCGGTTGATAATGCCATTAGATTTGATATGGCTGAGAAATGAGACTTGGCGAATCGTTTATACAATGGACTGGGCTACATTCATTGGTTGTTTGTATTCTATGGGTAACGTCCTAATTGTTAATGGTATTCCATACTACTGCTTGTTTGGCCTGAACCGATAGCTTCTCTATGCAGCATACCCATTCAAAATGTGTTCTTATATTAATAACATCAGGATATGGAATCTTATGTATCGTTTTATTCTCAATGAACATGAGATCTCATGCTGTTTTTAATGGGTCATTTGCAATATTTCTTATGAAAGTAGTTTGTCTTGACTGGGGACCTTGTAACTATTATAAAAAAAATACATGGGTGATAATACTGAATGCTCTAAGCCTTCTGTTGGTTTAGCTGTTTTCTTTCAAGTTGTTCTAGCTTACCAGTTGAGACTGTTGGTGATACTTTAGACTTGTAAAATCCTTCTCACCCATCCTTCATCTGTGGGCAGCTATAGTAGATCGTCCTCAGATATGTTAGATGAACTAACGTGGAGAGTTCTCATTTTTTTGTCTATTTTCTTGGAAGTGTATAACTGTTCTGCACTTCAGGCTTGACAGAGTCCTTATTCCTTGCCCACAAAGATGTCTATCCTGAATATGAGCAGCAGTCCCTCAAACAGCTTTATCTGTCGAAGGTTTGTCAGTACTAAATATCCAAAGATTTCATACTGGTCTCTGTTGATACTAAAGATGCGACAGGGGATATTGGAAGGTTGCATCAATCTTGCTTAAGTCTTGTCATTAATTACTTGTGCAGATAGACGAGTTGCGAGCTGAGATCCAGCAGCAATCTGAGTCAACTGGAACTATCTCGCGTTCAAAAGGAGCTCCAAACCCCTCTTCCCAACAACAAATATCAGTGACTATAGTCACAGAGTTTGTTCGCTGGAATGAAGAAGCAATTTCTCGATGCACATTGTTATCTTCCCAGGTTTCAATTTGTTAAGCATGCTTAAAATATACTGTGGTTTTTGATTCAAAATGGAATGTGTTCTGATATATAGCAGTCGGTCATCCTTTCATATTTTATTACTAGTACTGTGGGCTGCTAAAAAGTGGTTTAGCGCTTCCCTACCCTTGTGGCCCATCAGCATCATCTTAGTTCATCTTGTGCATTTTCCATTGTAGCCTCGTAATTCCTTTTATTGCATGCTTGTGCTTCCATGCTTCTTTTTGCTCTTGCTTACTTATCGGTTTCTTTTTCAATTGTTGATTCATATCTTAATTTGGTGAACCATGAATGTGTTGTTGAAGTTGGGTTCAAGGGAGACAATTAGCATAAAACTCAAATCATATACTAGATGTACGATTCTGGAGTTCCGTACTCGTTTATGTCTTTTTCTTTTGTGGGTCTTGAAGAAGAATCTATAGTTTGGTCAGTGGTCACATGCATAGTCTTTCTTTTTGTTTCTTTTGGAATTTAAGTCGATGCCAGGTTTCCTTGAAGAACTATAATCAGATTTTAGCTTGCCTCGAAAGCTTGTTGTTAAGGTAGCTTTTAGGCTTTTGAATTATGGATGCTCATGATCTGTCGGATATTAAGAGGCCCTTTCGCATTGTTCATACTTCTATGACTTCCATGCAAGGTTTGCCATACCGGCCGAAACGTACCATTTTGGCCGGCGTTGACCAAGCCAGGAGGGAATTGGCATGAAAAAGCCTCCTGGAACTGCTAGAAGACAAGAAGATGGGAGAGGAGAGGAGGAGGAGAGCTGGAGCCGTCGTTGGGGAGAGCTGGAGAGAGATCAAAGGCGGCTGCGATTTAGGGTTTGGATAGGAATTTTTTTTTCTAAACCCGTTAACCTAAGTTAGTATATATAAAAGGAAAAGAATCCTATCCCTAATCTAATTTCACAGGATTTGTGGGTTCGACCCATTCTCTTCTCTCACCGATGATTGATCGCCAGATCTCATCTCCTCCTCCTCCTCTTTTCTCCTTCACCCCACCCCTTTTCTCTTACTACGGCCTGTCTCCAGCTAGCCGGCAGGGATACTGATACGGTACTTGGTGGCGGTACATACCGTGCTGGCCAGAGACCGGCGCGGCTAGTGCCGCCACAAGGAAATCCTTGCTTCCATGTATGTCAATTAGACTCCTGTTAGTGTTTTAGGCTTAAATTGTTCAGAAAATTGTATTATTTGAATCTGAAATGTGAGATTCATATGTATGGAATATGAAAGTGAGATTCATATTCGGGGGCATGAGATTTGATCGGAACCATAAGACTCAACTGTCACCTTTAGGATTCTAACAATGCACCTTCCATCAAGCATGCCATACATGCACTTTTCTCAAATGGATTGGCAATGAATCATGCCCTAATCAGTTTGAAGAAATTAGCTACAAATGTAGGTGTGTTGTATGCTCATTAGAGGTGTAAAATGGGCTGTGCTGGGCTGGCCCGGCACGCCACGCGGCCAGCTCTGGTGGGCTTGTGTTGTGTCTGGCCTGGCCTGTCAGATAGCATTACTCCTGCTAGGAAAGACAACCATTTAAGGAATTCTTTTCTTTAAGTTTTAGGCACAGGTTTATGAGAGTTTGTGGGTAATTCGAAGGGTTTGAGGTTTGAAGCAACTCTAATGTGGTGGCACAGTTATTGACCCAAATAACTTACTGAAATACGACTATAGAATCAACTCAATTGACTAGTTCTCAACCTACGACTTGTAACGCAAAAAAGGAGAAAGTAAAATAAAGCTTTTGCGGAGGAGCGATATCTTGGCAGCTTTGTATGTTATGCTAATGCTCGTACTAACAATATTAATTATTGTTTTTCCTTTACGTCTAAATAATTTTTGGTTACGTCCTTCAAGTATTTTGGGATTCAAACTCACCATGAGGTATTGCTCCTTGCAGCCTGCTACGATTGCTACCAATGTGAGGTCATTGTTTACTTGTTTGCTGGATCAAGTAAGTTAGCACCGGATAACTGCTCTTTAAATTTCAACTTTCAAGAATATGTTGGCTTAGATATCCAAGTGATTTACTTGTGAAACTACTAACGCCTATAGGTAAGCGAGTATCTGACTGACGGACTTGAACGAGCTAGAGAGAGTTTAAATGAGGCTGCAGCTTTGCGGGACAGATTTGTCATTGGTACTAGCGTCAGTAGAAGGGTCGCTGCAGCAGCTGCTTCTGCCGTACGACTCCCCCCCCCCCTGCTCTCCCTCTGTAGATGCAGCAGCTGTTTCTGCTGTTTGACCTCTCTTGCCCTCACTGTATCTGCTGTTTGACCACTCTTGCCCTCACTGTATCTGCTGTTTGACCACTCTTGCCCTCACTGTATCTGCTGTTTGACCACTCTTGCCTTCACTGTATCTGTATGTCTCTTGAGCTGCACTTTCGGTGTGACAACACTCTCCTTCTCTATATCTGCATGCATGTGCAAAATGTGATGTGCTCTGGTGTGCATGCTTGCTTACATGTGCTTTTCTTGATGGTTGTGTCTTTGCGTCCACAAGCATGCACATGTCTCAATGCTGCCAGCTACCTGATATGTGTAGCTTTCAAATGTCACTACTTATTTCTTCCTTTTGCTGTTTGAGATAGATTGTTGATGTTGGGATATGAGCAGCTCAAGTTTAACAAATGTGCAGGCAGAGGCTGCTGCTGCTGCTGGCGAAAATAGTTTCCGTTCTTTCATGATTGCTGTGCAGCGGTGTGCTAGCAGTGTGGCAATACTTCAACAAGTAAGTTGTTTGCTAGCTAACTAAGCTATTACATGTTCAGGTGGGAACATGAGTCCTGACTAGTCTTTTTTTGTTAGTTCTTTTCAAATTCTATTTCTAGGCTCTTGCTTCCTGTGGATGGTGCTCATGCAGCTTCCTGTGAAGAGATGGGCACAGCGGTTTCTAGTGTTGAAGAAGCTGCACACAAGGGTTTGGTACAGTGCATTGACACTGTGATGGCTGAGGTCTGCTTCTCTATTCGTGGTCCTCTTTCACTATACCAGAAATGATTTTTCATTGGAGAATGCCCTAGTTTCTACTTTCTAAATTCCCTTTCATGTTGTGTGCTGCATTGGTCTTATGAGATTAGAAACTTTTGATATGGATTCAGATTGGGGCCATGGCATATTCTAATTTCTGTATACTTCAGTTGTTTTTCACTTGTGTTATGAACCAATTCATTGTATAACTTCAACTGTTATGGGTAAGAGTATGTTCAAAAAGGTAATTTTAAACTCACAGACTTGCAGTTTCAGAAAGTAATTCTTTGTTATATTTGTGCTAACAAGATAACCATCTCAGAATTAAGGTTGAACCCTCATTTCCTGGTAGCCATTTATATTGACTTTTGTTGGTTTTAAGGCGAGCCAGTATTTCGTCTTTTGATATGCAGAAAGATGGTGATGCAACGTAATGTTCATCTCAAATTGCCAACTGCTGCACTTGGATGTTTCATAATGATAGGAACCAAATAGCTTTATGGGTCCTACGAGCACATGGATCTAAACTTGTAAGGGATTGCAGAAAACATCCTGTGTGAAGTATTTGACAATAGAAATGCCTGACCCTTTTTATGTGGTATAGTCAACCATGATAACTCAGTGGCCGATAAGCTGTGGCTAATTCTAAAGAAACTAATGGGAGTGGTGGGACTTGATTTTGAAGCAACCTGTTATCAGTTCTCAGATACCCAGAAACTTTGCTTGACAAAACCCTGCATTCGATGTGCTCTTATGTGATCACCAATGCCTGATGCTGTGCAGCTGTTTTAAATTATATGCCTTGTGTATATGTTGCCACTGTGTTGTGAAATCTTTTAAAATATTAGCTTCCAGAAGAAAGCCCCGTTATAGGTTATCTGCATGTAATAACTGTGAGGGCTATCATGTTCCAACATACAGCTGAAACATCCAAGTACATTTTGTATCTATATTTTTTACGTGTCTCATAGGCAGGTATGATGCAATCTCATATGTTTCTTAATTTTTGATCCTTCATGCAGGTTGAGCGATTGCTAAGTTCTGAGCAGAAAGCTACAGACTATCGTGCTCCTGATGATGGAAATGCTCCTGACCACCGGCCAACAAACGCTTGCATTAGGTGCGTCTAATGCTAAACTCATTGTGTTTTGAATTATGAACAGCCATATGGTTCCAGAATATAACCATTTTGTCTGCTATGGTCAGAGTTGTAGCGTACTTATCTCGGATACTTGAAGCGGCATTTACAGCTCTAGAGGGCCTCAACAAACAATCATTCTTGACTGAACTGGTTAGTTGTCAGCCTGATCATGCATCTATTAGCCTTAGAGTGAATTGCAAGGAACAGTTTCTGGTCTAAACTACCTTTTCTCATTGAGCACTACGATGCTGGATTTGCCTTTCTTCTAGGCAACATCATAAACCTTCGTCTTGTGGCATAATTTGTGGGATTTTGGCATTAAGTTGAAAACCTTGCACAACTTGCTGCTCAAATCCTTTTAAGGACTCGAAGAGAATATGTGCCATAATGGGCCCCATCTTAATGATAAATTTAGTTCTAACATATAGTAGCACAAATTTCATAGATAAAGTTCAGCTATATAAATCGAAGATAAACTTAAGAATTGTAAATGATGATACCGATGTCTGCTTTAGCATGACAAGTTGTAAATTAGGGCAGACCCAACCTCGGTTCTTTGACACTTTTGTCTTCCCAAGGCACCCATAGACTTATAGCATGTCTTTGGTGGGAACTATATGTAGGTAAGTAGTTCGCCGGGATTAATAATAATTGAATTCTTTTTTCAGTTTCATGAATATATAATATCCTACATTTAGAGAAATGAACATCAGTGTGCGCAACATTGGCGGAAATCGTCTGCGATTGATACTAATTCACGCACATTGATAGCATGTCGTCGGAACATTGTCTGCCATCCATACTAATTCACTCACATTTATAGCATGTCTATGAAGGAACTAACAGTAAATTAGCCCAAAATTTTGTTAATATGGTACAGTACAAAATACATTCAATTAATATTCCTTTTCTTTTTCTTGTAAGTAGTGTGCTCATCTATTTGTTGCTTTTAACTATTGGCATCTATGTAACATATTTTAGTGATGTTTAATGGATTTTTAGGCAGCTTGCTCGTCCTTGTCCTATTTAAGTTCTTGCCAACTATCTTCGGTTTTGATATGATCATGTCTGTCAATAGGGAAATCGATTGCATAAGGGGCTGCTTAATCACTGGCATAAGTTCACATTCAGTGCAAGGTATGAATTCATATTTCCAAAGCATGTAGGTTTCTGTTGCAGGAAATGTCATGGTAATTATTTCACAAGTATATATAATTTGTTATCTTGGAGGTTTTTAGCTTTGCACTACTTTATATGTCCACCTGAATATTGGATGAGTAGATGCTTACCACGTAATTGCTCCATAGACTATGTAGACCCTGAGCCCCCGTTTGGTTCGGTGTTAAGGGGCATAGGGTTTAGGGGTAGTGGGGATAAGAAATGGGGGTAAACTTAACCCACTTTTGGCCGAGGTTGGGAAGCTCGAGTTGGGGTTCCGCCAGCAAGGAGAGGTTGCGGAGGAGTGAACGACGTCATGGCGAGGCGTCGTCGGGAAGGGAGGAGAAGACGGAGGCGTTGCGATGCTGGATCCAGAGGAGTAGCCGAGCTCGGGGTCCGAGCAGCGATGGCGGAGAAGGTAGTCGCCGGTGTAGAGAAGCCTCGGGGAAGACCGAGGTGGCGAGGAAACTCGGAGGAGCCGCGGGTGGCTGCGGCTTCGCTGGGGACTGGAGAAGAGGACAGCGGTGGTCGGGATGGATAGGGCTCGACATCGATGTGGCGGCGAGAGGAGGGACCGTGGAGGAGAATAGAGGATGTGAGAGAGGTGATGCCGGGGAAGGGGAGGGCCCCGCCGGTGGATGTGGTCGTAGGAGAAAGAGGTTCGTGGCTGGATTCTTCTAACCCCAAAAACAAGCTTAACCCACCCTACCCTGATCTTCTTATCCCCGTTCTGTTTGGGGATAAGAACCTGGTTAAGGGCCCTTAACCTGGTTCTTAACCCTGAACCAAATGGAGGCTGAGGAGATGCAGTGTGTGGAACTTCAACCCATTAGATAGAAAATGCTCGATCGCAATAAATCTCTACCTCATGAAACAAAACATCTTTGATGGTAAAAGGCGCTTTCTTGAATTCCTATTTGGTATACCTACAATGTTGCCATATTGAAAAACTCTAGCCGATCTTGGGATAGATATGTTTAAATTTTATTTTGCTGAAGAGTGGTTTTTGTAAGTTAGAGCGAGATGGGGACTTACCCTAGAAAACATGCGTAGCTGATGTGGGGCTAGGGGGGATGGCCCCCTCTTAATACCTAGTACCTCCACCGATGTATCTAGCCATTAACAAACTAGATGTCAATCACATTTTCAACTTTCTATAAGATGTCACAAATTGTTATTGCTGAGACAGAATTTTGTTATTTAACATTTGTACTCATCAACAGTGGTGGGCTGCGTTTGAAGCGTGACATAACAGAGTATGGGGAGTTTGTTCGTAGCTTTAATGCTCCTACCATTGATGAAAAGTTTGAACTCTTGGGCATGTACGTAGTCCTGTCATCCATATATTCATATCCCAAATTGGTAGATAGTTTTGCATATGGCAAGGGCTAATGATATTTGGTTTCAGCATGGCAAATGTTTTCATTGTTGCACCTGAAAGTCTTGCATCCTTGTTCGAGGGAACCCCAAGCATCCGAAAAGACGCATTGAAGTATACCATTAGATATTTTCTTTACAAAGGAGAAAGCAAGTTATATTATGCATTATCCTGGTAACACGATGCTCTCTCTTTGTGTCCACATTTCAGATTCATACAGCTACGAGATGACTTCAAGACTGCTAAGATCGCTTCTAGGCTTAACAGCATCATGTCTGAAGCGTAGTTGCGTACAGGGGGCAGCACGAAGTGGGAGTGAACATTTGTGTGGGAGCAATTCAGGTTGCTTGACAATTTTAGCAAGCTTGGAAGTCGGCTGTAGCAGAATATTCACAAGCCTGTCATGTTGTATAATTTGTGCTTCTTAGCTAGGAAACTTAAAAACGCCAAGAAGCCCATTCTTTTTGGATCTTTTTTTATTTGTTTCGCCTTACTGCTGCTTTAAGTTGAGTTAGTATATGTTTGGTTCTTTTGCTGTAGATTTATTTGCTTCATATGCATGCATGTCATGTCAGAACGAGTTCATAAGACTTCTTAATGGCTTTGCTGAGATCTGGTAACGGTCGGAGACTAGGTCCTGATTCTACAAAAAAAACATTTGGACTTGGCATTCTTTTAGGGTGCGTTTGGCACCCAACGGATCCGCGGAATTCGCTGGACGCCGCTGTTTGGATTTCGAGCGGATCCCATTTTTGGGACGGTATCTGTGGGCCCGGATGCCGTCCCGTGGATACGTGGGATCCAAACAGACTCTTAGTAAACGTGTTATAGTTAATTTCATAGTCTACTAGAGCCGCTGGCACTACAAACCGAGCAGCCTAATTGAACCTACATTCCAGGGTAAAACAACCTCCACATGCATATTTGTTCTCGGCCAAGAAGAGCCAAATTAGGCTTTAAAACTCAACAATGTCAGCATTCATGCGAGTTGGGGCCAAAACATGTGAAGAGGGTTTTTCGTATCAGCTTCAAGGGTTCGTGTACTAACATGCATGGCCTTCTTAACCTTTTTCTCGCGTGACACATGATTGCAACTCTCCTCTCTCTTCGGGTTTGCTTATCTATTGTATGGGTGAGCATTCGGTTCTCGGTCCAAAATCGAATAACTAAATTTTTTTCGATTCTATTTTTAGAGAACCGAACCAAACTTATGAACGAATCGAACCGAAATTGTTCGATTTCAAATCAATTGGAACCGAACCTTTGTTCGGTTCTGATCCGAACCGAACTTTTTGGAACCGAACCGTACTTTTTAGACCATAGGTTCATAAGGCTAAGGCATGTATGAAAACTTCGATTCCGGCCCGAACCGAACCGAATTTTTTTTAAAGAACCGAACCCCAACCGAAACCCGAATTTTTCATACATCCCAAAACCGAACCGAAAAACCAAAAAAACCGATCCGAATGGACCAAACTAATTCGGTTCGATTCAGTTCTTCGGATTCGGTTCAGTTCTGCTCACCCCTAACCTGTTGTAGAAAGCAACAACTCTAATGGTAACAGATAATACCTTAATAGTTGGACCGCCGGCTTAAGTGGGAGGAAATTTAACTCATGTTTTCCAACCAAAACTATACAAGTGATGTACAGAAGCACAGTAATGTGAACAAAACAAAATAGCATGATAAGAGGGGGAAGAAGATGTGAAGCAAACATGTACATCAATACCATCCATGTTTCAAGTTTCCATCACCCTGTTCGATGATAAAGCATCCTAGCAACTGAATAGAAAAAACGATGGATGGATTTCTGCAACCAACTTAGATGCTGAAAGGCCCACAAGTGATCAAAGACTGAAACCATGGTTGGGAAAGCGGACACCAAAATTATCTTGTAAAGTCGACCAGGCAAAAACTTGTACCGGTTCCTTCGAACACTCTTTTTGACACCGTTATCCAAGTCATCATCTATACGCAAAGCAGAGCAGAATCTACAGATCACAGCGAAAAGGTTATTTAAAAAAAAATCCACATGATTTTGCTGAAAAAGGCCATAATGTGCCTATACAGTCTTGAGTTATGGTCCATGATCCAATATAAGCATATTGCGAAAGGGAGGTGATATCTCATTTGTGTTAATACTTTTGTCCAGAATATGTTAAACTTACACTGGTTGTCTAGCATATAAAACTTGGGAATCGGAATTACACTAAAAGTTGAACTAATTATGCATACAGTCGAATCAAACAAACGAGTTCTAGTTTAGATGCTCACCCCTTTTGGATCTACAAATCATGCCTCGACAAAAGTTTGGTCTCAGTATCAGTTAGCTAGTATGAAAGTTTGTTCCCAAAATCAGTTAGCTACTATGCATGTTTTCACAGCCTTCTAGAAATTTCCTTGAGTGCCACTAAGTTTCACCTTACCAGCCAACCAATGTTTTTTCACAGGAGAAGAGGTTATCATACCAGCAAGAAATGAAAAAATAGCAGAGATAATAAGCAAATTAATGACCAACCACTGTTCGCCTGAGATCTTAGTGAAACTAAGAACATATAGCTGGAAATTTGCAAGGTAATTGTATGAGACTTTGCTCACCCAAACTCTGCGGATCCCTTGGAATCAAAATGATCAAGGAGAAAAATCTGCTGCCAACTTTCTAAATTTTCAGTATCATATTTGCCAACTGCTGTTATTGGCTCGTTCTGCAACAAAAACAAAAAATCATTGGGATCATTCTCCTAAGATTAAAATCTACATGCTGTTGGTGATTGTGATCTTGATCAGTAGGGTCTCATATCCGAGCATGTAAAAGGGAACGAACAAAGAGAGCGAGAGTGAGAGAGACTACCTATCATTTCAATTGAGGAGCGTAAGGAGCAGGGCAGGGAGATACAGTCTTATCTGGTAAGTGGTTTATAAGATCTGCCGTAGCCTTAATACAAGCTTTTATCATTTGCTTCTCCAACCTTACAAGTCGAACTGCAACTCTTTTCTTTGGATCTAAGCCACAATCAGCCAGCTGTTTCAATACGCAACAGGAATTGCATGTTAAAGGCATGATTAGCTTGCAGAAGATGAGATGACACTTTTGAACATTACCATAGCCTCATCTTCATATAAGGTTGTAGGATAACCAGCCAGTCTGGCCTCAAAGTAATTTGATAGCTGGTCAAGAACTGCACGTTCCATGCAAGAACTGACCTGTCGGTATCAAGATGTACTGGTCAATCTTTCATTGTTTTCATCTTTCCTAGTTGATATCCATGTGTTTATACTAAGATCAATAGTCTTATTATCCAATGAGCTGAACACGAAAACAGGGCAGACGGACTCACAGGACATGTAGGACCTTGCGAACAGATAACCGAATGCATCTCAGATGGATCGGACACATAGCCCAATCGTAAGAATGGAAGCATATCTAAGACAGCTTCTTTTTCTCTTCCCACGTACACCTGCAAAAAGGAACAATGTGATGCTCACCATAAAATGAGACAAAAAGTTAACAAATTAATTTTCATACATGAAAAACTTGGACAGCCAGCTTCCCATTTCTCTGGGCAACCAGTCTTTTATCTTGATACTGAGGATCTTCTGTGTCTAGGGATGCCTATGCACAAGATAACATACACAGTAAGTCTCACAACAACTAAAAGAGTAGATACACAGTATCCTGACAAGAAGCCCAAGAACCAAGAATTCACCTCAACAGCTATACGATCATATGGATTATCTTCATCGACAAAACCGTAATTCAGAAGCAACCTTGAATTTGGTTGAGGTCCACACCTACAAAATAAAAAAAAATATTTTAACTGTTTGGTCAGCAGAATTATTTTGTTTAAGGAACAAAAGAGAGGCTATATAAGCATTGGCAAAATTTTGATAACCAGCAACTTCCAGCCTCAAAACAGAAAATAACTAGATCTAGGTCAATGGATACCAAATGACGAGTGGTTCTCCAGCTTTGTATGGACGGTCGACTACCATTTGAACAGAATCATCTACAGCAGTTAGCATCGCCTTGCAGTTGCTGTTGTATGCCAGCAGGGGTGGCCCTAAGGGTACTAAAGCGAATCTTCGAGCCAGACTGACTTTCTGAGGTAAAGATAGATTCAGAGCATTTAGCTAAGTCCATGATGCAGCTAGTACAAGTATTCCTAAATACACATAAAACACTAGAGTACTTGGAGAAGCAGAGAAGACTCTCACGTAGATATGATGAGCTTTTATGTCTAGCACCTCATCAATTAAAGGTGACTTCTTCACATCTATAATGATGGTCAATTTATTACAGATGTTCATACTTCATACAACTGATGATGATTATCAGTAACTTGGTTAAAATGTATCTTTCAGTGCCTGTGACATACCTACTGGATACTAATGATCCTTATTCTTCTATCTGTCAGGTCATGCACAATAAAGTATACAATAAATACCTAACATTTCATCAGTTTTAAGATGACAGTCTGATATTCTTCCAATCTGGATGAAAAAGTATAATAAAGTACATTAACAAACTTGTGATCGTCACATGTATCACTGTATTTCGATTTATGAAACTTTTGGCCATTACATACGCTAGACTGCTTTTTGATACCCACTAAATTGAAACACTGAAACGTTAAAGTACCATAGATGTGTGAATGGTTCGAATCAGTGCACATTGAAGGCACAACTATTTTACTAGAGCAGATAAAAGAATATCATGCACCAAGGTTCAAGAGTCTCAAGAAGGGGAAATTTGTATCTCTTACCTGCAAATGAACCACACAGGACTGAACTGCAACGAATGCCTGCTTGAAGATCTCAAATGGAAAGGCCTCCGTGGGAATGTCAAAAGGGTATTGCTGCATTGCATAATATATGAAGGGTGATGAACGCTCCCACATACAATACTCAATACAAACGGCAGCTTCAGAGAGAAAGCAAAGGCACAAATGTTGACAAAAACCTGAAACAAAGAGCCAGCCATAAACCAGACTGTGTCAAGCTCATTGTACTCTCTCTTTATACCTTCACCCCTTTCAATAACTTCAGCCTAAAACATTCCAATTGTGAAATACGTTAGCATATTGAACTTTTTATAACTTTGATGCCAAGATAAGATCCCTTAGCTGATAGAATAAAGGAAAAGTATGAGCTCTTTGAGCTGATAGAATAGTAATCACCCTTGTAGGACTGCCATTGAGAAAAGCTAGTTCAGTTTCAGACCACAGAAGAGGAGATTCCACAGCTAGTTGGCCTCTTCCTCGTTGGCGGTCAAGCTCCCTTATGAAACGATACCAGAATGACTTCTTTCCCTGCTTCTTCTCATACATAAGATACAATGCCAAGCAGGCTAGCTCCGAAAGCTTGTTTGTTGTTAGCAACTCCGCTGCATAGTCCAACAACTTCGTCGAATATATGTTTAAAACCAGCAGAAATGAATGTCAATCGAGGAAAAGTTTTCCGCCAAAGAGACATACAGCAATTTCAAAGCATTGAACATAATCCTAAAACAGAACTACATGCCCAATATCGATAGTTATAATACTTCATAAAGTTAAACTTCTTCCCATCCTTTTATATTCGTCAGCGGAATCACTGACTCGATATAATCCGAGTAGTTTGAATTCTTTTTTCATGACTATGCAAGCAGGTATAAGAGACTTCATTCAGTACCAATGTTGTCACATTGACATATGGGAACTTGAATTTCTTGCAACGAAAGGAAGGACTTGCAAAGAACCTAACAACATTTAAAAGAGAAACCCCTTGCATTTCTTGATATTGTTAGTGCAACATGAGAATTAACTTGTCTGAGGCCGAATACACCCATACGTCAAAGGAAGGCATCCTAGGTTAGAAGGGCCAGAGTAGGTAAATAGGATTCAAGGGAAATATGTAATTATCCAACATACCCAGTCTCGGAAACATAAAACCAGCAACAATAACACAGATCGCGTACCTATCGTTTCGTTTCCAAGAACTCTCTCAAGCGTCACGACCAACGAGCTCGGCAACGAGAACGCCACATCCCCCGCCTGTAAACATCCATTTACCCGTATTACTTGCCAGACGACGACCTCAACAATAACTCAAACGCAACAGCACGCTTCACAAATACCTGAAGGTCTTCACTGGCGGCGACGTAATGGATCGGCCTCAGCTTCCCATCATGCGAGGGGCGCTCCTTGAGGGCGACCTTGCAAGGGGGTAAACCCTCTCGATGCAGCCAAGACTTGAGATCCCCGGTCTCCGCGCCCGGCGCAGCGTGCGAACTCCCCTTCTCCCTTTTAGATCTAGCGACGAGGGTTTCGGCTCCGCAGGCGAGGCACAGACCCCGGCGACGGCTCTTCCGGGAGACGGCGGCGCGGTGAGAGGTTCTTGGGAGGGAGGTGGAGGGGATCGAGAACTGCGACAGGGTACGGAAGCAAGCGACGTCCATGGCGATGGATCGGCCTCTCAGGGTTCGATGTGGAGGAGAGGCATGCGGTGGAGGTGGGCGAGAGGGGCAAAGAGAGGGCCGGAGATTGTTTTCTTTTGTTGGGTTTCGCCGGGGAGATAAGAGTGGGCCGGGAGCAGCTGTTGCGTATATATATCTGGAGGGGATGGCCGCATGGTGAGGAGTACTATGGACCGTTGGATTGAGAAATAGAATCTGTACGAATGGTTCGATTGGGAGTGTTCATGCGAGTGTTTTTTATTGGTGGAGAGACGGTGGTGTATACGAAGGTGGGAGACCGAGCACTGAGATGGCGAGCTCTCTGGAGTGAGTGATGATGCCAATGATATTTTTTATAGAGATCTTTGATATTTTTATCTTGATTAAGTTCATTTTTTTGGATAAGAAAATGTATAAAATTAAACTATACAATACGGTGTTTGGTGCGGATGAATGCTGATTAATATATACCACCATTGTATAATGATTTTATACAAAACTCACCCTATTATTTATTTCTAGTAATCAGCCATATCCTTGACCATGCAATTTCTATATGTACGTATGTGTGTAGAGATGATATCTTAAAAAATATTATCAGTATATACGTCTAATATATAAGTACACAGCCATTACGATATGGTAGGTGCGTAAAGCTTCCCGTCTATTTATTATATAAGATCAGTTTTTATGAGTTATAATCTGACTCATCTGTTTTCTCACACACTGCAGCTGAGTCATAAAAGAAAATGAGAGAGGGGACACGTGACAGCTGAGTTATATAGAGGGGAAGACAGGGTAGTGAGGGTGAGTGGTTACCCGTGCCATGTGTCACGGGACCCACCTAGTTCAAAAAATATATCACACTAATATATATCATTCATTCCTACCTTACCAAACATTATATAGTACTAGTAGTTACGCTCGTGCCCCTTACCTCAACGGTTGATGGTGTACGTGAGGGGCCACGATTTGATGGCATGGTGGATGATGTGAATTGATGGTGGTTTCCTTTGGTTATATATAATGGTTTTGGCGCAGGGTAAACGTGAACCTCTTTATATGAGAGACAACCATATTTCTCAAGGAGAGAAACCAAAAACCCTAATTTTTATTTATCATCAAAACTGACCCTTAAAAACCCTAAGTCCTCCTTTTAAAGGTTTAAGGAGAGATCATACCAACTCATACATGGACTCAAATATAATTAACCTAATCCAAGTACTAAACCTGGAATTCTAAGAGGAGAAAATCTACTAGTAATAGGAAAGGCTAAATTATGTATTAGTACCATGTAGTTTTGGTCAACTTTTTATATGGTCCCTAAACTTCAATTTCGTGACATTGAGTCCCTCGATTTTATTTTTGGTTCTCATGTGGGCCTCCACCCCAATTTCCGTCCATTAACTAACGGCAAAAGGGGTCACGTGCGCCGCACGTGACCCCCTTCCGTCGCCTCTCCCCCCACCGGCGACGACAACCCCATCGCCGAGACCCAAGGGCTGGTCGAAGCGTTGGTGAAGCTCATCAAGGAGCCCATTTCACCTCAGGCCACAAAGGCCACTCTGGTGGCCACATTCTTTTTGATCTCCACCTCCGGCGAGAAGACGGCTTCGACATTCGCAGACATGGGCCTGGTATCTCTGCTCATCGAGGTCATCGTGGACTCGGAGAAGAGCATGTGCGAGAAGGCTCTCGCCATCTTAGACGCGGCACTCAGCTGCATAAGGGGAAGAGAAAAGGCGCGCAACCACGCGCTAACTATTCCGGTTTTGGTGAAGAAGATGTTCCGAGTCTCCGACATGTCTACCGAGTTCGCGGTCTCGGCTCTATGGAAGCTATGCTGCAATGTTGCCCATGTCAAAGAAGAAGAAGAAGAAGAAGCAACAGTGATTGAGGTTTTGCAAGTAGGGGCTTTTCAGAAGCTGCTGCTGCTGTTGCAGGTTGGATGCAGTGGAAGAGCAAAGGAGAAGGCAACTGAGCTGCTGAGGTTGCTGAACGCTTCCAAGGGGAAGGTTGGGTGCACTGACTCCATGGATCTTAGAGGCCTCAAGAGGCCCTTTTGATCATAGATCCAACGACGTAGGAAGAGGTGAGTTCATGTATTTTGGTGCTCTGTTTTTTGGTGCTCTGTTTTTTTTTTCTTTCAAAAACCTTTAATTACTAGCTAGTGCATATATGTCTCCAGGTACTACTTCGATTTCTCGGCGACCTATGTGGGCATAGGGATGATCTGCCCCTATATGATCAGCATATCATTGCTCCTGGGATCCATCATCTCATGGGGGTTCCTGTGGCCTTATATTAGCTGCAAGAAGGGAGTCTGATACGACGCAAGCCTCCCTGCTAACAGTTTGCATGGCCTCAGTGGCTACAAGTCCTTCATACCCATCGCCATGATCCTTGGCGACGGCCTCGCCAGCTTGATCACCGTGCTCGTATGCACTGCCTACGATATCCACCAGAAGCGCCGCCAAAGGGAATCTGTGCTACCCGAGTTCAGGGAACACATGCCGGAGCCGGTCGAAATCGTCATGAGCTACGACGACCGCCGCCGCACGAGCGTCTTCCTTCTAAACAATATACCTACGTCGTTCGCTGTCGGCAGGTACCTACGTCCGGGAGTTCATCGTCGACGGTGGTGGCTCTTCGTGTTCGTGATGGCGCCACGCGCCGGTGACAATAACAAGAAGAATCCGGGGTACGTCCTTGCAGTGGACGAGGGCGGCGTTGGGGTTGTCGTCGCCGGTGGGGGGAGAGGCGACGGAGGGGGTACCTTTTGCCGTTAGTTAATGGACGGAAATTGGGATGGAGGCCCACATGAGAACCAAAAACAAAATCGAGGGACTCAATGTCACGAAATTGAAGTTCAGGGACCATATAAAAAGTTGACCAAAACTACAGGGTACTAATACATAATTTAGCCTAATAGGAAATTTACTAAAAATGGAAAGACCGAACAAATTGCCTAAAAATGAAAGTTTTTCACTAAATCGAGTTTTTAAGCCAAAGTAAAAGGAATCTGGAGATTCGGAGGTCAAGGTCATGGAGAGATCTTCGATCTCCGATGAATCATGACGGGATCGTCGAGCCGGTCGTTTCGACTGGTCGCTGATGAGTGCATGAAAGTGTACTCTGAACAGTCTTATAACCATCTCAATTGCTAGATTATTATCCTTAATCAGCATCTTTATTACTATTTTTATATCTATATGTTGCTTCACATGGTTGTTTGGAAAATGCAGGAAATTAATCTGTACATGCTCATGAAGAACCAGATGATGTGCCACATATGGTTGGAAAGCTCTTGAAGTTTAAATTCTGGAGAATTTTACGGTTCGTGATTCCGAGTTTCCTAGAGGAAGTTACGGCAATTTCAGTACCGATGGCGCAGTCTGAATGGCAGAAAGGAAAATAAGCTGGAAGTCCGAGCGATCTACCGATCGATCGGACCACGTAGAAACGTGACAGAACATGTATTTTTCAGCCATAAGGGGTCCGATCGATCCCTCCATTGCTCCTATGGGGTCCAATCGATCCGACACCAATGGTCTGATTGATCGGACTCAGGAAAAGCCAAAAACAGCGGATTTTTACTCAACCGATCGATCCAACACTCATAATCCGATCGATTGGACTTGGGAATTAAAGGGTGACAGAACGTATGCTTTTTAGAGGAACACAGTTCGATCGATCCATCCATTGATCGAACTCGGGAAGAGCCAGAGACGAAGGATTTTTACGAGACCGATCGATCCGACTCCAATGGTCCGATCGATCCGACTCCAATGGTCCGATCGATCGGACACGGGTGAAGTTAGAAGTTGAAGATTTTAACGCATCTGATCGATCCAGCACCCCGAGAAGGATCGATCGGACGTTCCCAGTGAATTAAATCAACGGTTTAGATCAAATCCGTTGATGGAGAGACTTTGGGGCTATAAATAAGACTCTTTCTAGGGTTTGAGGGGGACTTCTTGGACGTTTTTGGAGGCTTTTTCTGGACGTTTCTGAAGGGAAGAAGATGAAGGAATCTCCATCCATGGCCGAGTAATCCGCGGGCATGGCGGACGGATGATCTAGCGAGGACTAGGGCTTCTTCTCCAACAATGGTTCATAGTTTTTAATCTTTATTGTTAAACTCTTCTTATGTATTGGATCTTCACAGATTGCTTTGTGGTTAAACATTATTATAAATTCAGTCATGCTTCTTTTATGATATTGTGATCCCACAGGGAAGAAGATGAAGGACATAACTGTGGGATCACAATATCATAAAAGAAGCATGACTGGATTTATAATAATGTTTAACCACAAAGCAATCTGTGAAGATCCAATACATAAGAAGAGTTTAACAATTAAGATTAAAAACTATGAACCATTGTTAGAGAAGAAGCCCTAGTCCTCGCTAGATTATCCGTCCGCCATGCCCGCGGATTATTCGGCCATGGATGGAGATTCCTTCATCTTCTTCCCTTCAGAAACGTCCAGAAAAAGCCTCCAAAAACATCCAAGAAGTCCCCCTCAAACCCTAGAAAGAGTCCTATTTATAGCCCCAAAGTCTCTCCATCAACGGATTTGATCTAAACCGTTGATTTAATTCACTGGGAACGTCCGATCGATCCTCCTCGAGATGTTGGATCGATCGGATGCGTTAAAATCTTCAACTTCTAACTTCGCCCGTGTCCGATCGATCGGACTAAGGGAGTCGGATCGATCGGTCTCGTAAAAATCCTTCGTCTCTGGCTCTTCCCGAGTTCGATCGATGGATGGATTGATCGAATTGTGTTCCTCTAAAAAGCATACGTTCTGTCACCCTTTAATTCCCAAGTCCGATCGATCGAATTATGAGTGTTGGATCGATCGGTTGAGTAAAAATCCGCTGTTTTTGGCTTTTTCCGAGTCCGATCGATCGGACCATTGGTGTCGGATCGATCGGACCCCATAGGAGCGATGGAGGGATCGATCGGACCCCTTATGGCTGAAAAATACATGTTCTGTCACGTTTTTGCGTGGTCCGATCGATCGGCGGATCGCTCGGACTTCCAGCTTATTTTCCTTTTTGCCATTCAGACTGCGCCATCGGTACTGAAATTGCCGTAACTTCCTCTAGGAAACTCGGAATCACGAACCGTAAATTTCTCCGGAATCTAGACTTCGAGAGCTTTCCAACCATATGTGGCACATCATCTGGTTCTTCATGAGCAGGTACAGATTAATTTTTGAAGTTGATATATATACTCTTTTCAGCTTCTTTTAGCTCCAATTTCCTGCATTTTCCAAACAACCATGTGAAGCAACATATAGATATAAAAATTGTAATAAAGATGCTGATTAAGGATAATAATCTAGCAATTGAGATGGTTATAAGACTGTTCAGAGTGCACTTTCATGCACTCATCACACCCCCCAACCAGCTTATTGCTAGTCTCTAGTAATTCAAAGCGCGTAGAATATAATTAAGCACACTAACGGTTCAAAGATGTAGACATGCATGATAAAAATTCTACCTTATCAAGTCAATAGTGTTTTTTGCAGTACAGAGCATGAAAATTTCTTATACTCATACACATAATACCAACACATGAAATCAACTTCTACACATCAAACATGCTAATCACCATCCAGAAGAACACATGTGACGTGACAAATAAATGTTACGTGCAGAGGCAACTTCTACCCACCATTAGTCCAAACACACTACTATCTTCATGACCAATCATCCAACCCTCGCACTTTAAGTATAGCATGCTCTTTTTTTTTTTTTTTTTTCCCCAACTATCAGACATTTTGCCTTTTTACGCGAGCACTCTCCGCTTCTTGAGGCGCAGAGACCCGGTTACTTAGCAAAACACTTAATAGTTTTTTTTTTCGCTATAAGTGGTTCTACCTTTTTACGCGAGTTCCCCGCTTCCTGAGGCAAGAACACCCGGTTACTCAGTAGATCACTTAATAGTTGTTTAGGCACAGCTTTATCAAGCTCCAGAACTTTTTCTGTTTTTTTTCTGCATGTAATACTCAACACTAGCTAATGTTGAAATCATGGTCTCGATTGACAATAGCATGCTCATTCCTCTAGTGAGTATAATTACCACTGCACATAAAGTGTTCGTGTGTGAATCACATGATGTTATACTTTCAGGTTATCACGCATGCAATCAATGTATTGGTCAACCCATATGAAAGCAACATGCATAATAAGCATAAAAATTTCAGCTCATGTATAATTTCTATTAACATAATCAATTCAACACGATTAAACTCAATAAGGTAGCATGCATAAGGTCATGCATGCCTACACCCCCCAACCTGAAATTCACATTGTCCTCAATGTGTGCTAATCATGTAAATAAGCAGAAGGGTGTTGGCTGAATTTTCATATATGACAGAAATAAAAATAGGAAATCGAAATAAGAGCGAGGCCATGTGACAGAATATCGATTATCTCCTCAAGGCTCCTCATGGTGGCCGAATTTCTCATCTCCAGAATAGTGGTCGAATTCCTCAAGTAAGGCAAACGGTGGTCCAACATCCTAAGAAATAAGAGAGCAAACAAAAACAAATGAAAACAAAAGCAAACAAACTAAAACAAACAAACCTAATCAAAAAGGGAAATGATAGATAGGAGAAAGATCGGTCTACGAGAGAAACGGTGTGCTCCTCAGGGTCCGCTTTCTCTGGAATCTTTTTCAAACGCTGTCCATTAACCGTAAATAGCCTCCCATCCTTTGGGTCTTCAACTTCTACAGCCCCATTATCAAATATTCTACTAACGGTGAAGGGGCCTGTCCAGCGTGATCTCAGCTTCCCAGGATGAAGATGCAGGCGTGCGTCATACAGATAAGCTTGCTGTCCGACTTTAAACGTCTTCTGCAGGATCTTCTTGTCATGGTAGGCCTTTGTCTTTGCCTTGAAGATACTAGAACTCTCATAAGCATCATTGCTGAGTTCCTCTAGCTCAGACAGCTGGAGTTTCCGTTCCTGACCTGCAGCATCCAAAGTAAGATTTAATGACTTAATAGCCCAATATGCCTTATGTTCTAATTCGACTGGAAGATGGCATGGTTTTCCATAAACAAGGCGAAACGGCGACATCCCCAGGGTAGTATTGTAGGCAGTGCGATATGCCCACAACGCGTCTGATAGGCTCAAGGACCAGTCCTTTCGGTTGGGGCTCACTGTCTTTTCCAGGATTTGCTTTATCTCTCTATTAGCTAATTCAGCTTGGCCATTCGTCTGTGGATGATAAGCAGTGGAAATCTTATGTGTCACTCCATACCTGCGCATCAAAGCCTCAAAAGAGCAGTTACAAAAATGGGATCATTGGTCACTAATAATGACCCTAGGAGTACCAAATCTAGACAAAACATGCACTTTAAGAAACTTGATGACAGTAGAATGATCATTATTCCTACATGCAATAGCCTCCGCCCACTTAGAAACATATTCCACAGCCAACAATATATATAAATAGCCAAAAGAAGAAGGAAAGGGTCCCATAAAGTCTATATCCCAACAATCAAAAATCTCTACAGCTTGAATGGGGTTCAAAGGCATCATATGTCTCCTAGATAAAGCTCCTAGTGTTAGGCATCTATCACAGGATTTGCAGAAAATATTAACATCACGAAACATAATAGGCCAGTAAAAACCACATTGAAGAATTTTAGCAGCAGTCTTTTTCATCGAAAAATGGCCTCCATATGCATGAGAGTGATAGAATGTAATGATGCTTTCGATTTCATAATCAGGGACACACCGCCACATAAGCTGGTCAGGACAAAACTTAAACAGACAAGGATCATCCCAATAAAATTTCTTTACCTCAACAAAGAACCTACGCTCAGGATCCCTGCGAGGTACAGCCCCTTGTTCGAGATTAATCATATGGGAACATACCAAGGGACTAATACCTTTCAGATCTGCTATACTCCATCCAATAGCTGATTTATGCTCATTCAGAATGCTAAGTAATTGCTCACCTTGCTCTGCAGTTAATGTCGAAAAAATAATCACTGGGTATGTATCACCTGGACCAAGATAGGCGTGCTTTAAACCTTGAGGAAGCGGCTTCAGGTCCAGTTTGGGCGGCTCTATTGATGATGGTGTTGGTGGCTGTCCTCTTTCTGGCAGTTCTTCAAACTTTGGATTCCATGGACCTGCAAAAGAACAATGTTCTAAATTTTTGCACATACCATCAACATCAACATTTTCATCCAAATCGAATTCAAGAGAATTAATTTCAGATGTAGCAAACTCCTCTTCAGTGAGCAGATCAATCTGGTAAGCCTGCTGGCATTCATCATCCTCATCAGGCTGCTTAGTAACATTAAAAACATTAATTTCTAAAGTCATATTCCCAAAAGTTAACTTCATTAAGCCATTCCTGCAATTAATTATAGCATTAGCAGTAGCAAGAAACGGTCTACCTAAGATAATGGGAATCCTAGAATCAGCAGTTACTATAGCCTGAGTATCCAAGACTAAGAAATCAACAGGATAATAAAATATATCTATTTGAACAAGCACATCCTCAACTACTCCTCGTGGAGTTTTCGTGGATCTATCTGCCAATTGCAAAATCACATATGTCGACTTAATCTGCGCCAAACCAAGTTGCAAGTAAACAGAATATGGCATCAAATTAACACTCGTACCAAGATCTAATAAAGCTTGCCCTACTTCATGCTCTCCAATGAAACAAGATACAGTAGGACAGCCAGGATCCTTATATTTAGGAGGAATCCTGTGCTGAAGCAATGCACTAACCTGCTCTGTTAAAAATGCAGTTTTCTTTACATGATGTCGTCTCTTCATAGTGCATAAATCTTTAATCACTTTAGCATATGTAGGAATTTGCTTAATAACATGCAAAAGAGGAAGGTTTACCTTAACCTGCTGAAGATGCTCCAAAACTTCGCTGTTGGGCTCCATAGTAAATTTAGTGGATTTCAATGCCTGAGGGAAAGGGGCACGTACCTTAAAGTCACATGTTGTAGGGCCATCTGGATGATCGGTCTCTACATGGTCCTCCTCTTCAACACCAATAGGAGGTTCAGCGGGCTCTTTTGAAGGACTTATTGTTGTTTTCCCGCTTCTTGTAGTTACGGCATTCATCTCCTTCACATTATTTTGCTCTGCACTAGATACCTGCGTTTGTTGAGGTTGAGCTGGGAACTTCCCTCGTTCATGCACGCTCAAAGAGTTGATCAACTTTGTGATCTGGCTCTTGATCTCTTGAATATCCTCCTTCCTTTCCTTAGATTCCTGTACAATCATAGATTTCAGTTCCTGTAAATTATCATTAAATGTAAGCCTAGGAAAACCAGATATATTATAAGGAGGGTTAGAAAAAGGCTTATTAGGTGGCGGTTGATGATGCTCGTTGCTCTGTGGAGCGTTCGACTTCCAGCTGAAGTTCGGATGCTCTCGCCATCCTGGATTATACGTCTCTGAATAGGGAGTGTACGGGCTCCTGAATTCGCCTACAGCGTTGCAATGCTCGTCGTACCCACCTCTCATCTCAGCATAGGTGGGGCAATCTTCAGTCTGGTGGTCCACGCCTTGGCAGATCGCACACGACCCAGCCTGCCTTGTAGGTTCATTGTATGGAGAGGTCCGGGCTGCCATCATATCTTTGGTCTTTAATAGCTCTAGCTCCCTTGTTAGACTCTCCACTTTTGCCTTGAGTGCATCCTCCTCCCGCAGCTGATAAATTCCTCCACCTTGTTGCTGCGGTGGTGGTCTGGCCCTGTTTGTACTTTCTGTTGCACTCGGTCCAGTCCATGAATGAGCTTTCTCAGCAAGCTCTGTCAAATACTCAATAGCTGCGTCAGGATCTTTTTGCAAAAATTCACCATTACACATCATCTCAACAAATTGGCGTTCTCTAACAGTTAAACCATCATAGAAATAACTAACAAGACGCCAACTTTCATATCCATGATGAGGACATAAATTCAACATGTCTTTAAATCGTTCCCACGCCTGATACAAAGTTTCACTATCCTTCTGCGTGAAGGTCGCAATATGTCTTTTAAGTGCGTTGGTTTTGTGTTGTGGGAAATACTTGGTGAGAAATATCTGTGTCATTTCAGCCCAAGATCTTATAGATTGTGGCCTCAAAAAATATAACCAACTCTTTGCTCTATCCTTCAGTGAGAAGGGAAAGAACTTAAGTCGGATCATATCTAGTGCACCTGGTTGGACATGGAAGGTCGCTACTACTTCCTCAAACTCCCTAATATGCCCATATGGATTTTCATTTTCCAATCCATGAAAGGTAGGAAGCAACTGAATCATGCCAGGTTTAAAGTCAACATGTGCAGCATTAGGTGGAAACATGATGCATGAAGGTGTAGCAGTGCGTGTTGGATGCAAATATTCTTGCAAACTCCTAGGAGCTTGTTGTTCCTCGTGCTCAGCCATAATGAAAGTATGATGTGAAGTTTGTGACTGTGCGTCAAAGAGATCAGCAATATATGTCTCACTATCAGAAGTTTCAGAATCACCCTCGGGACGTCTAGCAAATCTTCCTAGTTCGTCTCTATACCGAGGCATACACCAGCAAACACACGATCCAAAAGATGCAAACCAACTAAAAAAAAAATCAAAACCAAAATAAAGAAATAAAGAAATTAAGACCAAAGAAAATGAACGAAGTTACCGCTTTCGGTGTCTACAATCACTGTAATATGATTCTGGCGCTTTTCTGAATCGTCTCCCCGGCAACGGCGCCAATTTTTGATGTCGCTCAAATGTGTCACGCACAGCGGTCGCGGTGCATTACAGCATAAGAGAGGTCGAATCCCACAGAGAGACAAGCAGGAAAGATCCAGAAACACAGATGACAATGTATCGAAAACAATCAAGAGCGTAAAAAGTTAAGAAAATAGATCGGAGATGTAATGGTAAGATAAAGTTAACGAAAGAAATTAGGATTTGAATGAGGCTAGGCTTCAGGAATCACTTCACTCGGATTTAGGTTCTTCTCTTCTCAACGGTTCATATGATACACAGTCAAGGGATTCACATCCCAATCACCTTAACCGGAAGATAAAGAATTATGAATCTGATAAAATATATAAATGTCTCTTCCTACGATTGGTTCTTCCTTTTTATAGTTCTAACTTCATCCAACCAAACCTAAGAATACGCGATACCGGCTGTCACTACAGGCAACGCGCAGCAAAAGTTCATCGGGACAAAGCCCTAACTCTAACCGGATCTCTAAGAATACACAATACCAACTCTCACAATCGGCAATGCATAGCAAAGATCTCACGGTATAGAGCCCCAACCTTATCTAACCAGATCCCTAAGAATACACAATACCAGCTGTCTCTACAGGCAATGCATAGCAAAGGTCTCACGAGACTCGGCAGGAGAATCAAAGGAGATAACTATAGGATTACAATATCATAAAAGAAGCATTACTGGATTTATAATAATGTTTAACCATAAAGCAATCTGTGAAGATCCAATACATAAGAAGAGTTTAACAATAAAGATTAAAAACTATGAACCATTGTTGGAGAAGAACCCTAGTCCTCGCTAGATCATCCGTCCGCCATGCCCGTGGATTACTCGGCCATGGATGGAGATGTTTCCATCTTTTTCCTCTTGAAAAAGTCCTGAAAAGAGATTCCAAAAACGTCCAAGAAGTCCCCCTCAAACCCTAGAAAGAGTCCTATTTATAGCCCCAAAGTCTCTCCATCAACGAATTTGATCTAAACCGTTGATTTAATTCACTGGGAACGTCCGATCGATCCTTCTCGGGGTGCTGGATCGATCGGATGCGTTAAAATCTTCAACTTCTAACTTCGCCCGTGTCCGATCGATCGGACTAAGGGAGTCGGATCGATCGATCGGACTAAGGGAGTCGGATCGATCGATTTCGTAAAAATCCTTCGTCTCTGGCTCTTCCCGAGTTCGATCGATAGATGGATCGATCGAACTGTGTTCCTCTAAAAAGCATATGTTCTGTCACCCTTTAATTCCCAAGTCCGATCGATTGGACCATTGGTGTCGGATCAATCGGACCCCATAGGAGCGATGGAGGGATCGATCGGATCACTTATGGCTGAAAAACATAGGTTCTGTCACGTTTCTGCGTGGTCCGATCGATCGGCGGATCGCTCGGACTTCCAGCTTATTTTCCTTTCTGCCATTTAGACTGCGCCATCGGTACTGAAATTACCGTAACTTCCTCTAGAAAACTCGGAATCACAAACCGTACAATTCTCTAGAATCTAGACTTCAAGAGCTTTCTAACCATATGTGGCACATCATCTGGTTCTTCATGAGTGGGTACAGATTAATTTTTGAAGTTGATCCATATACTCTTTTCAGCTTCTTTTGGCTCCAATTTCCTGCATTTTCCAAACAACCATGTGAAGCAACATATAGATATAAAAATAGTAATAAAGATGCTGATTAAGGATAATAATCTAGCAATTGAGATGGTTATAAGACTGTTCAGAGTGCACTTTCATGCACTCATCAATTTTTGATCTAAACCGTACTTGAATTCTTTTGGCCTGGAGAGGTCCATGTTTTAGGGTGAGTGCATGAAAGTGCACTCTGAACAATCTTATAACCATCTCAATTGCTAGATTATTATCCTTAATCAGCATCTTTATTACTATTTTTATATATATATGTTGCTTCACATGGTTGTTTGGAAAATGCAGGAAATTGGAGTTAAAAGAAGCTGAAAAGAGTATATGGATCAAATTCAAAAATTAATCTGTAAATGCTCATGAAGAACCAGATGATGTGCCACATATGGTTGGAAAGCTCTTGAAGTCTAAATTCTGGAGAATTTTACTGTTCGTGATTCCGAGTTTCCTAGAGGAAGTTACGACAATTTCAGTACCGATGGCGCAGTCTGAATGGCAGAAAGGAAAATAAGCTGGAAGTCCGAGCGATCCGCCGATCGATCGGACCACGTAGAAACGTGACAGAACATGTATTTTTCAGCCATAAGGGGTTCGATCGATCCCTCCATTGCAACTATGGGGTCCGATCGATCCGACACCAATGGTCCGATCGATCGGACTCCGGAAAAGCCAAAAACAGAGGATTTTTACTCAACCGATCGATCCAATACTCATAATCCGATCGATCGGACTTGGGAATTAAAGGGTGACAGAACGTATGCTTTCTAGAGGAACACAGTTCGATCGATCCATCCATCAATCGAACTCGGGAAGAGCCAGAGACGAAGGATTTTTACGAGACCGATCGATCCGACTCCCTTAGTCCGATCAATCGGACACGGGCGAAGTTAGAAGTCGAAGATTTTAACGTATCTGATCGATCCAGCACCCCGAGAAAGATCGATCAGACGTTCCCAGTGAATTAAATCAACGGTTTAGATCAAATCCGTTGATGGAGAGACTTTTGGGCTATAAATAAGACTCTTTCTAGGGTTTGAGGGGGACTTCTTGGACGTTTTTGGAGGCTCTTTTCTGGGTGTTTTCCAAGGGAAGAAGATGAAGACATCTCCATCCATGGCCGAGTAATCCGTGGGCATGGCGGACGGATGATCTAGCGAGGACTAGGGCTTCTTCTCCAACAATGGTTCATAGTTTTTAATCTTTATTGTTAAACTCTTCTTATGTATTGGATCTTCACAGATTGCTTTGTGGTTAAACATTATTATAAATCCAGTCATGCTTCTTTTATGATATTGTGATCCCATAGTTATCTCTCAACAATTAAAAATCTCTACAGCTTGAATGGGGTTCAAAGGCATCATATGTCTTCTAGATAATGCTCCTAACGTTAGACATCTATCACAGGATTTGCAAAAAATGTTAACATCACGAAACATAGTAGGCCAGTAAAAACCACATTGAAGAATTTTAGCAGCAGTCTTTTTCATCGAAAAATGGCCTCCACATGCATGAGAGTGACAGAATGTAATGATGCTTTCTATTTCATAATCAGGGACACAACGTCGCATAATCTGGTCAGGACAATACTTAAACAGACAAGGATCATCCCAATAAAATTTCTTTACCTGAACAAAGAACCTACGCTTATCCTGCGCACTCCAAAAGGAAGGGATCTCACCTGTCGCTAAGTAATTAACAATGTGCGCATACCAGGGCAGTCTTGCGACTGAAAAGAGTTACTCATCAGGGAAGTCATCCATGATTGGTGGCTCATCTTCCGCTACTTCCACCATCAGCCTTGATAGGTGATCAGCGACAACGTTCTCCACGCCCCTTTTTATCTTTGATGGAGATATCGAATTCCTGTAAGATTAATATTCAACGAATTAGGCGCGCTTTAGCATCTTTCTTGGTGAGAAGGTACTTAACCGCGGCATGATCAGTGAAAATAGTAATGGGAGAACCAATCAAATAAGCACGAAACTTGTCTAATGCAAAGACTATAGCCAATAGTTCTTTCTCAGTGGTAGAATAATTCATCTGTGCATTATTCAAGGTTCGGCTAGCATAATGAATAACATGAGGTTTACCATCTATTCGCTGTCCTAAAACAGCTCCCACAGCAAAATCACTTGCATCACACATCAATTCAAAAGGAAGGCTCCAATTGGGTGGTTGCACAATAGGTGTGGAAGTCAATTTATCAATCAAGGCTTGAAAAGCCTTCTGACAATCAATAGTCCACTCAAAAGGGGTATCCTTTATTAACAGATTACATAAAGGACGAGCAATGACAGAAAATTTTTGAATGAATCTCCTGTAAAAACCAGCATGCCCTAGAAAGGATCTAACATCTTTAACGGTCTTTGGCACAGGAAGATTTGAGATGAGATAGATTTTTGATCGATCTACCTCAATGCCTTTGGAAGAGACAATATGGCCCAACACAATGCCTGAGGGCACCATGAAGTGACACTTTTTCCAATTAAGCACAAGGTTCTTCTCCTCACACCTGCTCAAGACTCTCTTTAAGTTTTGCAAGCATGCATCAAAAGTATTACCAAATACAATCAAGTCATCCATATATACTTCCATACATTTCTCGATCATATCAGCAAACATACTCATCATGCAACGCTGAAAAGTAGCAGGAACATTACACAATCCAAATGGCATTCTACGGAAAGCATAAGTACCAAAAGGACATGTAAAACTAGTTTTTTCCTGATCCTCTAAAGCAATATCAATATGATAATATCCAGAATAACCGTCGAGAAAACAATAAAAAGGATGTCCAGCTACTCTCTCTAAAATCTGATTTAGAAAAGGCAGTGGAAAATGATCCTTACGGGTGGCAGCATTCAATTTTCTATAATCTATGCACATACGCCATCCTGCCACCAATTTAGTGGGGACAAAGTCTCCACTTTCATTTTTAACAACGGTGACACCAGATTTTTTAGGCACAACCTGTGTAGGGCTCACCCATTTGCTATCAGCAATGGGGTAGATAATCCCTGCATCTAATAATTTCAACACTTCAGTTTTGACTACCTCTTTCATTGTAGGGTTCAACCTACGCTGAGGATCCCTGCGAGATACAGCCCCTTGTTCGAGATTAATCATATGGGAACATACCAAGGGACTAATACCTTTTAGATCTGCTATACTCCATCCAATAGCTGATTTATGCTCATTCAGAATGCTAAGTAATTGCTCACCTTGCTCTGCAGTTAATGCCGAAGAAATAATCACTGGGTATGTATCAACTGGACCAAGATAGGCGTGCTTTAAACTATGAGGAAGCGGCTTCAGGTCCAGTTTGGGCGGCTCTATTGATGATGGTGTTGGTGGCTGTCCTCTTTCTGGCAGTTCTTCAAACTTTGGATTCCATGGACCTGTAAAGGAACAATGTTCCAAATTTTTACACATACCATCAACATCAACATTTTCATCCAAATCCAATTCAAGGGAACTAATTTCAGATGTAGCAAACTCCTCTTCAGTGAGCAGGTCAATCTGGTAAGTCTGCTGGCATTCATCATCCTCATCAGGCTGCTTAGCAACATTAAAAACATTGATTTCTAAAGTCATATTCCCAGAAGTTAACTTCATTAAGCTATTCCTGCAATTAATTATAGCATTAGCAGTAGCAAGAAACGGTCTACCTAAGATAATGGAAATCCTAGAATCAGCAGTTACTATAGCCTGAGTATCCAAGACTAAGAAATCAACAGGATAATAAAATATATCTATTTGAACAAGCACATCCTCAACTACTCCTCGTGGAGTTTTCGTGGATCTATCTGCCAATTGCAAAATCACATATGTCGACTTAATCTGCGCCAAACCAAGTTGCAAGTAAACAGAATATGGCATCAAATTAACACTCGTACCAAGATCTAATAAAGCTTGCCCTACTTCATGCTCTCCAATGAAACAAGATACAGTAGGACAGCCAGGATCCTTATATTTAGGAGGAATCCTGTGCTGAAGCAATGCACTAACCTGCTCTGTTAAAAACGCAGTTTTCTTTACATGATGTCGTCTCTTCATAGTGCATAAATCTTTAATCACTTTAGCATATGTAGGAATTTGCTTAATAACATGCAAAAGAGGAAGGTTTACCTTAACCTGCTGAAGATGCTCCAAAACTTCGCTGTTGGGCTCCATAGTAAATTTAGTGGATTTCAATGCCTGAGGGAAAGGGGCACGTACCTTAAAGTCACCTGGTGTAGGGCCATCTGGATGATCGGTCTCTACATGGTCCTCCTCTTCAACAGCAATAGGAGGTTCAGCGGACTCTTCTGAAGGACTTATTGTTGTTTTCCCGCTTCTTGTAGTTACGGCATTCATCTCATTCACATTATTTTGCTCAGCACTAGATACCTGCGTTTGTTGAGGTTGAGCTGGAAACTTCCCTCGTTCATGCACGCTCAAAGAGTTGATCAACTTTGTGATCTGGCTCTTGATCTCTTCAATATCCTCCTTCCTTTCCTTAGATTCCTGCACAATCATAGATTTCAGTTCCTGTAAATTATCATTAAATGTAAGCCTAGGAAAACCAGATGTAGGAGGCTTAGAAAAAGGCTTATTAGGTGGCGGTTGATGATGCTCGTTGCTCTGTGGAGCGTCCAGCTGAAGTTCGGATGCTCTCGCCATCCTGGATTATACGTCTCTGAATAGGGAGTGTACGGCCTCCTGAATCCGCCTACAGCGTTGCAATGCTCGTCATACCCACCTCTCATCTCAGCATAGGTGGGGCAATCTTCAGTCTAGTGGTCCACGCCTTGGCAGATCGCACACGACCCAGCCTGTTTTGTAGGTTCATTGTATGGAGAGGTCCGGGCTGCCATCATATCTTTGGTCTTTAATAGCTCTAGCTCACTTGTTAGACTCTCCACTTTTGCCTTGAGTGCATCCTCCTCCCGCAGCTGATAAATTCCTCCACCTTGTTGCTGCGGTGGTGGTCTGGCCCTGTTTGTACTTTCTGTTGCACTCGGTCCAGTCCATGTATGAGCTTTCTCAGCAAGCTCTGTCAAATACTC
>OY986969.1:23380343-23579390 GCA_963920575.1 Narthecium ossifragum | reverse complement strand
TACCAATTTTTATAGTAATTATTTTTAGTTACTTCCCAGAAAATTGTAAAGTAACTACCAATAATCTGGGAAGTAACTACCAATAATCTGGGAAGTAACTACCAATATTTGTAGTTACTTCCTAGAAATTGTAAAGTAACTATCAATATTTGGTAGGCAAAAGGTAGGAAAATTGGAAATAACTAGCAATATATGTAGTTATTTCCCAAAAATAGTAATAGAAAAATACTTCAAACTAATTATAAAATGTCTATTTATTAAATATTGGAATTACTTTACAATATTTTTGGAAGTAACTACCAATATTTGTAGTTACTTCCCATAATTGTAGTTACTTTTCCTTAATTTGTAGTTACTATCGCAGAAAAAAGGTAGGAAAACTGGGAAGTAACTACCAATATTTGTAGTTACTTCCCATAATTGTAGTTACTTTTCCATAATTTGTAGTTACTATCCCAGAAAAAAGGTAGGAAAACTGGGAAGTAACTACCAATATTTGTAGTTACTTCCCATAATTGTAGTTACTATTAATGCCCCCATTAATGCATGCATCCAGCCATAAGTGGATGCATGCATGCCTTTCCTGTATTGGGAATAGGTGTATATATTCCCAACCACTCCAATTAATGCCAACCACCTAATTCAAAAACTATCCATCCATCTCTCATTTAATAAAATACATAAAGGGTATTTTAAAGATAAAAAAGTACAGCTGTCCAAAAATGGACTAAATGGCTTAAAATCTTTCAAGGAGACTAAGGGGATGTTTGGTTGTAGTGGAAATGCTGGTGGAATGGTGGAATGGAAATGTTTCCACCATTCCACCCAGTTTTCTTATGTTTGGTTGGGGTGGGAAACGGTAGAAACATTTCCACCATTCCACCCAAAAGCCCACATTCCATCCAAATGTTTCCACCCAAATTATTGGTGGAAACATGAAAACCGGGTGGAATGGGAACTTAAGATGGTGGAATTTAAGTTCCCATTCCACCATTTATTTCCTCCCCAGCCCGACACTCTCCCGTTCTCCTGCGATGCTCTCCTCTCTCGCCTAGGGTTTGCTCTTTCTCCCGGTGGGTGGCTGCTCTCTTTCTCCCGCTGCCTTGGTTGCTCTCTCTCCATCCTCTCCCCTATGGCCCGCATCTCCCGGCTCTCCCTCCCCTCCTCGACGGCGCGAGGGCTTGAGGGTTTGGTTGCTCTCCTCTCCCGCCTAGGGTTTGCTCGTGGTGGCCGGTGGGTGGCTGCTCTCTTTCTCCCGGCTAGGCCTTGGTTGCTCTCTCTCCATCCTCTCCCCTACGGCCCGCATCTCCCGGCTCTCCCTCCCCTCCTCGACGGCGCAAGGGCTTGAGGGTTTGGTTGCTCTCCTCTCCCGCCTAGGGTTTGCTCGTGGTGGCCGGTGGGTGGCTGCTCTCTTTCTCCCGGCTAGGCCTTGGTTGCTCTCTCTCCATCCTCTCCCCTACGACCCGCATCTCCCGGCTCTCCCTCCCCTCCTCGACGGCGCGAGGGCTTGAGGGTTTGGTTGCTCTCCTCTCCCGTCTAGGGTTTGCTTGTGGTGGCCGGTGGGTGGCTGCTCTCTTTCCCCCGCCTAGACCTTGGTTGCTCTCTCTCCATCCTCTCCCCTACGACCTGCAGCTCCCGGCTCTCCCTCTCCTCCTCGACGGCGCGAAGGCTTGAGGGTTTGGTTGCTCTGTCCGGTATGTTTGCGAAGACCCTTCTGATCCCTTATTTGCCTCTGATCCCCAATGATGTATTGCCTCTAAGCCCTATTCCTGAGCCCTATTTGATTTGGGTGTTGTTGCTCTTCTTGGATTTCATTCGGTTTGCTTTTTTTTGTAATGTTCTAAGTTGCCTATTGTTTCTGAGCCCTATGCTGATGCCTTTGTGGTTGCTCTACCTATATCTGAGCCCTATTCGATTTGGGTGTTGTTGCTCTTCTTGGATTTCATTCGGTTTGCTTTTTTTGTGTTATTCTAACTTGGCTATTGTTTCTGAGCCCTATTCGATTTGGGTGTTGTTGCTGTTCTTGGATTTCATTCGGTTTGCTTTTTTTGTGATGTTCTAAGTTGCCTATTGTTTCTGAGCCCTATGCTGATGCCTTTGTGGCTGCTCTACCTATATCTGAGCCCTATTCGATTTTGGTGTTGTTGCTCTTCTTGGGTTTCATTCGGTTTGCTTTTTTTGTGAACCTTTTGTGATGTTCTAAGTTGCCTATTGTTTCTGAGCCCTATGCTGATGCCTTTGTGGTTGCTCTACCTATATCTGAGCCCTATTCGATTTGGGTGTTGTTGTTGTTATTGGATTTCATTCGGTTTGCTTTTTTTGTGAACAATATATTGTTCTAAGTTGCCTATTGTTTCTGAGCCCTATGCTGATGCCTTTGTGGTTGCTCTACTATATCTGAGCCCTATTCGATTTGGGTGTTGTTGCTGTTCTTGGATTTCATTCGGTTTGCTTTTTTTGTGAACAATCTGTTGTTCTAAGTTGCCTATTGTTTCTGAGCCCTATGCTGATGCCTTATTAAATTTAGCTTGTTAATTGTTTGCTTTTATGGATTTGCTAAACAGGGTGTCATGTGATTGCTTCCTTTAGTTTCTGAGCCCTATTTCTGTTTATGGATTTGCTAAACATGGTGTCATGTGATTGCTACGTTTAGTTTCTGAGCCATATTAAATTTAGCTTGGTTAATTGTTTCTGAGCCCTATTTCTGAGCCATATTAAATTTAGCTTGTTAAATTTAGTTTCGTTGTCAATGCTGCCCTCTCGTAGGCAACCCTCTTGCTGGCTGCCCTCTTGTAGGCAACCCTCTTATTTTATCTATGTCGGTTTGTTGAGGGGCAATGATGATGACATGATTATATTATTTTTTTGTAAACTTTGGCGATGATGATGTTGAGCCGTGTTTGTTTCGTACTGATTTCGTTGCACGAGAGATGAGGAACAAGGGAAGTGATGAGGCACGACCTATGATGAAATTAGCTGCGGCTATGGAGTTTGGCTGCCCTCTCGTAGCCAACCCTCTTCTGTTCTGAGGCTATGTTGGCTTTATTTTTTTCGTATTCTTTGGAATCTATCGTTTCGTATTGATTTTGTTGCACGGGAGACGAGGCACAAGGGAAGTGATGAGGCACGACCTATGATGATATTTAGCTGAGGCTATTGTTATCCAATTCAAAGTATTGAGTCCAGATTGAAGCAAGTGAGGAGAACAAAGCTTAAGACCTTGTAATTTGAAAGTTCAGAAATTTATTATATCTTTGTTTTTAAATTTGTAGTTGTAAAATGATACAATTTGGGTTGTTAATGTTGTTATAAAAGTTGGTGTATTTACAGGGTCTATAACTTATAAAAACAAAGGAAATGTTATCCATTTTTTTTTTGTAAAAAAATAACTCAGTTTAAAAATTTAAAACATAGCACTTGGAGTCTCAATTTGCCAACAGCCAAAATCTTCCAATTTCAATCTATCAATAAAAAAACATCTTAAACATTAAAAACCACCATAAGTAAAAATTAATCTACGGAATAAGAAATAGACGGCGAGGTCGGATGGTTTCTTCGCGATAAGCTCGTATCTCGCGAATAAGGAAGAGTCGGCGTCGGAGATCGTCAGCCACAGTCGGAGCTAAAATGTGTTCATCAAAACTCGATGGTGGCTGCATCACTAAGGATTCTGGACGGCGGCATCGACGTAGTATCCGGTTCGTATTAGCACGTTGGTGGAGGAGGAGACGATGTCGGATGGCCTCTTCTTCTAGGGCAAGATGACAATCTTCTTCTTCCTCTTCCAAGGCAATGAGTGCCTCTTCATCTAGCTGCCTTACCATCTGCAAAAAAAATAAGAAAGATATGAGAGGGGAGGGGAAGGGTTGATGCAGACACATGAAGTAATGAAGGGTACTAATTTATAAAGGTTTGGAGCTCATGTGAAAATGACCAAAATGCCCTTAAAACTAGCCGTTTTATAGTTGTTGAGATGGACGATTTCGTCATTTCAAAAAAATATTGTTGTTGCTACTTAAGTCACCACTTTCCATAAAAAATTTCACCATCATTTCCACTGCAACCAAACAGAATTAATTGATTCCCACCCACTTTCCACCATCATTTTCACTGCAACCAAACAGATGGAAACAGTTTCCATCCTGCTTTCCCACCCTCATTCCACAACAACCAAACAGACTTAAAACCAAAAATTTTCCATTCCACCAGCTTTCCATTCCTCCAAGTTTCCTCTTCACTTTCCATTCCACCAGCCCTATTTGCAACCAAACATCCCTTAAATAGCAAACAACTTTTCCCAAAGAGACTAAACCGTAATTTTCCCTAATATTTAGAGGCGTTCGAATCACCCCAGCACATAAGTGTAAAACGTACCAGGTGCATCGGCACTAGCTTATATATGTAGAAGTTGTAGGTCATTGTCCAATACGGTGAAAGCAAAGCAAACGGGATCCTTTGTTCAAATCAGGCAGTCCAATTTGGACTCGAATTCCAACCCGACACCGGCTCACAGCAGCAGTCACGTGACGGTGGTCTTAGCCTGGTAGTCGCCGACTGGAAAAGCGCGTGGCGACGACCTCTATAGCATAGAGATTGATTGTTATATGCCATCGGATAAACCATATCGCCAACGCCAAAAATCCTATCCACCGCTATTCTTTTCTCCGGAAGCCCCGACCCCTCGCCTCTCTGGAAGCTTTCTTGATCCTAGGGTGCGGCTATCCAGGTTGGTCCCTTCCGACCACCTGTTGTTCTGGACTTTTAGGGGTTTCGATCGCTTGGTTCTTCTAGGGTTTGCGTTTGCCGTTGATCGCGCGAGGTTTTTTAATTGCGCGAACCGTCCTTTTTCCGGTTCTAGGGTTTTTATTGGTACCCGGTTTCTATAGAATCTCTTAAGACTGATATCCGTAATGGCGTCAAGTCGTAATGGAGGATATAGATACAATGAGTTCAGGGATCGGGAGTTTCTTCTGGAGTTTTCTGGGAAGAGGGATTCTTTTCATGGTCGACGCCGTGATCGGAGCCCCAATGGGAGCATTGGGGTAGGTTTCGAATATAAGGGTAAACCTAGGGAAGAATTGGTTAAAGCTAGAGAACGCTTGAATGGATCGAAGCGCAAGATCGTTGGACATCAAAGTGGTTCCGGCCGGAGTGGGCTCACGCCGAGATATCCGAGTGAATTGGAAAGCAAGGTCCCGTCTCAGCCTAGTAGAAAGAGGAAGTTCTCTCCGATCTTTTGGGATAGGGATGAAATCAAGAAAACCAGCAATGATGCGTCAATAATTGAGAAAGAGAAACCGGTAATTGTTGATCCTCCTGCACAGGATTCGCCTTCGAATCGGCTTGTTGTATCTGATCCCATCAAGTTGTTGGGACAGCCGGAGGAGCAGTCATCACCAATGGGTCGTGAGGTTTCTCCATATTCCCCTGAGGATTGTCTTGACAATGGATCAGGGTCCAGGCAGGTGGAAGAGGATGCGTATGTGCCAGCAATGAACATCTCTGCTTCAAGATGGCAAGATGGGAATGACGCCGTGGCGGATGAGGGTGAAATTTTAGATGATGTTGTTATTGCTAAGAGAAGAAGAAGCCATCATTTGGCTACTTTTGCAGATGAACAATTAGCATCTGGTCCTGAACTTGGTGAAGTGATTAAGAAAGAAGGCTCTATATGGACTACTTCAGATGATTCTAATTCAGGAGACCACAGTGTTGGGTACTTGAAAAAGAGTGACAGCTTGGAGGTTGATGACGATGAAGGTGAGGAGGATGTAGTTGGTCACTCCTTACCAAGTGATTGTGAGGCAGTGGAATCATCGTTGTTACCACAAAGAGGTAGGAATGTGCTATGTGGATGCAGGAGCGTTGATGAGTTTGAGAGGCTAAACAAGATCAATGAAGGTACATATGGAGTAGTTTACAGAGCCAGGGATAAGAAGACAGGAGATATAGTGGCATTGAAGAAGATTAAGATGGAGAAAGAGAGGGAGGGTTTTCCTGTGGTTGCCCTAAGGGAGATAAATATTCTGATGTCCTTCCACCACCCTTCTATTGTTGATGTTAAGGAAGTTGTTGTGGGCAGTAATCTTGATAGCATCTTTATGGTCATGGAGTACATGGAGCATGATTTGAAGGCGCTGACACAGTCCATGAAACATCCCTTTAGCCAGAGTGATGTGAAGTGCTTGATGCTGCAGCTATTGGAAGGTGTCGAGCACCTTCATGATAACTGGGTACTCCACAGGTATTATGGTGCCCTACCTATATTTATTTTCTGCAGGTCTCAGTTTTGCTTATTTTTGTCCATTTCCTCAGGGATCTGAAGACTTCAAATCTGCTTTTGAACAATCGTGGTAAGCTGAAAATATGTGATTTTGGATTATCTCGTCAATACGGAAGCCCATTGAGACCTTACACTCCGTTGGTGGTGACTTTGTGGTACAGGTGAGTTTTTACATGTTAGTTTAGCTGTTTATTTTGTGTTGTGCATGCTTTGAAATTGAATTTGAGGTACTTTTAGATTAAGGGTTTTGCTTATTTTGCTTTTTTAAATTCCAGGTCACCAGAACTTCTGTTAGGAGCAAAGGAATATTCAACTGCTGTTGACATGTGGTCAGTAGGATGTATAATGGCTGAACTTCTAGCCAATGAACCATTGTTTCAGGGGAAAACAGAGCTTGATCAACTAGACAAGGTTTCTTCTAATTTCTTGAGCTATTTCTGTCCGTTTATCATTAAGTTTAGTTTCGTTAAATATCAAATTATCTCGCTGCAGATATTTAGGGCTCTTGGCACGCCAAATGAGAAGATATGGCCTGGAATTTCTAACTTGTCAGGCTTCAAGATTAATTTCATCAAACAGCAGTAAGTTATCTTCATCTTTACCTCTTTCGATTGTGGTATTATTGTACTTAAGCTGTGTATGTCAAATAGGGATCTTACTTGCCCTACCTCCTCTGTGCGTCCAAGTAGTTGTCTTGCCTTTTCATTGTGTTGGCTCTCAGTTGAATAACCTTTGAGCTGTTTTTCCAGGCATAACAAGCTACGGGAGAAGTTCCGACGGACGTCATTTACTGGATGTCCTGTGCTATCTGAAGCTGGCTTGGACTTGCTGAACAAGCTTCTGGCTTATGACCCTGAGAAGGTAATAGTATTAGTATTATTTGAAATGACAACCTACTTCCTCAAGGCCTGCTTACTTAGCCTTCTTCCTTCCCCTAACATTAGAAGTACTTTTTTTTTGCAGCGGATAACAGCAAAAGCTGCTCTTGACCATGACTGGTTTCATGAATTTCCTTTACCTAATGAGTTTCTGCAGAACATGAGTATTCACTCATCAAATAATGTCTCTCCAAATCCATTACGTATGTAAGCTTTGGTTTCATGCGATTCAGGCATATAGATGACATCTGCAAGAGCCCAGATCAACTTGCAGCAGAACGATAGGAGCTACTAGGGGTGGTACATGACGCGAGCATGTTGTTTGGTTAAGCAAGTATTGAAGTGTGCTCAGCAGGTACTTCCATCTGGATGACATTCACCTTTCTACCAAGTAAAGACCAAGTTGCATGACCTGTCTTAGTGTCAGATGATGATTTCTGCTATTCTTTAGCAGGCAGTGGCTGGTAATTTGGCTGGATGTTAGATATTTACATAGTTTTGTCCACCAAAAGCAATTTTGTTGCAGGTCTGTATTGTTGTCAGGCTCCATATACAATAATAGAAGTGTTCCCTTCATTCAGCCTCCATGATAAGGTGTGACATATTTGTTCTTTCTTTGATTATCGCCAGTTCTGTTGAAACTTGGTCGTGAGATATTTCTTAGATACACATTGTGACGGGAACGAGAAATATTGGGATTTTCTCCTTGAACTAATGGATGAATTGACAATGATCCTTCTCTACTTTTTGATTTTTTTTATTTTTGCTTGCATTCTTTTTGCAAGAGAGGACTCTGAAGTTCAGGAGATGGACTATCCAATCTTGACAATATCAATTTACTTTCCACGCATAAGGTAAGTTAATACTAATTAGTGGATCATGGTTTTAGTGAAGCATGAGTTAATTGAGTACCTATTTTCAGAGTTAAAGGATGACGGTGGTGTTGATTCATCTTGTAGCTTTAGCTGTATACTGATCAAGCACAAATTTGCCATGCCAACTGGGAATTTTTAATTAAAGAAGCAATCTAAGAGTAAATAATGCTGTTGTCATCTTTATTCTTATAGGTAACTCATGAACTCATCCATCACACTTGCTTTTATCTCTTTTACAAAATAGAAATTTGTTTTAGTTTTTAGTTGCTTTATTCATAGCCCTGATAGTCTCTTTGCTTCAAGTTGTTTTAGTCCTTCCTCTTTTGAATTATCGGTTGTGAACTTTCCAGTTAACTGGTTTGGAAGCCAAAGGGACTTCGCATGCATGCTTTACTTTCTGGCTTATGTGAAATGTTTGGTTTTAGACAATTGAATCTCGAGTCATGCTTTGGATAATCTTGGGGGCTAGTGAATAGTTGAGATTTCATGGTGATTTATTTAAGTGTGTTAGAGTAGGAAGCTATGATTGGAGTCTTGTATGCTCCCCAAAGGGGTTATAGTAGGAGGCCCATCCAGAGGCCCCACAACTTGCCCCGTGAAAGGTGAAGACTGCGTAAATCATTATTTGGCAACTAAATGTTATGTCTGTTCTGTTACCTCCCTTTTCATGGTCCATATGGTGTCATATCTTGATGGATGGAATTGTGTTCTGACTTGGTGTATGGCACAAACTACGGATTAGAATGACGGATGCAGTTCATGGTTGTTAGCGATTTTGTTATTTCATGTGCTGCAAGGTTTTCTTATCTATCTAGTGCATGAGTGGCTTTAGTTAATAGTTTTTCCTCATTTCAACTATTTCATGCTGTCATAAAGGGCTGAATTTAGACGAATACTGGAATTTCCATAACAAGTATCGGAACAAGGCTGGTGTATCAGAAAAGGAAGGCGACTGTGCAGAATTTACACATCAGGCGGTCTGACCTAAGATTTTAGTTTGAAGTCAGATGTTCTGGAGTTGACGGTAGAATTATCACATCATACTTCAGAAAAATCTATGCTATCAGCTCTGCAAATCTGTCTTTTTTATTATTATAAATTTCTGCAGCATTTGCCTTATTTATGACACTTGTTGCAAGTTATAAGTAAAGATTGCTATACGGTTATTTGAGGTGAATAATGATCTGCTAGTTTTTAGTTTGGTGGTGAGGCTCAAGGATTATAGTGCTGTGCAGTCCTATGGTGGTTGCAAGTGCATCACTGGTGATCGATGGGTAACTGTATGAACGAACTGCGTAGGAATAGGACATGGCTAGTGGAGAGATTAAATAGCATTGTTCTATGTAGATTTTGGTATGCAAGTTTGAAATATTGTCAACTTAAGGACTTGTGTGAATTGATCATTTCAGTTGGTATAGCTACTAATTTCTAAATAGTTGCAAATATGGTGTAAACTTCTTTTTCATCATATGATGTTGGAACAGGATTACATGATTGTGTAAGGTAATTTGCTCTTTATGTCTTAGTTCTCTGTTGATCTAAATATGATGTTCATGGCAATGTTTGACATTGCTGAGCAAGGGGGTGACGAGGCTTAATTTCTACTTAAGATGAATATTGAATTGGCATGGATCTGAATTTGAACTCTGTGGGCATAAAGCAGCATTAATTGGAGTAAATAGATAATCCATTAATAGAGTCATGTTGATATTATTTGTGGTCATTGGAATGTTTTTAACATTATCGAGTAGCAACATGATGATGCACTAAGCTCTATTTATGGTTGGATGACTAGTTGAATATGAGCTTCTTACACGAAAGCTTGAAGATGATAACTGAATACACTGGCCAGCCCTGGTATTTACACCATCGACCTTAATTCCTTATTAATAATCAACAAGTATCGGAACCCCAGCTATTATGAGACTTTCTTTAGCTAATAAAGAGAGTCCTAAACAAGTGTTTAATCATCTGATCAACTAGGGAATCCAAATATTATGTTAAAATCCTAAATAAAGTGCCCCACTCAATTAAGAACCCTAAAGTGGGAATTGAACAAAAGTTGTAACTAGCTTGGTTTGATTACACAAGCAGGTCTCACCCTTATCTGGTCCTACCTCAGCAACTGCATCAGTCTATTCTTTTTCCAACTCCTTAAGTTGCAAATAAGTGGGTTTGACGCGAAAAATACACTTGATATCTGGTGCAGATTATTGGGTTCTCACTTTGGTAGCTTTGGATACTATTTGTAGGGGTGACATGCACAAATCTACTTTCAGGAAGCCTATCATTTTAGTTTTACGGCCACAGAGCATGAGATGAAACGTCGTACTTATAGAGTGTGAGATATAATCTTGCTTCATGGTTCATAACTCCATATCATATCTGCGCTCAGCGCATGCAAAAAATAATATTTAGGTAGGATTGCACATCTATTTGATTGTTCATGGGATGGTTGTGAAGCCTAAGATAATATTTGTAGTCTTCGGATGAAAGTTCTTATCATGGAGAAAGGGGGCTTAAGCGTTCATGGAAACATACTTGGAAATGTCTATGTGCTTGATGTACTGAACATGTTTTCTACTTGACAACAAATATGAGCATGATGGAATATGTAAAAGAATTAGCTACTGTTACTCATCTTTATTAGTCCTTTGAGCTTGCTGCTTGCATGAAGATAAGCGCTGCCTTTTGCCTTGTATGTTTGTACCCTTTGCAAGAGTATACAGGTTATCCTGTCTTTGTTGCTGGATATGATGAATACTGCAGTTATGCAAGCTGTGAATATACTATTTCAGAATGACTAACATGTATTAGGGAATTTGGTTGCAAGAACACACCACGAAGTTGGTTGGAATCGTCTCGTCAGAGAACGGGGAAGATGTGAATCATTTTCAGTTTTTTCAAGTTCTTTCTTGTGTATCCAGTTGATGCTGAAAATATTGTATTCATGGCATTGTATAGGATGGTCATGACGATTTTGACATGGAAAGACATTATGTATAGACGCTTTGGTTTGGAAGCTTACACATTCTGATTAAGCGTGACTTTTGAGGTATTCTTTCTTTCTGCAAGTTGTTTTGGTTTCTGTTTGAGGTTGGCCACGTGCGTTATTCTGATGCTTATGTTGTTGAGATTTATAAATGTGCAATATGAGCATTATGTTGGATAAATTGGAGTTCTATTCTGTAGTTTCTCTTCCTTAATTGTGTTTGTTTTTTCAATGAGTTCAGCGTGTGTTTATTTTTTCAACTAGTTCAATCTTCAACTCTTGCTTAGGGATCTTAGCCCGACAACTGCCTCTTCACTGTTGAAATGAAACTTAATGGATTACTGAAACATAATTTAGAAGATTGTGGTGGCAAAATGCAAACTTTTTGATTTTGTTGTCATAGGCATGACCAATAGTTGGTACATGTAACGCCAAAGCTGCAAAATGTGATCACATAAAGTGATAGAGAAGGCTAAAAAGCAAGGATTGCCTTATCATTGCAAGAAATGTTGCTTTGATGAGGATCTAAGATGGGGTGTTCTTATTTTAAATGCTTCTTCTTTTTTTGTTTTGTTACCTTGGTGTTCCTTAGCTAGAGAAGCCAGGGCCCTGACCAATGTTTTGGATGGTCAGGCGTTTGGGGTGGGGGGGAGGGGGTGTTTGTCTTTAGTAGGTTGTAATTCAGGTTGATCCTGTAGCCAATTGGCTTATTTGATTAAAAAAAAACCTTGGTGTTCCTTAGCGGTTTCACTATCTCCAGTTTCAAGCACTGGTGTATTTAGCTTCACTTATTATGGGATGAATGTTTGAAGCCAAAGAAAGGAAGCGGATGAAGAGTATCGTGGAATCTGATGCCCGGGATGTGGTTGATGTTTTGAATGGAGTCAGACCTTGGCCGAGGGAGGTGGAAGACATAGCTAAGTAGATTTTGAGATTGTTTCTAGATTTTGAAACAGTGGTGATTTTATTTATTTGTAGATCCTCAAATGTAATAACTGAAAAGGTAGCAAAGCGGTGCAGATTGGACTGCACCAATCTTGAGTGGCAGCAAAAATGAGGGGGTTGTGGCCCTGCATTATTTGCTGTAAATACTACATAGCCCTGGGCTCAATTCATCAAAAAAAAAAAAAAAAACAGAATGTTTGACACATAAAATATCAGGAACTAGCTCTTAATCTTAAGCACATTGAAAAAAGGTCATTGTTTTCTTCTTTCTTATAGTTTTTATTGGCTGATGACCCTTGCTTGAGAAGCTAATCACACTATACCCATTTTTTTCCCCTTCCACTGTAATCCAAAATGAAGTTTGGATATGCATGAATCCTTCAAGTGCTTCTCATTTTTGGGCAATGAAGCTCTGTCGTGACAAATTTCATAGTGGACCTATGACGTCGGAGAGGTATTCTTTTAATTAATTGAGCCTATTAATCTAGCTTTGGGGCTTTTTACTTGCAAATTCCTAGACATGTGTATGGATCCAAGTGGGTGGTATTCTACGAATTCAACTCTCTTGTACCCTCACTCTTCCACCATATTCTTGGCCGAAGCTAATGCTCATGCCTTCCGCTCGGATGGATGGTTGAAGACTGGAGACATGTGTTACTTTGACGAGGATGGCTTCTTCATGTTGTGGATCGGCTCAAGGAGTTGATCAAGTACGAGGCATATCAGGTACATTGCACGCATGCATCTTTAGTTAGAATTTGATCCAGTTGTAAGTTATATATGCAATGCTTAGGGTTCGTTTGGGCGTGCGTTTATGCTGTGTAATTGCATTTTTTTTTTAACCGAATACAGCTGTGTTCAAAATATCCTTGTTGGAAAATTAATGTAAACCGGTGGGGATCACGTCTAAACCGTGTTAAAAGCGAAGCAGTTTATTGACGCTTGTATTTGGTGGCACCACGACTTCGATGTAAAAAATATAAAAATAAAATCTTAATTGATTTTTACATGAAAAAACTACTATTTTACATATATCATAGTTGAAACGAAGCAAATATTCCGACAACAAATTTCTGAATATATTTTTCTACCATAAATATTAATATGACATGTCAATTGACTTTTCAGTTGTTACCGCATCACAAATCATCGTAATTTGCAAACGTAAGGCACCTCATGTATAAAAAACATAATGCTCGCCCAATGTGCATGCATGGTTTTTTGATTGCCTGGCCTGGCCTGTAGGTTCCACCAGCTGAGGTGGAGAATATACTATACTTCTAATTAAGCAAGCCAGAGATTAATTGTTGATGCCGCTGTCGTCCCGTATCTTTATCTTTCCCCCCCCCCCACCACACCAATAATCCTCAAGATAGCATCTAATAGCAGTACATGCTTATTAGGATATCTTAGGAGGAGTTCTCTAGCTAGCTAACACACAACCATCTGTCATCATAACGTACAACATGTCAGCCACGGATGCATGGAACTTATGATGAGAGTATTCGCCTTTAGGCACCACCGCAAACATATTCCTTATTTTCTGAGGATAACATGACTCTTGCTATCTCCGGCCCCTATTATATATGCAACCATCATTAGTCACTAGTGGAGTTCAATTAATCGAGGTCTAAATTGCATCTTTAATTTCCTCACGAGGAGAAAATTATTACCCTGCATTGTGAAATCCAGTATATATGGACAGTTTCTTAAAATATTCCCATATGTTTACCTAGGAAAAATGTGGTGAATCTTCTCTCTTCTGTAAGGATCTCTTTTGACTTGAGAATGTTAGCTTAGCTAGCTAGGAACAAAAATGTTCTACATAATAATAACTTCCTCAAACTAACATGTTTAATTGAACATGCAACCGCACCACTCAACTCATATACTTTTTTTCCTTTTGTTTTCGTGGAATAGCCCAACAAAGGGGGGAGAAAAAAAAAAAAAATCTAAGAAGGAGCCGTAGGTTCAAGATGTCCACACCATGAGCTGATAATGAACCACCGAACCACGTTTTAACTATTCTATAAATAGACAAGAAAAAAAAGAGGGAGCATAGATATAATGGTCAATATTGTACTCAAATACTATTATATGTGTCAAAAGTACATAGTAATATTCACTTTCTAACATAAACTTTCATAATTACAGATTCAAAACTTTAAAACTCAAATTGGAAATCAAGATGAAGAGCAAACTAATTAAAGATTAGAAGAGAGATGCCGAAATAGGACAAGGATTTGGGTCATGAGAGTGTTAAAATATTATATATCTTTAGAATTGTGCTGAAAAGAGTATTTAGAAGAGATGTGACAGACATTCAGTGCAAAAAAAGATTGTAAACTTTATTTATTTATTTATTAGTAGAAGAATCTTGTTGATGGACGGTAGTAACTATATATATTTCAGCAAATTTACGTTTGCAATCAAAGAATTGAGCTTCTCGATCGAGAGAACTCATCCTAATTAACAGCTGGATGGAGATTAGAATCTATATATGGTCTTCAAACATATAATATAGTTGTCTCATGATTGATACCCATATATATATAACATTAATTGTAGCAGCAAATGTGGTGTGGTTGCAACAATGGTCCTATTGCCCTTGTTCGGTCCCTTCATCATCGATCCTAGCTAGGTGTCGACCCTCAACCATCATCCCAAGCAAGCATGCCTCAACCATCCTAAGCACTAAGCCAAAAGAATGGATGGTCGGTCTCCTTTGTCCTCTCTCACCCTCACACAAAGGAGCCCTTCCCCTCTTTGCAAACATTAGTTATTAATACTTCCTCGAAACAAGGGGTCACCGTTGCTTAATTAATCCCCAAAGTAGTTATTAAAAATACCAAGGCCTCCAACTTCAACATCAAGCCGACACCCCCAATCATGCATGCAATAAGGAAGACCCATGGCTGCACATGTAGTTAATACCTCCTTTGAAAACATAGATTGTCCAGAATAATAGCAAATATCGTCCTAAAGTCCATGCTAGACCAAAGCGAGACACCTGGGGGGAGAGGAGAAGGGTGGCTGGAGAAAAAATTTCATCCCTGCCAATCAAGTAATTTTTTCCTTAAATCATTTGTTTATCATTAACGACGAGCATTAGTGACAACCAATTGTATTCATCACTATACATCATATTTTCAATGACAACTCAATGTCATTGTCACAATAAGGTTGAAACAAAACAAATCGAAACTAGTGATGAGAAATTAATCCGGTCACTAAATGTCATTTTTTTGTGACAATAACGACAATTGTCATTATAAAGTCACCGCAACTCATATTTTGTTTATAGTGTGCGTTTTTATTAATACAGTTTGACAGGTCCCCTTATATGTGAGTTGTGTGACACTCACATAGTATTCAAACTCTGAAACTTTACTCTGATATCATATTAATTCTAGTTTAACTCAAAGCTAGCTTAAGCTTTTCGTTGATGCTTCGAGGGGCTTCAGAGATATATATCCAAATTAAAGTTATGCATACCCAACACTAATCTTCCAACTGATGAAAAATAAATAGACGAATTTCACTACACCATTCCACCTTTCCCGCCTTGTTGACTTTTTGACTCTTTTTCATCTTGGATCGATCCAACTTGAATCTGGATCGATTAAGATTTGTCTAAATCGATCCGAAAGATCATTCCAGAGACGTATTTGCAGCTTTGTATATTGGATCGATCCAAACATACAGTAGATTGATCCAACCCTGTTTCCAGAAACATGTTTTCATGTTTTTCACTGTGGATCGATCTAAACCCACAGTGGATCGATCCAACTTGAATCCTTGCACCATATGTACAAAATCAGACCCAACAATGTCCCAATGTGTAATGAAGAACTCGACTGGAATACCATCCGGTCCCGGGCACTTACCTTTCCCCATAACCAACACTGTCTCTTTGATCTTGGCTGCGCTGACCTCTCCATCTAGCAGTGTATGCATATTCTCATTCATAGTTGGCAACGTTGGAAGCACAAGCATGTAACCACTGTCATTTCCTCTCCACAGGTCCGCAAAGTGGCGAGCACAAGCCTCCCCAATCAACTTCTGATCTGAAATGTCTTGGTCATACTCATCTTTGATTTCAACCACTTTTGATTTATGAGCACGAGAAGACACCATTTTATGAAAAAATGATGTATTTCGGTCCCCCGCATCCATCCAAACTTTACGTACCCTCTGGGCAGCCCTCTGTTCCAGCTGCGTTAAAACCTCGGCCATCTGTTTCTGTAGCACAGATAACTGTCTATCCTCTGCATCAGTCATTAACCCATTCTGCTCAAGCTCATACAATCGCTGCAAACTTCCTTCAATTCTTCTACCAACCCCAAAAATATATGTAGAAGTTGCTCTCCTGTCCCAGTGTTTAATTAACTTTTTTATAGCTTTCACTCTAGATACGAAAACATACTGCCTCGATCCCTCATCACACTCTTTTCACACCCTACCCAAAGCTACTTTGAAGGCATCCAGCATCAACCAGTTCTGTTCAAGACGAAAGATAGAAGGCCCATTACAAATAATTTGAGCATTAAGTGTCACTAGCTAATAGAGGTGCATGGTCAGAGCCAATCCTTGGCAGATGCTTCACAAGAGTAGATGGCACTAAGTCCCGCCAAGCATTATTGCAAACAACCATGTCGAGCCGCTCTAGAACCTTTGTACGACTCCCTTGACAGTTGCATCATGTGAACTTAGGTCCAACAAAATTAAGATCTGACAAGTGATTCATGCACATGAAGTTGAAAAAATCTCTGACTCACCAAACACAAGACAAGCCTCCTTTCTTCTTTCTTCTCCTCAGCAGTCATAGCTACTTCTCATTTGTGGTCATACAAACGCTCTCCACAATGACAGGAGATGACCCGTGAACTGTGGATCCTTTCAGTACTGATCTACTTAACCCCGGGGAGCACTTTGCATTTTGCATTATTATTATTCTTGTGTGTGCATATATCTTATGTGATCAAATAAATTAATTAATAGGAAATAATGACACTTGCAGCCATAAATATATATACTAGCGGGATTCTGTGTTTTTTGATTAGTCGGTCTCGCCAGTGACATGGTTATAAGACTTCATTACGGATTCCACAGCTGAGCTCATGACAACTGCCGACGGCTCTACCATGCACTCATATGCGGAAATTTTCGTATATTAAATTTCGTTTATTCTTTTTTTTATAATCAAATACTAGTTATTTTGTGTTTTTGTTACTGCTAGTCATAAAATTACACCAAGTCATGAGGACGATTGAAATATATGTCACTTGATGACAATTTCATAGTAATTACGAAATTGTCACGAAAGCGTCATCATCATTGATTCCGACATGGCTATAGTAGTTTGGCCATAACTTTCACATACGATCTCAGAATTAGTTGATTTGTGGATAGTTGGAAACCTCTTTCGGAGAACTGCAAGTTTGTTGTTGATGAGTTTTCCTAATTTGGACGTTTAGTGTATCAAATATGCAATAGAAGCTTTGAAGGACAAAATCGTAATTATCTGACCCAAAATGATATACTTGCCTTTCGTTGGTGTTCTTTCACCTCCATTTTCATAAGACCGCATATCGCTGATCGGTTGTCTTATTTCATAATGTAGGGTTAGTTTTTCATCCATAACTTTATCATTCGGGGTCCGAATCGAACGATTCTTGGACCGTTGGAAAGAGGACTTAAAAAACAACGATATGATGTCATGATATAATACCAACGAAAATTGCACGAAATCGTCCATGGATAAATTCGCCCATTGTACAATACTGTCATGCTGCAAGAGTATTTTGCTCATAACTTTCTCGTCTGATGTCTAATGAGGTGATTTAGGTATCGTTGGAAAGATAATTTGAAAGTCTATAACTTTTGTTCTGAGAGTTTTACCAAATTCAGACTCTATCATAGAGCGAAATTGACAGAAAGCAAACGAAAGAAGATGGTGCAGTTGCTGTAACCAACAAAGATCGTGGATGCGGTTGAATCAACTGTTTGCATGGGACACATGGCGTTTGCATGGGACATATGGCAATCAAAGGAATGTAACTACGACAACTGCAATTAATGCCTATAAATATGTGGAAGATCACCGCAGAGGGATCTCACAACCCAGAATCCAGAGCAAGACTCTTGTCATTGTATTTTAGACTTAGGATTTTGCCATATTTTGTCGAAACCATCGGCGGTGTCGTTTGCAATTAATATTATTATATCTTTTCGATGGAGCCGATTTCGGTGTCGTCAGAGCAAATCTTTTGTGTTCTATTGCAATTATTTAACTTATTTTCATCCTATCTTATTTCGCTATCTTAGCACCCTCGCTCGCATTCGAGGAGGTTGGAGAATGTGCGTTCCTGATCCATCACGATTTTGTTCTTCGTTGAAAGTCAATTTGGCACACGAACATTTTTTTTTTCTTTTCTTTCTTAGTTGAGCCATCATCGGCTAGTCTTTCCAAAACTTACAAAATAGCGGAGTGTGGAGCCAGCGACTCCACATGTCGGAGACCACTAGCCCTTTCCACCTCCCTCAACCCTCTGATCCCCCTAGCCAAGCCATCAGCAACAAGATTGGCTTGCCTAGGTACATGCACAAAATTAACACCCTCCCAAAAAGCCGATAAACTCCAAATACGTCTAATCGTAAATGCTAACTCTGGTGGCCAAACCGAACTACCCATAAGGTAGGAGATAACACTTATCGAGTCAGACTCCACCAAAATATTCACTCTACCCATCTTAACCACCTCTTCCAATCCCCTAATAACCACCTTGAGCTCAGCCATTTCCACACTCATCGCTTCCACAAGATCCGCCACCATCCATCTCACAACACCATCCTTTGTGAAGTACGCTGCAACAACACCCGCCATAACTTCTTCATTAAACCAAGCAGCATCAACCTGAAGCACCGTCCGAGGCCACTTCCACCTCTCCAAAACAAAGTTATGTGCCTCCCAACATCAGTACATCGTTGTAACTCCTCATGCATCCTTACTGTCTTCCTCACAAACGCGAACGGTTACATAACAGTCAGAATTTATACGTGAAAAACCGTACTTAAAAACCCGTACTTAAAGTTGGGAGTCCCGATTTACAAGTATAAATGACATGTTCTATATATATCGAAACCAAAAAAATGGTTATGACTTCTGAGTCATGGAATTAAGGATAAATTGGATTTAATTAATATATAACCTTTTCCTCGTATTCTTACGTTGTCATGGGTTCCGAGTCAAATAAGTACTAATTAATTACTTGGGAGGTGGTTAATAAACAAAAGCATGTATGCATGCATGGTTGCCGATTCTAACTTTCTAAATTATTACGTTGTCATTGTTTCCTCCGTACGTGTTCCATCACGTGATCCTCTGCAGATTGCATCATGCACGTACGTACGCAAAAGACTCTCGAAAGTGAAACCAATTTCCCAATAATGCACCACCATATATACCGATATCATGTACCATTTTTTTGTTTTTTTCTTCTCATTATAAAACTCATGGACCATTTCAGACGTGATCTTTTTTCAGGCCGAGGACCTCGATGGGACTCAGTGGAAAGGGGTAGAGTTATTTAAAAAAAACACCTTATCTTTATAAATCACTTGGCAACCAATGAATATTATTTTCTAATATATTAGTTCTTCCTATATAGATAGATAGAATTGTGTAGTAGACGCTGTAGATCGGCAATTTCCCTTTCAAATATCTCGAAAGAGATATAAAAATAAAAATAAAAATTCTCTGATTTTCTTCGAAAGGCCCAACATCAAAATCCTGGTGAGAAATACCTGCCAAAGATTCATTAGATTTTATTCCTTTTCTTTTGTTTTTATTAGTGGAGCCAATGTCTCCGGACAAAAGGAATCTATCACTACTGCCTCCATAATTCGAATGATTTACTTGTGCTTTTTTCAAGCGCAACCCATTAATGGGAATTAGGACCACCTTTTCTTTTATTTTTTCTCAAAAAGAGTCCTGCAGTAGTCGAACACAATTGCAAGGACTCCATCTGATGATTAGCTTCATCCTATCATCTAAAATTGTATATGTGTGTGTGATTCTCGAACAACCTTTTTAATTTATTTATTTTTTCTAATTTCATGCGGTCATCCAAAGATGTGATTAGAATATTTTCTCCATGACATGCATTCGTGCAGGGTTGCTATAATTGATTGATGGTGAACAAAAGTGAATTGAATTATTTGCATTAAATTCTAATAGCTACTTAATTAGCTAGGATATATCATGTATGAAAGCAGAATTAGAAATCATGAGATAGGAGCGGCGGAAGATTAGTGAAGAATCTGTTCATCTTTTCCTTTCAAACTCGGAAGTAAAACACCTCCACTCAGAAGCATAGGTGTTATAAAATTGCTACGGAAAATACATATTTGCTCAAAAGCGAACAAATGTGAAAAATATGGTCTTGTTTAAAAAATCCCATGACAATAAATATAAAGATTAATGTCATATTAGTCCCTCAAATATTCTTTCTTAATGTTACACTAGATAATATCAAAATAGTATCTGAAATTTACAAAAGGATTTCAGAGTCTAACTTAAAATTATCAAAATTTTAGAAACTAATATAAGATCAATAAAAAAAATCTGAGGAAGTAATATGATATTAATCTAATAAATAATCGCATGTGGCGTGGTCCATGATTGATGAACCATAAGCAAAGGAGCGATGGAGGTCCAAGAGCGGCACGAGAGAGTGACACGAGCTTGTGAGCGTTAGCAGCTAGCGATGGTCCCGCTAACGAGGACACGTGGTGGTGGGCCTATATATATCATCATTTCTTTTAATGCACGTGGAGACACGGTGCAACATCCGCAGGTTGTCTGTCGGTTTCCGGATATGCTTTTTCTCTTCTAGTGGAAGGAATTGTCCATGAATGCGTGGAACAGATTGCTCAACCCACCCACCCACCCCCCCCCCCCCTCTATAAGGAATGGTCCCTTATACCCATTGCCTCATTTCTCTCTACACGTTTTCTTCTTCTTTCCTTTTTTCTTTTTTTTTTTGTTTCACTTCTGTTTAATTTCTCTCCCCCATTCTTTGTGGGGGTTTTTGTTTGTTTGTTTGTTTTTCAGTTTTGATTAATTTTTTGTATTAGTTTTGTTTTTTTTAATCATTTTTGTTTATTATTTCTTAGGGAAAGAAACTAAAGGTCCTTTGTTTGGATCCAATTCAGCAATTAGACCGGCAACAATAGGTTTTGGGTATTTAGTCTATTTTGAAGAAAAAAAGTTCAAAATACCATTCCCAAAGCACATCTTCATATTTTAATTTTTTAAGACATCAAATTTTAAAAATTTAAAATTTAAAATTTCATATCTTATAAATTTCAAAAAAATTAAATTTCAAAAAACGTATAATTTTTTAAAATTTCGAATTTCAAATCATAAAAATTTTAAAATTAGGAAATTTAAAAATTTAGGAGTTATTTTACTCACATGCTATCAAGGACTCCTCCAGTTCCAAACTAAGAGCGTAGAGAAATATCTATTACCTATGTTGGCAATCACTTCGTACAAGTTTTCTTACACCCTCATTATTTTGTACCACACATTCCAATGTGGTGGTGGCCACATTCATCGTACGAAGTTAAATGATGGGCCGGCCGCTCGTTATATAACACATGTTCATTTGTGATACGAATACAACACCAAGCGCTCTGGAGCAAAAATTGAAGGCAATATTGATTAGAATTTTTATTTTTATATATTTTTGTGTATTTTTTTTTTTGTTACATGTGCTCTTCCCTGAACTTGACCTAATCAATATTGGTTTAGAAGGCTTTTCACAGAACACATTGCATTTTTTAACGGTTAGTATTTTTGTTATTTTCATATATATACTTTTTATTTTGATCCATGTTTTCATACTTTTTAAAATTTTGCCAAATAATCACTCCCAAAAACTACAACTAAAAAATAAACAAAAGATTACTAACATATAATAAAAAATTATCTATCCAAAAAGAAAGAAAAAAATGATAAAAAAAGAAATAAAATTGATAAAAAATAATAATAATAAAGGAAACTGATGAAAAATAACAAAACTAATGAAAAAAAAGAAACAAAACTAAGAAAAAACAAGATAAAATTGTGAGTGGACGGAATAATCAAGGGGAGAGGAAAAGAGCAAGGGATATAAGGGGAAAATGATACTTGCGTCAGGTGGGGGGGGGGGGGCAGGATGAACGTAGCAACAGATCGAAGTTGTTGCGAGAAGAACACTGAGAATAGATAATGAAGGGGTGTTTGGTTGCCTGTATCATGCATCAGTTGATGTAGCATCATGATTTAAACCCTTGTTTTGTTGATCAGATGGATTAATTGATGATACATCATTTGATCGAAAAGGGACCAATCAAATAGAACGAATGATTGAATTGGATGAAATAGCTCTATCAACTGATGTAAAATATACTAATCAAATAGAAAACGAACTAATACTACATCAGTCGATATAAATCAACCAAACGTTTGTTTCTGTATCATATATACATGCAATGCATCAACTGATGATTAATGAAGAGTAATGGAAGTGGTTTGTATAGCTTGAAGCATCAAGCATGGGTGGTACGAATGGTGAGGTCGTCCTCAAGAACTCAGTAGGACGATTCTCTGTGTTTTAAGTACGTAGCACATTAACTTTCATTAGCATTGCTAAGGTATTACCTCCCATGAGTAAGATAATCCGTATCAGGTAAATTAGTTACTTACTTACTTACACTCTTGCAGATCCCCACAACTCCATCTATAAAATCCAGACATTGCTCACTGGCAAACTTATAGCGATTCTGCTATACTGCGCTTTCCTTAGTCTCCCGCAACTATCAGCCGGAGTTGAACCCAATGGCCGCTGCCAATGCAGACTCTTCTTTCACTCCGGCGCCGCCTGTTGATCTTCGCAGCGGCTACTGCGCCGCGACGAGGATCTTCCATAGCCTCCGCCCACACGTCCCCCTCCCACCAGATTCCCGACCCCTCTCCATCACCTCCTACGTACTTTCTTTGCTCCCCAGACCCCTACCCTCCCACCCAGCTCTCACCGACGCCTCCTCCGGCGAATCCATCTCCTTCCCTGGTCTCATCTCTCAGTTCTGCTCGCTTGCCGCCTCGCTGCGCTCTGAGCTGGGGATCTCCAAGGGCCACGTGGTGTTCGTCCTGGCTTCCCCATGCCTCGAGATCCCCATCCTATACCTGGCACTGTTCTCCCTCGGGGCCGTCGTGGCCCCCACCAACCCGGCCTACACGCCGCCGGAGATTGCCCGCCAAGTCCACCTCTCCAAACCCTACGTCTTCTTCGCCACCACCTCCACCGCCACCAAGCTCCCCCAGGACGTCAGCCCCATCATCCACATCGACACCCGCCGCTTTAAATCATTCCTCGTCGACATGGATCCGCCTATGCCCGAAGCGGAGGTGAGACCGTCCGACCCGGCGGCGATCCTTTTCTCCTCGGGGACGACGGGTCTGGCAAAGGCGGCGGCGCTTTCTCACCGACGCTTCATCGCCCTGATCGCCGGGTTTCACGTGCTCCAGCCCAAGTCGCCGACTCCGGAGACCACGCTGCTCGTGTCGCCAATGTTCCACTCCATGGGGTTCTTGTTCACGCTGAAGGGGGTGGCGCGGGGGGAGTCCACGGTGGTGCTCGGCCGACTTGGGATGCGGGGTGTTCTGGCTGCGGCAGAGAAGTACAGAGTGACACAGATGGCGGCGCCGCCGCCGGTGGTGGTGGCCATGGCGCGTTCCGAGGAGACTTCAAGACGCGACCTGTCAACGCTGCGCAGGATCACTTGCGGCGGCGCGCCGCTACCCCCCGACGCCGCCGAGCGGTTCCTTGCGCGCCTCCCGCGCGTAGAGCTAAGCCAGGTACGCATCCCTGTGAGAGTGGACGCCAAATCCTGATATGATATTTATAAGCGACAGTGTTTCTAACGATTAATCTAAGACTCATCTGTCTCTTAAAAGTCAGCGGCTATTGACTTTGGTCGTGTGAGTTCAGAATTAGCTTACGAGAAGGTCAAGGAGATAAAGCAAAAATAAAATTTCTTTCTTTTATGTCCTTCAAAAAATACCGAGAATCTAAATACTCTCAAAGAACTAAGAATTACATATATGACCTCCTAAATTTTCATATTGTGTATATAACTAGTGACCGAAAAATTGTGATTACTTTAGTGTAAAATGACCAAAATGTTTTTAAGTAATAGTTTGGACAATAGAGAAATTAAAATATCCTTAAAAAGTGTTATTACTTTTGTGTGTTTCTACACAAAAATGCATATATATATATATAGCTTGGCATGCCTCAAGATATGAAATCTAATCCCCTTTTGGGTAACTATTTGAAATTATAGAATACTTTTTTTTCTAAAAAATAGTTAAAATTCACATCTAGAGGCAAATTTACGGTTAAAAAGTCAGGCTTTTGACGGAGTAGTGTCTAGTCCAACTCATATTAATGTGTGTGTAAAAGAACGAAAGAGAGAGAGAGAAGGAGGGGTGTGTTGGGGATTCCGCGGTGGTCCCGATGATGCCGAAGATGTGCCAGATAATGACGGGATGCCGATGTCGCAGCGAAGAGATAACAACAACCAAACCGCAAACAAAAGGAAAAATAGTGTAGACAAGGATTTATGTGTGAAAATAAAAAAGACCCCACAAATTACCCGAAAAAAACGGAAGCAGATATAAGCAGGGAATTAAACACACATGAAACAAGAGACACGATTTTTAACGTGGAAAAACCCTCACGGGAAAAACCACATGTCCAACATAGGACCAGCGCGAAATCAATCCACTAAAAAACAAGAATACCGTGTACACAAGTTAACAAGACTCATTGTGCTGACTCCTCAGATACACACCGTTGTCCTTATACTTGCTCGACTTCTTAAATTACGATCCACAAATCTGCTTTTCTTGATTGATCGACCTCCACCCGGCCTCTCTTCTCCTCTCTTTTCTTTTTCTCTTCCACGGCTCTCTCTCTCCTCCTTGCTCTTTTCTTTCCTCCGCAGCCTCTTTTTCTTCTCTCTCTCTCTCTCCTTTCCTTTTCCACGGCTCCCTCTCTCACCACTCTCTATTTTATCTCCCGCAGTGACCTCTCTCTTTCTTCTACACAAGGTCAACGCAAATCTCTCATTTTTCTCAATCTTCCGCACAGCCTACGCATCCACCTCTTGCTTTTCTCTTCTTCCTCCCATCTTGCTTTTACCCAATGCTTTCGTAGCTGCCTCTCTCCTCTTTTTTTCTGTTCTTTTCTCTGTTTTTCCGTGGCAGCCGAGAGAGCACATCTCTCTTAGCACCATACTTTTAAATATATGTAAGTAACAGCTAGGTTATTTATCCAAGCCGTCCGATTTCGCTTCCCTCCAATCCAACGATAGTGATTAATTCTTGATATAAACTTGATCAAATTTGATGTGACTTGAGCCAATTTGATCCCACTTGATCCAATTCGCTTGAATTAGTCTTGTATGAACCATATACCCAATCTAACTAATTTAAATATTAAATCAATAAAATTTGTCAACTTATATGAAATCTTAACAAGATTCCTTACAATCTCCCCTTTTGGCAATTTTGTGACAAAATCATAAAAGTAGATACAAATCACAAACTAAGAACAATCATAATATGGTTCAATACAAGAACTAATATGAACATGTCACCTGCATATGCATCACACAAGAATACCCGTGAAATGCATTGTGAAGATAAATTCAATTAAGTAATATATATATTCAGCTCCCCCTCAAGTCTAGCATATATATATTTAGCTCCCCCTCCAATCAGCAATATATATTCGGCATTTCATGCAATCTACCACTCATGCATACGATATACCACTCCCCCTTTTTGTCACAGATTGACCAAAGGAGCATTAGAAAAATTAAAATGAAGGTAAACCAGTGATCAGATTCAGCAAAGAAGACATATACTCAACATAACATTCCAAACTATGAGTGTTGCTAACGGGACATAGGAAAACAGAATTCTCTCAAGCACAAGCCTTGTATGCTCGAAAAATAAACATTTCCTTAACCAAAGATTGAACCACTTTTCAATCATCACATAGACATAGTGTGCATAAGAATAAATCGCCATAGGACAAAATACTCAGAAAATTGATACATATAGTGGACAACCAGACATGAGTGAGTGTGTGTGACTTTCAAATACACAATACACTGTCCACAACTACTTGAAAGATAAAAACTCGGGTTATCGACCAGGGGATTGTAAGTAGATTATGGAGACCTCAACTAATAATGACTTTAAACTCAAGCCAGAACCATTCTTAATCAATGTAAAATGCCCTAATAGCATTGTGACGGCTTCACTCATGGGGAGGCAGCCTTCTCCCTTTTTCTTTTTTCTTTTATTTTTCAATTTTTTTTGAATAACAAGTGAAGTGATCATTGCACATTCACACACTGGAAAGCTTCGCTCTCATTTCCCGGCAGCCTTTTCCACATACATATAGGGTTAGCCTTAGCACATAGCATTAGGGGCTTGTCTTAAGATTATCACCCCTAAGAGTTTCAGTCCCCATAAAATGTGAACATAATAGGGCGGACGATTTAAAATGATACAAGGAAGGTAACCCAATTTTCTATCCTCAAGGTTGTGAGCAAGGCACCACATACAAAAGTTGTGCACTGGATTAAATATCATGAACTGAATGTCCAGAAAATAAGTATCAAAATTAGAGTACCGCCATAAGACCATCATTCTATGCACATCTATCCCAAAGATGTCAAAAAGTTTTCAGATATAAGGTATGTTTATCATTTATGCAATCACGGACCCAAAAAATATTTATATATATATATATATATATATATATATATATATATATATATACTCGTAAAGCAAACTACACATGAAACACACAAAAAAAAAGAAAACGAAAAATAGCATAGACTGGGCAAATATAAGCATTAATACAGCCTAGTCTATGGCCAGATGAGGACATCAATCAATGAGAGACACCCCCTGAGCGGTCCTACAGACATCAGGGGTATGTATGATAGAATTAGATATTGAGTTTCTCAAATCACTCTTCCTAACCCAAATTGACATCGTTTTCGTAGGTTTCACATAACTAATATAGTTACGCATAACAGGCATGCAGAAAGAATTTGAATTAGAAGTAGTAGAAAATATGTTATGAAAGTACTGAGTTTGCCTCACAAGCACATGCTTGGTGAAATTCATAGAAGTAGGAAACCGAATAAGCTTATAGCACAAAGGCCTAATGTATCCTACTTTACCACAAAAATGACAAGTAGGAAATTTTCTTTTAGGCATAGCATGAGAAGAAACACTCATAGTAGGTAAAGTATTTTCAGCTCTAATAAACTTAACTGTGGGGGAGTTTAATATACCTTTGCCTCTAGAATTAGAGGACTCACCAACATATCCCAATCCGAATTTTGCAGGGATGGTCCTTTGAGCTCCCAATATTTCATCTAGTTTTTGTGTACTTGCATTCATCTTCTCGACCATATGATTAGAAGCATTGAGTTTTTCTTCAGAAGATTTAACTTTATCAACTAGTTCAGTTATTGACACTTCAGAATCATGCAAGTCTTTTCGGCATTTTCCAAACCAAGATTATGACACGAATTAACAATATCACTCAACTTAGCATAAAATTGATCAAAAGATTCATGTTCATACATACGCAAAAATTCAAAAGAAGTAATAAGACGCTGAAGCTTAGCAATTTTAATTGAAGAGGTACCCTCATGGGTAACTTCAAGTATGCGCCATGCATCCCTAGCAACTGTACAGGTGGAAACTCTTCTAAACTTTTGAACAGTCAAAGCACTATGAATAGCATTCATTGTTTTGTTGTTCCTCCACTCTCTTTCAATTCCTTCTTATCCCAGAAAGTAAACGGTTTAGGTCCAGTCACATCATCTATAGTAATAGTAGGGTGAGTCCAGCCTGACACAACAGACATCCAAACTTTATCGTCAAGGGATTTTAGAAAGATGGTCATACGGGCTTTCCAATAGGCATAATTAGAGCTATCAAATAAAGGTGGTCCACCTGAAGAACCTCCTTCACAGGGTAAATCCATGGGTGTTATATGTCGCTAGGATCACTTTCTGTCTTTTAGCCTTAAAGTCTAGCAATTATAGAAAGTACTGCTTTGATACCAATTGAAAATAAAAAAGACCCCATAAATTACCCGAAAAATACGGAAGCATATATAAGCAGGAAATTAAACACACATGAAACAAGAGACACGATTTTTAACGTGAAAAAACCCTCACGGGAAAAAACCACGGGTCCAACGCAAGACTAGGCGAAATCAATCCACTAAAAAATAAGAATACAGTGTACACAAGTTAACAAGACTCACTGTACTGTCTTCTCAGATACACGCCGTTATCCTTGCACTTACTCGACTTCTCGAATCACGATTCACAAATCTGCTTTTCTTGATTGATCGCCTACACCCGGCCTCTCTTCTCCTCTCTCTTTCTTTTTCTCTTCCACGGCTCTCTTTCTCTCCTCCCCGCTCTTTTCTTTCCTCCGCAGCCTCTTTTTCTTCTCTCTCTCTCTCGTTTTCTCTTCCACGGCTTTCTCTCACCACTGTCTATTTTATCTCCCGCAGTGACCTCTCTCTTTCTTCCACACAAGGTCAACGCAAATCTCTCTTCTTCTTTTTCTCAATCTTCCGCACAGCCTACGCAGCCACCTCTTGCTTTTCTCTTCTTCCTCTTTTACCCAATGCTTACGTAGCCGCCTCTCTCCTCTTCTTTTCTGTTCTTCTCTCTGTTTTCCGTGGCAGCCGAGAGAGCACATCTCTCTTAGCAACATACCTTTAAATATATGTAAGTAGCAACTAGATTATCTATCCAAGCCACTCGATTCCGCTTCCCTCCAATCCAATGATAGTGATTAATTCTTGGTATAAACTTGATCAAATTTGATGTGACTTGAACCAAGTTGATCCCACTTGATCCAATTCGCTTGAATTAGTCTTGTATAAATCATATGCCCAATCTAGCTAATTTAAATATTAAATCAACAAAATTTATCAACTTATATGAAATCTTAACAATATTCCTTACAATGTGAAAAACCTACCAGCAATAACTGGAAGGAAAAACCACAGGCAGCAGAGGAAATCTTCACTATGAGGGAGAGATTACAAAGCCCTAACCCTAGCGGAGACAAAGAGATCTCTCTTTAGGGTTGCCTACTCTCACACCTCTCAAAGAACAAAGAAAACCCTAGAAGCACACAAGAAGACCTAGAAAACCCCTATTTATAGACATCAAACAGTTTAGGATCGGATTAGATCTAAACCGTTCAATTTTCCCATTTACAGTTTCTTGGATATATCTACTTCGAAAGACAAGAAAGCATGCCTCTGAAAACATGGTATGGATCGATCCACTGTAGATTTGGATCGATCCAAAGTGTGAAGACTGCAAACTCGTCTCTGTTCTGGCTTTCAGGATCGATCCAGCTTCAGTTTGGATCGATCCACTGTGATCTTGAATCGATCCAAGATGCAAACAGAGCGCAAAAAAGCCAAAGTTTCATCTTGACGAATTCTCCACATTGTACCATGATTGTCGTTGCTTCCTTGCGCCGCCGCCAACTCTCATGCGGAGGAAAAAAACCCAACAGGGGGGTGGAGCGAGAATGGCTTGGGTAGTGGTTACAATTAAAGAGCTAGGTTAATTAATATTTTTGTGTTGAGCAGCAAAGATTTTGAGTTCAAGTGCTGTCTCACACAGTCTGTGGATTTACTAAACACGACATACCAAATGTTAAGCATGTATCATATTACGTTCATGCATAAAAGCACGCGCATTATTGGTCGACTTTGTAGAGTAAATGTGTAAAACTATCCAAATTGCATCTCGTGGTTCCTCATCGAGGTGAAGTTAATTTGGTACAATGGTGACATACTGTGGATCATTTCTGATCACGGGCAACATGCACACATATATAACTAGTATTTTCGGAAATTAATTAAGTCTTAAGTTCATGCGTATAAAAGCAATGCAACCCAAATGTGCGTAAACTAATCTCCACTTTCTTATCTTCTTAACTTGTAGATATATGGTTCGACGGAGGCCTCAGGGACATCTCAGATGATCTACCCTGAGGAATGCCAGCGTGTGAGATCCGTTGGACGTCTATCTCCCAACATGCAAGCCAAGATCGTTGATCCTTCTACTGCCCAGGCCTTGTCCGTCGGCCATCCGGGCGAGCTCTGGTTAAAAGGCCCTACAGTCATGATAGGTAGGTGACATATAAACTCTACTCCATCGTACGTGCGTGAGACAACTTTAAGTCTTTAAGCATTTCGATCAAATTGCATGGTTTTAACGTGTTTGACGTACGTACGTACGTTGTTATTGATTAGGTTATGTCGGTGACGCCAAAGCTAATGGTTATGCCTTCAGCTCGGATGGTTGGTTGAAGACTGGTGACATGTGTTGTTTTGACGAGGATGGCTTCCTTTACGTTGTGGATCGGCTCAAGGAGTTGATCAAGTACAAGGCCTATCAGGTACGTACATGTATGCCTGCATACATATATCTCTCATTATTGGTTTAGGTTCTAATTAGTTAAATGACCCATACTTAGCGTTGTTTAATTGTATAATCACTTCACCCATGCAGGTTCCACCGGCAGAACTGGAGAACGTATTGCAAACCATGCCTGGGATTGTTGATGCGGCTGTCGTCCCGTGAGTTCATGTATCCTGATTAATCTCTTCCTCTTTCGTCTAGTTAAGGCCATTTAGCGAGTAATCGCAGGGAGTGGCACGTAAACGTTTAACTACTAATCAAAGGAAGTCAAACGTGAGTAGATACAAGAACTTAATCTTATACCATCTTAATATAAACTCGCATTCACCTATTGGTAATCGTTTTGCAGGAATCCTAATCAATACTAGATCTTAATTTGCAAAAAATGTAGGTATCCACATGAGGAAGCTGGACAGATACCAATGGCATTTGTCGTGAGACAACAGGGAAGCAACCTCAGTGAGGTTGAAGTCATGGATTTCGTTGCGAAACAGGTGAGATGTTTAGCATCACAACAACAAACTGATGTTATACTCATGATTAAAACCATCACAGGTGGCACCCTTTAAGAAGATCCGCAAGGTGGCATTCATTGACTCAATACCTAAGTCAGCGGCAGGAAAGATCCAGAGGAGGAAGCTTGCAACTCACGCTCTCAGTGGCAGCATTTCTCGATTATAATTGATCCATGATCTGCTTTAGTTATCTAGCTAGCATGTTATGCTCAGAAGAATAATTAATAAAGATAATTAAAACCTCAAAAACTGGTATTTCACTAGAAGCCATTTTAATTAGGATAAGAATGGGTTATGAATAAGGTTACACGGCGTTGTTGGACTGGAACCTGTACCTAGCTATGAAATGTGTTTGTGAGCAGGCAAGGTTTGCAATTGGATTACTGTATTACTCCGTATTGTTGTAATTAATTTTTTAGTGGCATTGGTCATGCTTGGAAATGGACTGCCTCAATCAAATATGTTATGGATGTGAGAGGCTGGGATTCTAGCAAAGTGAGAGGGGTGTGTCACCCGCTGCTGGCGGAGAGAATTCTTGAAGTCCCTGTGTTGGGAAATGGTGACAGGTGCCGGTGGTCCTTTTCTAAATCGGGAGTTGCTACTTCCTCATCTGTCTACTTTATGTCAATGAAAACAAAGCCACTGGATGATGATGAGACGATGTGGAGCAATGTTTAATTGGAGGCTTCCAATGGGTCCTAGGCTGCATTTTTTCTTTTGGAAGGTTCTGCATGGTAAGCTCCTGGGCCGGGAAGTGCTTTGGACATTCTGTGCTGCGTCGGAGAGGGAATGTCCTCGATGCGGGGCGGCGAAAGAGACGATGGCGCATGTGCTTGTGGAGTGCGAGGTGGTGCAAAAAGTGCTACGCTTCGTGTTTGCTGAGAAACTGTGTGGTTGGCCTGGTGTTTTCTCCTTGGATGAACTTTTGGAAATCTTGCTTAAATCAGGGAGTAGCGATTGGATGCGAAAGAGGAAGGCGTTTATTGGGTACGCTCTTTGGTTGGCCTGGAAGGACTGCAACAGGGCAATTCATGAAGGCGACAGCGAGCGTGCTGAGGTGCTAGCGCGGCTCACCATTAGACTCGCTGAGGAGTTCTTGCAGACGAGGAAAGCGCGGCAAGGGGTGGCAGTTGCAGGGCGCTATTCTGATCGGCCCATGATCATCCGGGTGGATGCGTACTTTCATTTAGGCGACGCAGCGGTTGGGGTGGCAGGTATGGCCGGTGAGGATATAGTACGAGCAGAAGGGGAACCTGTGCTGGCGAGTTCGGCTTTGGAAGCAGAGGCCAAGGCAATGTTAATGGGTCTTTATGTATGCTAAGGCTCGAGTTATGAGTAATTTTGTAATTGAGTTTGATTGTAAGCATGCAGTTGATGTACTGAATGGGTATAGGATATGGACGCCGGGGATAGAGGGGTTGATTAGAGAGATTTGGTTACAAGCGTCGTCGATGGGGTCTATCCTTTTTTGGGCGATACCTAAGATTGAAAATGTAGTAGCTGATGCTATCGATCGATTGTGTCGTTCCTCCGGAGTGCGGTTTGTTTGGCAACCGGAGGACTGTCGATCGGCGCTGGTTCATATTTTGTAGTCCTAGCCTTTCCAAGGCTCAACTCATCAAAAAAAATATATGTTATATATATATATATATATATGTGTGTGTGTGTGTGTAAATTAGGGCGAAGATTTGTTGAATTAATCAAATACTACTGTGGCGTCCAGGCTTGATCTTATAGAATTGGCCAGTGACATGCTAATTGTTAACTTTATCCATCAATCCAAAAAAGATGCGCACAGGACGACTATAAGGGTATATAGGAAAATAGATAATCGGTGAAAGCACCGTACTAATGAAAGTTTTTGATAAAAACACAATTTGTAAGCTTTTTAAGTCAATAATCTCATTTGATATGTTTATTATGGAAGTTTATTTAAGAAAGGATGAAATTGCCTTTATTGTCTCTCGACGAGCACAATGACTGGTGATGGAGGTGAGCCGCTCGCCATTGGATTTCCGGCCAACCACATCCAGCGACTACCTCCATCAACCACCACCTACCTGTCAACCCCACCTATTCCCTTTAGCTCCATCTTTCTACAACCACCTTAGATCCACAACCACCATAATTGAGTAACACCTCCTCGCCGGACAGCCAACACCTCTGACGAGCCCCTCTAATCCCGCGAACATCCTTCACCACCACAATATTTACCCCCCTCCAGCTCTCTCTCTTCTACCCATACACCGCCACCGCCCTAGCACCAGCCAACCCTATCCTCCCCTCCGACGAAACGCAGAACCCGTCCACCACCATTAATCCCAGTGAGCTTCTCAGCGTCCACGTCTCCATCATTCTCGGCAAGCATAGAGCCCGACCTTTCCTGCGACGACGACATCCCCAGAATTGGGAGAGGATGTGTCGGCAGTGAACGGATCTAGGGTAGGGTTAGAAGGAGAGGAGAGGACGGTGGTGGTGGATTAGAATGGGGCGGTGTTAAGGTTTGGAGGCTCACCGACCGTGGCATAGATGTGACGGGAGCACCTCCCCCACCACCATCACCTCCAGAAGGGTTAAAGCTCCCATCTTTCGGGTGGCGATGGAGATCGGGGTGGCTGGCGGTGGCGGCGGGGACGAGGGTGGTCGGAGATGCTGAAGAGGTGGTGGAGATGGATAAGGTGGGTGGGAGATGAAGATGAGGGTAGGCAGTGTTGTGGTGGTGGTTGTGGCAGTGATGGTGGAGGTGGTGGTGGCTGTGATGTTGGAGATGATGGTGGTGATGGATTGATGGTGACGGTGCCGTGGAGACATTGCTGGTGGACTAGGGTGGTGGCCGATGGGAAGGATGGTGGTGGTTGTGATGGGGTCCACGGTAGCAATTGTGATGATGGATCGTGGTGGCGTTGGAGGTGGCGGCAGCATCGGTTGCGGGTTGTGATGGAGAACGCGGTGGATGGCGGTGGCAGTGAGGGCATGGGTGATTAGAGATTTTGAAGAGGTGGTGGAGATGGAGAAGATAAAAACGAAGGAAAGATAAAAATGGAGTTAAAAAGATAAAAAGATATAAAAGATAAAATACAGTTAAAAAAATAAAATGAAGTTAAAAAGATAAAATTGTAGGAAAAATAAAAATGCAGTTAAAAAGATAAAATGGAGTTAAAAAGAGAAAAATGTAGGAAAAATAAAAGATAAAAATCTAGGAAAAATAAAAATGCAGGGAAAAAGATAAAAATGGAGTTAAAAAGATGAAAATGAAGTTAAAAAGATAAAATTGTAGGAAAGATAAAAATGAAGTTAAAAAGATAAAAATGCAGGAAAAATAAAAATGTAGTTAAAAAGATAAAAATGGAGTTAGAAAGATAAAAAATACAGCTAAAAAGATAAAAACTAATCTTTCTTTCAGTTGATTCATTTTCATCTTTGTTGATTACAATAAACCATTTTTTTTCATTTTTTTGTTCTCTCGAGTCATTTTCATCTTTAGCTTTCTCTTCCCTTAAAAATCATTTTTATCTTTGTTGATTACATTAAACCATTCATTTTTATCTTTATATTCCCTTGAGTCATTTTCATCTTTATGCTCTCTTAATTCATTTGCATCTTTGTTGATTGTAGTAAACCATTCATTTTCATTGTTCTATTTCCTTGAGACATTTTCATCTTTCTGTTCCCTTGAGTTATTTTAATCTTTATTGATTACATTAAACCATTCACTTTCATCTTTATTGATTACATTAAACCATTCACTTTCATCTTTCTGTTCCCTTGAGTCATTTTCATCTTTGTTGATTACATTAAACCATTCACTTTCATCATTCTGTTCCCTCGAGTCATTTTTATATTTGTTGATTGCATTAAATCATTCATTTTCATCTTTTTGTTCACTTGATTCATTTTCATCTTTCTCTTTTCTTGATTGATATTCATTTTTGTTGATTATAATAAACCAATCGATTTTATCATAATTGTTCTCTTCAATCTTTGTATTCCCCTTTTTAGAGTGATTATAGTAAACCGTAAACACTTGCAGTTAAAAAAATAAAAATGGAGTTAAAAAGATAAAAGTGCATGAAATATAAAAATGAAGAACGATAAAAATACATGACAGATAATAATGCAATTAAAAAGATAACAATGGAGTTAAAAAGATAAAAGTGCAATTAAAAAGATAAAAATAGAGTTAAAAAGATAAAAATGAAGAAAGATAAAGCACGGAAGATGGCTTGATCTAGTTGGATTAGATCTAGCCCAATTAGAGCTGAATCACACTGGGCTTGTGAGGACCCGTCCCTCTACTCCTGTGGCTCGTCGTGGACCGCAAGGGCAATTTGGTAAATTGCGCATTGTCGGTTTGTTTCACACTCGCGTGTGCACACACTGATCATGTTTGTGGTATTGTTGGGCTAGAATGGTTAGTGGGACCCGGGATCGAAAGATCCGGACTTGGGTTCAAGTCTTAACCCAAGTCTAGCTTCCTGCGAGAGACGGATCGATCCTTTCTTGCTAGAAGGATCGATCGGTCTTTGATAGGAACATGGATCGTTGAGTCGGATCGATCGGTCTCTTGGGACGGATCGATCGGACTCGGAGAGGGATCGATCGGTCTCTTGGTTGGATCGATCGTTCCCTTGGCTGGATCGATCGGTCTCCATGGCTGGATCGATCGCTCTCTTGGCTGGATCGATCGGTCTCCTTGGACGGATCGATCCTGCTAAGTCGGTTCGTTTGCCTATAAAACAAACAGAACCTTCTTCCTCAGATCTCTTTGCAAAACCGGATTCTTGGGCTGAGAATTCTTTGGATTTCGAAGAGGTTGCGGACGATCCAAGGCATAGCAGCTGGGATTGAAGCTGCTCTTGCTCCGGTAGGGATTCCTACCTACATTCTTCGAGTTTTTTGAAGTTTTTCCGGCTGTCGATGTTCTTATGCTTAAAACTTATTGTATACATGTTAGATTGTAGTTTTTCCACCGATTTTGGATTCGTGATGCTTCGTACTACCAGATCCCAGGTTTTGGTGGGATTTGGTGGAGTTTTCCAGCGGTATTTCTCTCCGTCGGCTTATTGGAGAACCCAACCGATCGATCCGTCTGTGAGACGGATCGATCCCTCTTTGTTGGTTATGCTGACCCGAGCAGGATCGATCGGCCCCTGGTGAGGGCGATCGATCCCGGTGCCTTGGGTAGCATGGATCCCTCTCGTCGCGAGTTGGATCGATCCGTCCCGAGTCGGATCGATCGTCCTGGGAGGACGGATCAATCGGACTCGGCGCGATGTGGAGCTTTTGCTCTCTGCCATTAGAGGGATCGATCCTCCCTTGGGGGAGGGATCGATCCGACTATGACAGAGAGAGGAATTTGTCTTGTTTTGCTCGCGGAGCTTTGCATGTATCGTTTTCTCTACTGTCTTGATACATGGTACATAGGTTTAAGCATGTTAGCCCTATAATAGGGTAGTGGTGAACCGGGGGAGTGATGACTCCCGGGATGTTTAGAATAAGCGGGCGGGTAGCCTTACTGCTTTCCTTAGCCTTGCATGCTGGCGTACGCCGAGGGCTTTATCTGTGTTATCTGTGAGCTGTTGTTTGCGGGGCTGTTTCCCGGTGCAGGTGTTGTGGTGGACTGCTGGCAGTTGGTGGTGGTACCACTGCAGCAGCTCCTTAGACCTTATTTACCTGCTCACCACCCCGGGCCGGCAGGGTGCCGTGCCCAGACCTTGTCTGATATATCATCACATACTGTTGCATGTTTATCTGTATTATCCTGCGCATGTCCATAACATGCATTGTGTTGCGCATTAGTTGCATCTGTTTAGGGCGTTGCCGATCCGGGGCTTTCGGGTAGCCCGGATCTAGCTCTAAGACCATTGCGGGTAGCTTGGTCCAGGACTCGATTTGTAGTATTCAGTCGTTTTCGATGATAGGGTTAGTTTGACTTGAATACATGTTGTTTGATGTTTAGAGGTCATGTCGGCCTCGAGCCAGACGTTGTGGGTGCAACCGGTGTCGGCTCTTGTCCTTGGGGGCCTTCGGAGGGGTCTAGCCCAGGCAGTGTCTGTTCATGCCCGCAGTGGCTACCAGTGTGGGCCCAGTTCGTTAGGGTGACCACAGCTGGAACCCTGCGACACTAGGTGTATCCAGGATGGGCCCAATCCTTTAGGGTGACCATTGTTGGGTATGCCTAGGGACGCCGGCAAAGGGTTATGGGACCCTTGCTGCACACCCAAGTCTTGCTTGAGGGCGGCACTGTTGTGTTCCCTCCCTTGTGAGTGTCGTAGTGTAGTGTCCCTGTTGAGCTTAGTGCTCACTCCTATCCGGGCTGCGTTTTGTAGGTGCTGGCGCTAGCTCTTCTTCGGTCGTCCCTACCGGGCCGGTGTTTGGTGACGTGGCGGCGCCTGGCGGTGCTTGAGAGGTGGCGATCTTTACAGTTTTACACCTTTTGTTATAAATAGTCTCCTACGGGAGTGATAAATGTATAATTTCCATGTTTGAGGATTGTATATAAATATCCAGTTTCAGTCTTTGAAGTTTGTAATATTTGTATAATACAGGATGGTTATGATTTGTTAGGGTAACCACTGCAATTAGAGGAAACCTCGCCAAAATTTTCTGCAGTAGGTTAGGTTCCGCTTCGCGTCGCCCGGCCCGGTTGGGCCTACGCGGGTCGGGGCGTGACAGGGCTGGATCAGGCTTGATCTGATCACGTACGGGGTGAAGGGCCTGGATTTGAAGGGATCTCTCGATCAGACCATATTGAATCAGATCGGATGGGATCTGATCCAGTCCTTTGAGGCTGGCTTGGTTCAACCAGCTTAGCTCAGGGCTCTCGACGGGGAAGAAGATGCTCACGGCCCAGGGAAGGCGGGCGGCGTCGCTGGATCGACGGACCTCACCTAGAAGGGGGCGGACGAGGGTTGCAATGTCGACAAGACCTCGGATTTGGTGGTAGATAGGGTCGGGGAGGCCGGAGACGGAGGGTTGAGGTGGGGTCGCGCCGAGTTGAGGTGAGGGCTGGAGCTCGGTGGCAATCGGTGTCGTCAGACGGAGCGGAGCCGTCGGAGGGTGCTAGAACCGGAGGGGGCGGAGGGTCTCTAGGATGGCCAAGCTCGGATGGTGTTTGCCGGTGACTGGAAGGGCAGTGTCAGAGGAGGTCTGGCGTCGTCGGCAATGGAGAGGGAACAAGGAGAAGGAGGCGGCGTCATCGGTATGAAGCTTGGAAGGCATCGGGGGTGACCGGGAACAAGGAGGTTGGAGGGTGGAGGGGTGGTGGCCAAGGTGAGGACCGTTCCTCCAACTCGGTCCGACCGTGGTAGGTCGAGGGTCTGGTTTTGTGGTTTGGCTTGGTTGGCCTTGGTTTGCGATCGGTTGATCGTATCGCTGCTTTTGGATCCCAAGGGCAATTTGGTAAATTGCACCTTGGCGGTCGATTTCACATCCGCGTAGTGCACACATAGCCTTGATTAATGTACGTGATTGAGTAGATCTAGTAGAGATCGCAACTTGGAGTCAGATTGGATTCAGTCCGATCGGTTGGTTCGTCTGAACCGGCTAAGCCACTTAAGTGGCTTAACCCTCTTCTCTCTCTCCTACTTACTTTTCTCTCTCTCCTACTTACTTTTCTCTCTCTCCCTCTCTCTCTTTTCCCTTCTTCCCGTGCCCAACCCTTACCTCTCTTCCCTTCCTCCCTCTCTCCCGCGGCAACCCTCCCTCTCTCCCGCGGCGACCCCCTCTCCCTTCCCCGGCAGCTTGGAGGCGGCGGCGAGGACCCCTCCTCCTTCTCCTTCCTCCCGAGCTCTCCTCTCCTCTTCCCAGATCCCCTCCGGCTTCTCCATCCTCTCCTCCACCTTCCCGTCGCGTTTGGAGGGAGGCGCCGGACGGCTCCCGGCAAGCCAGAGGTGGCGGCGAGGCCCCCCTCTCCCTTCTGCTTCCCTTTCTCTCTCCCACGGATGTCCCTCCCTTCTTCGGTGACAACCCTCTTCCTTCTCCGATGATGGCTGCGGCTGTGGGAGGCCTCCGGCGGCTCTCCGGCGAGCTGGAGATGGCGACTTCGACAGAGGACGGTGGATTAGCAGAGGATTGAAGCTTGGATTGCGTTTAAGGTAGGGTTTCTACCTACACTACAAAAAACCACGTCTATACCGACGCCTAAAACGTGCCAGTATAGGAAGAAATGCGCCGGTATATAGAATCGCCGGCGCTTCACAAAGCGTCACCTAACTGTTGACAAATATGGGTGCCGGCAAGATTTCCCGACACTGTTACAAAGCGCCAGTATATGTACACTTATACCCACACTCCATAGGCGTCGGTATAATAACAATCAGCGTCGGTATCTTAACAAACGGCTGGATGATATGGTTGTAACGAAGCGCCGGTAATGACACTTTATACCATCAGTTCTAGCAGCGTCGGGATTGAACCGTCGGTAATAACCCAATTAATTGAATCCACTTGGTCTTATAAAGCGTCGGTAATAACCCTGACAACGTCACTTATAGACGTGCCGGAAAATTACCTTGGTCAACATTATTTGTTCCGGCCCTTTGAAGAGCGCCGGAAATATTTTTTCCTGCATTCAAAAATAATTTGTATTAAATAATTCATACAATACATATACACTTTGATACCTGTTAATATATACAACACCAAAAACAAAAATAGGCATTCTCTATCTCATTCAATATCATGAATATCAAACCACACATTGAGCCATTTCTCATACATCAAACATTAGTAAAACGAAACCAAGAAAGTTAACAATAATGTCTCAAAAAAAACATAGTTGACTAATAATGTTAATGGCTGAAACATAGGAGAAACAAAAAAGAGAAATGATATTCCACTAGTCTTGTTCTGATTAAACTTTGTCGCATGGGATCAAAACGGCATAACCTGAAACATAATAAAACATAAATCAAATACAATTAAAAGTGAAAAGTATCAAAATGCTAAGAAAGGATAATGTAAACAAGAAATAACCTCATTCCTATGCGCAATATGAAACTTTTTGCATGCAAGATACTTTGTTAATTTAAAGAAAGGAATCAAATTAAGAGGAAGGCTAAGGCAGAATGCAGCACATCAAGGCCTACAGCTAAGCAAGCGCACCTACAATTTGACCAACAGAATAACTACTTTACAACTGCAGTGTCAATAAAGCTCCAAAATCTGCCAAACTCATCTCCTCTCCCTTTCAACACCCCATATAAAGTGCAACGTTTATTTTGTGTCAATCATCATATTTGGATCATTTCAATAAAAAACTAAGTACAAAAACTATCTAAACGTCAATCAAATCTGATAGCCAGAACTAATTTTAAGATCGGATTCAGGTTTCTAATAATTATCCAATATGTCAGATCAGAATTGCAAGCTAAAAAAAGCATCCGATCCCTTATCAGATCTGAAGCTAAACCACCCATCAAGCTTATGCAGCCATTTTTTTGTTTTTTTTGGCCATTCTTGGACCTGTATGAGCGTAATCCCAATTAGCAATGGCAACTTCCCCAAAATATGCCCTCCACAACTTAATTATTCAATTCAAATTTCAGTTCTGCAAGTTACTGAAACATTCTACATTCTCCTCTTTTTTCCAACTCAAGAGTTTCATCTGCATCCTTTCGAATCATTAACGTTTCTTTAACTCCAACCAAATACAAATGTCCAGAATAAAAATTCGAACATGTAATCTCTCTTATAGAAGAGTTTCTCGCTGAGGCTTTCGCCAAAAGCAATTGTTTACATGATAGGTAAATAATACCTGAGTCTAAAACATGAAGGTCTGAAGATGTGAACGAGGAACAAAAGATTGCATTGTCATCAATGCATGAAAACTCCCCACACGTAAGATCAAGAAGGTACAAATGGAAATAATATCATCAGATAGAGCGAAAAAAAATGTTCTGCAAACTATTTGCAAGACCTTGACACTGAAACCAACATATGAATAATTTATCCGACCATTATGTGTAACTGATGGTAATTAAAGCACTTTATTTTTGAATCTTAGGAAAGAATCAAACGGAAAAACAAGACTCATGCTAAAAAGGTGTGAAGCATATCTCAAAGTAATTTACAAAATCTTAAAATAAGGACACTAATATTGAGGAGTGCACAGTATATAGGTCTCCTCCCAGACTAACCCTAGAAAGTTCAAATCAAAGCTCATATCACCATTTGATTTTAACTTATTAATCAGTCAAAGAGAGTGTTTTCCAGAAGCTCCAACCTAAAGGACTCATGAAATAAAAAGGGCAAATTTACATTGCAAATGAACATTACCTAAATCATCATCTTCGAATTTGGATGTAAATTAGACAAATAAAAAAAGCAACCATATGGATCTTAGTCATGAGTATCGTGGATAAAAGAATCAGGCCATAGATGATAGTGTTTATGTTGAGGACCGGCTTCCAATCTTCACGCAATATATTAAGGCAGACATTTCCCTCCAAGTCAATATTAGGATGGTAAACCTGATTGCAGAATGAATTTGATGATCAATTCAAAACTTAAAAATCAGGCAATAACAGGAAAAAATGAAAGGGTAAGGAAAACGGAGACTAAAAAGAAACTAAGCACATACCTTTGTCTTGCACTTAACCTTTGGTGCTTCATGTGGATAAGAAGCAGAGACTTGGAATGTAAAAGTGAACATGCCACCTCTAAGAAAAAGACAAAGATGTGAAGGGTCACGCAGAAGATCATCTAGTACAAAAGTAGGAAAAAGAACAATCTGGGCGTGTACGAAACAGATTATTCAAAAACCTAATTACTAAAAACAAGGATGATTAAAAAACCTAATACAGCTATTTTGATGCATATCTTTCCCGAGTGTTGTGCAAAACGTGGATATATATATATATACGGATAGAAGTAACAAGTTTGAAGGAGAGATGTTGCTGGGAAAAGTTAGCTTCCATGCATGCAACAACTAAGAATAACTCTAGTCGCAGATCACTTACAGATAATACCCTTCATCAGGCCGGATGCTGATTTCAAAATTCATCAGATCATCTTTCCCATTTGGAAATGAAATGCTGCTGCATTTGGGTAGGTTCAATTCACTGATATCTGCCCAAAATTGATCTTAATGGTCATTGTTAAGCAGCTATGATCTGTGCAGAAAGGATATGCTCAGCAGCAAAGAACATTGATGCATTTAGCTCATGACAAGAAGAATAGCGTGATTCTAATACTTTTACCAACAAATACATCAGAGTACAGTACCATAAACAGGTGAGAGATATTAAATTCAGATGACTCCATAATGCTTAAATATCTAAAGAGCAGTTAATCATGTTCTGTAAAAACATGCTCAACACAATGGACAACTAACATGTGTCTGACAAGATAAATGGGAGGTAACTAGATTCTAAGCAATAAGATGTACTTTGGCATCATGAAGAAATCAACATAAAGCTGGTGTTTTTACCTCTAATCAGTATCATGTTTGCATGGTCGCACACTTATCATGGACCTAAACAGATTTTACTTCTTTGTGTTATTGAACTGAACTCGACACCATAGAATACAAACAATTTTATGATTTGTTGAGCAGAAAAAAAAAGGTGTTTCTTTCACACATGTAGCCAAACAGTAGGCACAACCAATAGCCCAAAGATTACCCAGCTTCATTTTAATTAATCAAAATGGCCTAATTCACAACAGGATAGATCAGATAGAGAAGTGATAATGAAGAAGTGCAAGTCTTGTAAAAAACAAAAAGGCAGGAAAAAAGAAGAAGTGCAAGTCAAAGTAGCATGCATAGGGACAAGAGCTATTTTTCAAGTAAAAGGAATCCACGCAGGATCAGGAAGATAACTCTGAGAGCAGAAAAAACCTTTATGAAGACGCAATTCCCCAGCACTTTGCTTCTTTGTAGGGGCCCTTCCATTGGGATTTCCACCTTCTTCTCTCTTCTGGTCAGAAATAAACTTCATATTGTCTACATGTGTGAACTGACCAAGATTCAATTTGTTATCATGAGCTTTCTTCTTGTACTTCATATTGTCTGATCTTAGCTGAGCTAATTCAAGTCAGAAATAAACTTCATGCATCATCCATAGGGCCCTGATCCTAGCATTAGCCTTAGGATGCATTCCAGTGCATATGGAACAAAGGGGCCCCTGATCCTAGCATTAGCCTTAGGATGCATTCCAGTGAATATTTGTACCATAGTAAAGCAACCAACCAAGAGAAAGATTCAATAAAGCACTAAGCTCAAGCAAAATAAGAATCTAAGGCAATTAATCGTAAAATTTATACAACGGAAAGGAGGATGATCTGATGCTCTGCAGGATCTCTTTAAGTTGGTCGTCTCCAGCGGCGCTCTTGAGGTTGCCATGGAGGTTGGAGGGGAGTATCAAGCCGGTCCCCTCCAAACCCTTCTCCTCCTCCCCCTCTGCCGCCATGAACCTTTGTTCCTTGCTTCTCGGAGCACCATACGGTCCATACCGCTGGAGCCCTTTTAACCAAAAATTAAGTAAAAAAATCAAGATGTATTTCTTCACCTGGTCGTCGGGATAGGAGAGGAGGAGGGTTGGTTGCCGGAGCCGACGTTGGTCGGCGGAGAAGCGGCGCGAAGAAGGGACGGCGGCAGCGCGAGATGGAGGGTGGACGGCGGCAGCGCGAGATGGAGGCGATGTCTAGGGCACGGGCGGCGGCAGCACGAGATGGAGGCGAGGTCTAGGGCACGGGCGGCGTGGGTCTAGGGCACGGGCAGCTAGGGAATGGGGGGAGGATGGGCTCGGGGGGAGGGAGGTCGGGCCTAGGTCGTCGGCGGCGAGCTGGCGGCGAGGTCTAGGGCACGGGCGGGATGGAGGGAGGATGGGCTCGGGGGAGATCGGATGGGCTCGGGGGAGGATGGGTGGGTAGAGACCTAAGTGAAGGAGAGAAATGTGAAGATTGGCAGGATCTGGACCGTCCAATCAGATCGGACGGTCCAGATTGGAGTTTGATGGATAAGAGTTATTAAACTAGTTTTATTGTGAAATAAGACCTGGTCAGAAATGAAACCTTCAGACTGTGCAGCTGATCAAAAATCAGCAACAAACATATAAAGTGAAAAAAATAACAACCCCAAATCAAGCAAAAAGAAACTAAAGGAAACCAAAAAAGACAAGGAAAACCACCACAAGGAAGAGCAAATGCTAGAGACTAATTTCAGCACTAAACCAGAAACAAAATGTGACATAAAAACCACAGATCTAGAAACGGAATAAGGAATGAGGGTGTTAAAACCTGAAAATAGCTTGGGGATCAGGAACGAGGGTGTTTAAGGGAGGTTTCCTTGGTTGCTGACCTTCAGATCTACCCTTAGAGTGAGAGACGAGGCTTCCTTGGTTGCCGACTTTCAAATCCACCACCGGAATGGAGAGGGGAGGGTTTCGCCGACGGGTGGAGCCCAAGAGAAAATCCTAGGTGAGAGATGAGAGATCGCGAAGGAGAAGACGAGAGAGAAGAGGAGCGCCTGTAAGCGAAGAACCCAAGAGGGGAGGGTTTCGCCGACGGGTGGAGAGAGAGAGAGAACCTCCTTGAAGCTTTCCCCTTGTCTCTCTGATCAGTGGAGCCCGTAGGAAGAAGAACCTTTGTTCGTTGTCACCCACGACGAAGAGAAGGAATGGATTCGGGGGGAACGAGGGTTTGGTCAGGAAAGATGACGTTTTGGTGGGAAAAAGGGTGCTTTGGTGGGAGAAGGAGGTTTTGGCTCTTTCCTTCCCACCAAAACAAAAATATTAGATATATTCACAACATAACCTTTCCGGCGCTTTATATGGAGGTGTTGGTAACCTTAATATTTTTTCCCATCCCGGCAATTACCGGCGCTTTATGACGTAGTGTTGGGATGGTTGAAATTTCTATAGACACACAGACTAAAACTGTCAGTAAAAATATATTTCTACCGACACACGGTAAAAAAAAACTGCCGGTAAAATTAAATTTATACCGACAGACTAAAACTGCTGGTAAAAAATATAATTATGACCTAGTGTTGGGATGGTTGAAATTTATAGCGACACATGGACTAAAACTGTCGGAAAAATTAAATTTATACCGACACAAGGTCAAAAAAACTGCCGGTAAAAATAAATTTATATCGACACAGACTGAAACTGCCGGTAAAAAATATCGTTATCGACACATTTTGTAAGTGCCGCTATATAGTTAATCTATACTGACGCTCTAGGTCTGGATGTCGAGAAAAATAACAAGCGCCAACGCTTTTTGGAAAGCGTCGGTAATACGGTGCCGGTAAAAATGATGTTTTTTGTAGTGCTATATCATTAGGATATGCTAGATCTAGGGTTTGATTGTTGGATTAATTGATTTCTATGCTTTAATTAGTCCCTTGATGCATGTTCTTCATCTGGTAGATGCTTCTTAGGATTTGATTGTGATTTAATTGGGTTTTTAAGCATGTTTTTCCCGGATTTTCGTCGATGCTCTGTTCTTTGATGAACAGTCAGTTTCCAGCTCGATTTCTGAGCTGTGTGATCATGATCTCGGGAAACTTTCTAGATGAAAGTTGTAGATCATCGAATCTACTTTCAATTGCCGCTGATATTATAATTTTTGGATTTTCCTATGATTTATGATGAATTTTTCCCTGATCTGCGACGAAACTGAACCTTTGATAAAGCTTGGATTTTGGCCGAATTCCGAGTTTTATCTTGGTTTCATTGCTTTGATTTTCTCGCGGTAGATTAATAAGATTACTAGATAACATGTATGGTAATCCCAATAGGATTTTGATAGATTTGTGCATGTTTAGTTCTATGTCATGTTTATGGAGATCTTCTCCTCTTATGCAAGTCGATATATTATGTGTGATAAATACTAGTATGCTAGTAGGTGGTCCTCAGCTGGATTTCCTGTGAATGTAACATGATTTTTCTCGAGAGAATAGACTTGGGTTTCCTATTCACGAAAATGCTGTATTTGATGAATGTCCTTGATTCCTCTTATTAATGTTATGTTAGCATTTTCTTGACATGTTATATATATGTGTGTATATATATATATATATCTATATCTATATCTATATGTGTAGGCCCTATGTGTGGCCCAGCCCTACGTGAGGCTTGTGGTTGAACCAAGGGAGTCATGCCCCTTGGGATGTTTAGATAATTAAATGGGCAGAGGTCGTGCCCTAGTTGTGTTTATTATAATTGTTGCTGATTGATGTTGGCGTGGCCGGGGTTGTGCCCATGTTGTAGAAATTGTGGTTGACGGCTGCGGACGCCGTTATAATGTCGGATTTTGATCTGTTGGATACTTGTTATTATAGCTTTGCTAGATAGATCATTACTGCTTGAACCCTTGCTATGTTTACCCCCTTGGCGAGCGATGAGCTATGCCTAGCCCTGTATATTGTGATGTCATATTGTTGCATGTATGAATTCCTCTTGATGTGCGCGTGAGCATTGCATGCATTTGACTGCATTAGAAGCATCAGGCTAGGTGGTAGACGATGGATTCGATCGTCGGTCCGGGGTTCTCGGGTAACCTGGATTTAGCCCTAGGACCGGGGTTTGGGTAGTCGAGGATTAGGACGTGATTGTCATCAATGATCATGTTTGATATCATTCGAGGATTATTAGGTAGTTGGACTGGAATATTATATTGTTTGAGGATTAGAGGTCGTGTCGGTTCTCCAAGGCCAAGTGCTAATGATGGTTGTCGATGTCCCTGACGTGTGTCCCCAGGAAGAGTGGTTTCCTGCTGGGTAAAGGGTGTTCCTATTGGTTCTGGTTCTTTGTTTCCTCCCAGCGTGTTTGGTTGATATTCCCAGCGTGGTCGGTTGAGAAGAGTAGGATCTCTTGGAGAATCGATAGGGGTTATAGGACCCCGTGGCATCCTTTAGACTTAGGCGGAGGAACGACACTGTTGTTGTTTCCCTTCATTTCTGTGCGACGTAGATTAGCGTAGAACCCTACTGAGCTTTGTTGCTCACTCCTACCTGGGCTGCATCGGCGATGCAGGTCGATGCAGTCCTTTCCCTTTCAGGTGATCTTCTGGGTGTTGGCGCACTATTCTCGAGGTGATCGCGGACTTGGAGTTTCAAGGAGCACTTGACGATCCTGGAGTTTTCCCTTTGTTAATATTTGTACATTTGCAGTTATATTAAATGTTTAATTTCCCTCTTTGAGGATTTGATTGTCTGTATTAAATTTTATAATGAGGGTTGATGAAAACATTGTATCAGAACCTGTACTAGATAGTAAGATTTGTGATTGCAGATTCATATTCATGTTGAATTTTAGAATTGTTAGATTTATCGTTTTAATTTATTGTGGAGATTATAACTGTACAGGGTTCAAATTGAGAAACATAGGGAAAACTCTCGCCATTTGATTTTAGAATTAGATTTAGGACCCTCACGTCCCGGCCCGGATGGGTTTTTGGGGTCGGGGCGTGACAGTGGAAGGGTGGTGGCCAAGGTTGAGTGGTCGCGGGTACGCCGAAGAAGGAGTTGTCGGGATTGTAGACCTCCGTCAGAGGTTGGGATGAAAGAGGAGAGAGAGGAGAGAGAAAAGGTTAAGAAAAAAAAGAAAAAAGAAAATACGGGTATTTTAGTCTTTTTTTGATTGATTTGGGCTTATTGACCAAAGAAAAGTGGGTTTGGGGTTTTTAGCAAAGTTGCTGAGGTTTTGGATAGAGAGGGGGTCTGATATGGGGTTTTGGACCAATGCCCCATATGAAATTTTTTTTTTAATACAAGCTTAATTTATCTACCTAATGAGTAATGAAAAAAGAAAGAAAGATATCCATATGATGTTTGAAAGGGAGGGCGGGAAAAAAAAGAGCGTCACGAGAATTGTAATCTTACGGTTCTTTGTAAAATACCCCCTAGCTTGTGTCTATATTGCGAAAACCTCAGGGTGCGTTTGGTTACACATTTGACCATGGGAGATGGAGTGGGAGAGGGAGTCATGACTCCATACACCGTGTTTGGTTGGTATTTAAGCATGAGAGAGGGAGTCGTCTCTCTCGAGCTCTCTCGTCATGGGAGGAAACCAGACTCCTCCCGTAGTTGGGAGGAGTCCTATTTCCTTTCCCTCCTATTTAGTCAACGCAAGTTAGATTATTAAAACACCGATCATAAATAGATACATATCCTTTCCATAGCCATCAAATCTAAAATGATGAATTATATTACAACCGTCCAATCGGTGCATTAAAAATGTATTTGAGAATTTATTTTCTTTCTAAAACATGCATTAAAAATGTGAATTTATTTATATGTTTGTTAACTGTGCATTAAGCAACTTGAATGACAGTTGTGTCGGTCAAACTTAAAAAAAAGTATGAGTTTGCTGTATGTTTTCTCTTTAATTCCTTAAAAAAGTTAATCATGTAATATTTTCTACTAAAAATACAAAGTTTAAGATCACAAAATACGTCATATTAATGATATAATATAGTAATTGTTCGACAAGAAAATCGAGATCTCAGGGGAACGAGATTTGTTAATTTTATTGTGATCAAAAGTTTGAATTACATGATGAGATTTGTGGGAACAACACTCCTGAGTTCCCAATATCATCACAAGCTGCAGATCCTCTTTCCCTTGAGAACTGTTTACCGATGATGAAATTGGTAACCCATCAATTACAACCCAAAAGAGAAAACCCCTGATTAAGGATTCGGGCCCTAAAGTCCCATTACATCCGAAATAGAAAAATAAGAAGAGGAAGAAAGGAAATAGAAGGATCTTGGGTGAAGGCTTAGGCCTTTGACCCGCACCTTCGTTGCCGATGAAGAACCCTTGAATCTCCTGCTTTGAACTTTTGGATTGATGACAATATCTTCAATGAAATAAGTTTCATTCTCCTATCTCTCGATGTCTTCTCTATGGCTTTTGAGTTCTAGAACTCAATTGCAGCATGATCCCTTTCTTTTAGAAGAATAAGGAGTCTCCTTCCACCGGCCTCAGTATCCAGTAGCCTCTATATGTGTTAGGATCTCTATGTGTTATCCCCCTTTGCCTTCACCCCTCCCCCTCTATTTATAGGTGAGGATTAGGAGTAGTTGAGGCTGATTTTTGAAATGTGGTTAGGGATTTGATGATTAAGAGGTTGGGATTTGGATGATTAAGATCTTGGGTGTTAGGGAGTTGGGATCTATTTGAATTCGAATTTTGAATTTGAACTTGATTTTGAATTTGAATTTCAAATTTCACATATTTGTTCAAATTTCAAATATTCGAACATGTTAGTAATTTATCTTAACACCCTTAGACAAGGGGTAAGTGTAAATTCCCAAAATACCCCTATTATAGATCATTTATGTCTTTTGACCGAAATGCCCGTAGAGCGGGTAGGAATGCTCACATATATTTTAGGCCATTGTACCCCTGGATGTTTAAAATGACCAAAATACCCTCAACCTCTGTAGCTAGTGATGGCAACGGGGCGGATCGGGGCGGGTATTGGAAATACCATACCCGTCTCCGCACTCCTCCGCCCATACCATAACCGCCCCATCCCCGCGCGGATAATGGGGATCGCGGATCATAACCATCCCCGCGTGTACGCGGATATTACCCGCAATCCGCGGTTATCCGCAAAACCTAAAAAAACCATTCAATTAGCATTAAGCCTCTAAAATCTAAATCTAAATCCACCAAACTATCATCAACATTCGGTCTCTAAAATCTAGATCCACCAAACACTCATCAACAATTAGTCTTTATTAGAGTATTATTACAAAAATAGACTTTTTAAAATCCACCAAACCAACATTTAGTGGCGGGGCGGGGCGGATATGCGGGGCGGATATTACCCAATACCATAATCCGCCCCGTACCTGCGCGGATTTTAAATTTGTAAACCATACCCATATCCACGGGTAAAAAATCTATACCATACCCGTCCCCATCGGTGCGGATCGGGTCGGTTATCAAGCGGGACGGTCAATTTTGCCATCCCTAGATAGGGGAGGGGGGTTTTAAGAAGCCCATATTGATCTGGACCGTCCGATGGGATCGGACGGTCCAGATACCGGTTCCCTGTACAACACTTAGGGAACCGGTTTTCCCTGGAAAATCTCCCATATATTTTCTTATTTTAAATAAATGTGTGGAGTTTTGGGATTAGTGTAGGGAACAACCGCTTATTCTCATCCTTATCCTCAAATATATTTTCTTATTTTAAATAATCATTACTCATTTAATCACTCTACTTTTTATTATTGTAAATAATCATTACAATTTTATTCTTACTTTTCCTCATCCAAAATTTCTTAATCTGAAATAAACTAACCATGTACCAAACGAACCCATAATGATTCGATAGAGTTTTGGGATCCAATAACTTGTTAAACTTAGCCTTCCTTTTGTAGATCGATTTGCTCATTGTGTCTTTATTTTATCACTCTTCTCTTAATAAATTCATCTTAAACTGGCAGTAAGGAACAAATAGCCGAGAGAAGGACTAGTTACAGAGATTTGGCTTCAAATATCGTCAATGGGGTCGGTAATGTTTTGAGCAATACCTAGGGAGAAGAATATTATTGCTGATGATATAGCCCGATCGTGCCATTCCTCCGAAGTGTGTTTTGTTTGGCACCCGGAGAACGGTCGACCGGCGTTGGATCATGTTTTGTAATCTGCCCGTTTCAGACTCAACTCATAAAATAAAAAAAAAGCTGAGAGAGGGAAAGCCCATGGGCCAAATTAACACAACCCGAGCGGCCCGTGCCGTACTGCCCGATACAGAGGGCGTGCGGCCGTCGTTCTTGCAGCGCAAACAGAAGGCACTCTTCGTTATTAGGGTTGAGGATGCCCGCCCTTTCTTTCTAGCATCCGAGTACTTGACAGCGGCGAGGGTGAGGGAAAAGATGAATCCTCTTACGCTGGTGAAGCGGATCCAGAAGATCAACTCGACGGAGGCGTCGTTAGCGATATCGGAGGAGGCATCTTGGCACGCCAAGTACAAAGACTCTGTCTACATTTTTGTCGGCGGTATCCCCTTCGAGCTCACCGAAGGCAATCTCCTCGCCGTCTTTGCCCAGTGAGTAGTATTGTTTTTTCCTTAGTTTTCTTTCTCCCTCCTTATTCTTGCTTCTCCCTGCCTCCCTCCCTCCCTCTCTCTCTCTCTCGCTCGCTGCTTCCTACGAGGGCGTCATCGAACACCACCTTATGCACGATTCGTTGTCATATTGATCTTCTTTTTCATATGCAAGCAAAAACCTACATAAACGGCAGCGATTACTTGCGCGAATTTTGTACTGCACTTTCCAAGAAATCTGTGGCTAGCCAAGACTCTCAATGATCTTCTTGCGAACTACGGGGTTGTTTTGCTAGCCAGATAGGTGATATTAGTATTCATCTTCAAGGAAAATAACAAACATGGAATTGAGGGAGCAGTGGATGGCACGATTAGGTTTCTGGATACACCTTTACTTGATGCTGCAAGGTCAATGTTGATTTGGAGAGGTTGAGGGTCCATATCTATATTGATTAACGTTGCCCTGCCCATTGTTATTTCTCCTGGAAATGGATGTTCATGCACCAATAGTCCGGGCATTTAGAATCATAGAAACAGTTCATTGCATCTAAACCTGTAATAATTATAGCGCTAATAGTTCTTAAAGCTTTCACCCTCATATAGGATGCCGGCAAAGCTTTAAGAAGGCTGATATGAGGGTGAAATTACCAAAATACTCTTATGATACTTTGGTTGATGTAGAGTCCATATATGTTTTGGACAAGAATGCCTTTAAAATAAATGATACTTTAAAGGGTGGAAACAATATTTGTCATGTATGTTTGTGACAAATGTGCATTTGGAGCAAATGATCAAAATACCCTTGGGGCTAAATGACCAAAAATGTGATTTTTATATGTCCCTGGTTTATGTAGGATGCCTTCAAAACCATTAAGGACTAATTTAGAATATTCTAGGTGGGTAAAGCCTATATTTGGCTAGAATGACCAAAATACCCCTAGAATATAAAATTTACCGAAATACCCTTTATGCTTCCGGTTTGTATAAGATGTTATAAAAACCATACAGGGGTATTTCTCAAATATTGTAGGGATCCTGAACACGTATTTTGGTCAAAATTTCCAAAATACCCCTTGTCGGGCAAAATTACCAAAATACCCCTGAGTCCTTCTAATTTAAGTAGGATGTTATCCGGATCATGTAAAAGGCATGACGGGTTATAAGAGAGAGTCTAAGTGTGAGGGCCCGTCCCTCTGACCTGGCTCGACCGCGTGGGTCGAGGGCCGTTTTTCAGTTGGTTTGGTTCCGCGTCGGGTACGATCGGGCGATCGTATGGCGGTTTCGGCCCCAGAGGCATTTTGGTAAATATGCCCCCTTGTGGTCAGTTTCACACCCGTGTTCCACACACTGCATTGGATTGATGTATGTGCTTGATTAGAATCTCTAGAGTGCGTCCGATCAGAGGATCGGAGCTCGATCGGGAAAGATCGAATCGGGCGGCTGAGATCGATTCGAATCTCTATATAAGCCCCTGTCCCTTTCTCTCTCTTTCTTTTCTCTTCTCATGTCGTTATCTTCCTCTCTCTCTGTCTCCTTCGGCTGTGTGCTAGGGCTTCGGATCGTGGATTTCGAGGAGCGATTTCCGGCGATCAGACCTGAGGGACGCGTGGAGGAGCTGCCCGACTGGCCCAAGTAGGTGTTTCTACCCTGATCATGCGGTCGGGTTCTCCTAGGATAGGTTTTATGTACTTTCGCTGTAGGAATACATGTTAGAATGCTTTGTAGCTCTTTGCACATGTGGTGTGGTTCGTTTCCTGTATTCCTACGTTGCGAATTCGGTATTTTAACGGTTGGTTTCCGTATTATCCCAGTTTTGTCAGTTTTCGTCCATTTGGACCTAGATAGGAGATTTAACCATAAAAAATGTGATTTCTTTATACCATTGGATTCCCCATCGTTAATTACACTTGCTTGCAAAATCTCATTGTTTTCCAACAAGATTTAATCCTTGAAATCCAAGAAATTGGATTTCCGGCACTGTTCTGAGGAACTGTGCCGAAGGCTCGACGGTCGATCGGTGCATCAACCGTCAAGCTTTGATACGCTCTTTCGGGGCCTGACGGTTGACCGTCGGATCGACCGTCACATCGTCCGTCAGGCTCTGTCGGGATTTTGGTCTCCCACGGTCGATGGACTGATCGACCGCGGGCTTCCACCCTTTTTCATCCTGCCTCACGGTCGATCGTCGAATCGATCGTCGCATCGTCAATGAGGCTCTGTCTCGTTTTGGGCTCCCCACGGTCGATGGACCGATCGACCGTCGCCCATGTGGTTTTCCTCTGTTGACATCGATTTTAGCTAATGCTAAGTCGACTACATTTGCAGAAGTCCCCGGGCTGAATCCGTACGCACCAAACCCAAATTGGTTCACACACAGTCGAGTCCATCCAAATCTCCTACATATCCCCGGTTTTGACGGCATCCTATACAAACCGGAGGAATAAGGGTATTTTGGTAATTTTACCCATCCAAGGGTATTTTGGGAATTTAGACCAAAATGCATGTCTAAATTTTCCACTACACTCCAAAATTGCCCTTACATAGCTTTGATGATATCCTAAATAAGCTGTGTAAATATAGGGGGCTTTTTGGTAATTTTCCACCACACCTGGGAAATTACAGAAAATTCGAAAAAAATCCGAAAATTCAAATAAAACCCAAACAAATACCCGACTTCAAATTCGCCTAAGTCCCGGCAAAAATATACGCGCACCCCATAATGCGCACACGTGTCCACAACACGCACAGAAGTCGCTTCGCCATGCGTCGCGCTTAAATAACCAAACCGAAAGGGTATTTTGGTCATTTAACCCCAAGGGGCATTTTAGTCATTTCACACCTTCAGGGGTGTGAAAATCCGGAACAGAGATATTTCATCTGCGCCGGGGACATTTCGGTCCAAAATATATGGCCGATAAAAAGGATATTTTGGTAATTTACACCCGACTTGCCCGGAAATATTTCAGTAAATTTTCCAAAATATTATTTGAAATATCGAAATTAAAATTTAAATAAGACATTTCAAATATGCGAATAATTCAACAAATATTCAGATAATTTAAATCTGAACATTTGAATTTCAAAACAAAATATCTACCCATATAAAATCTGCCAAATCAAATATATATCACACCATATGAGAAATCAGCATCTTCAATTATGGTTGGATTGCATTCCCATACCATATAAAAATTGAAATTAAAACCAGCATCTCTAAATATGGTAGGATTATATGAGCTATCCTTATATAAAGGGATTAGCATCAATTAGTATCCCTTAATCATATTATGAGATCACCTCTCGTGCTTATAAAAGGAGGAGGGTGAAGGCTGGCTGGGAGGCTACGGGAGACGCCCGGAGAGAGATGGCAAGGCCCTGCCGAGACGCTTACGTCGGAGACGCGAAGATCTTAGAGGCTTGAAGACGGCGAGGTCATGTTGATGTTTTAAAGCTGTGCACCATCGGACGACGCCGATCTCGCCGACGTAGCCGGAACCCATCCAGAGCTCAAGCCGTTGGGTTGCCGCTGCAAGAAGCCTTGGAAGGTTGCTGCCGCTAGAGATGTTGGGGACGCTCCTTCCTCCCTGCTGCAAACAGATGAAGTTTGTTGCTGGCCGCTGCAGAAAAGCTGGAGACGAAGGCTTGAAAACCTCCTCGTTGTTGGCTGTCGCTGAGGTCTGAAGCGCTGCTGTTGAAGCTTTGAAGTCGTGCAAACCAACACATCCAGAACTCGTTCTTCTCTGCCATTGAAGCTGTGAAATCGCAGATTGGAAGCAGCTGAATAGCCAAGATCAGAAAAAAAAGAAATCAAAGAAGGAAAGCATGCATCTTCTCCAAGTCCGCCCCGAGGATCTCCGCTCCAAAACCAAAGGCTTCTCCATCGCCGCTGCCCAAACAGAGAAACCCATCGCCGCCGTCATCCTTGATCCAACCGACGACCTCTGTTTGAAGAAGGTGGTGAAAGCTAGTTGAAGAAGGCGTTGAAGCTATGTGGAAGAAGGCGGTGAAAGCTGTTCGAAGAAGACGGTGAAGGCTGGTTGAAGAACGCGAGCGTCTCGATGGGTTTTGGCTACAAGAAGCTCGCCGCGTGGCCCAGACCTCCAGCAAAGCTGCTCCAGCCCGCTTCCTCGCCAGCGACGGAGATCGGGCCGAGGCTCTCTCTCTCGTCGCCGGCGGCTTCGAAGGCAACGCTTCCCCTGCTTTCCCCTGTTCCAACCTCGGTTGGCAAGTAAAGAAAGGAAGGTGCGACTGGCAAAAACAGAGAGGGAGGAGAGAAGGAAGATAGAAGAAGGCAGGAGAAGAGCATCCCGTACCCTTTTCCGTCGCTCCAGCACCGACCACAGGCCCTCTTAGACGCTCAGGCAAGAGAAGACCCGGTGCATCCTCTCCGTCGCTCCAGCAGCCGGCGCATCCTCGTCGGACCCAACTCAAAGGTGTCCGTCGCCCACCGCCGTGCGTGTTCTCAAGCTCGCGACAACAACCACAAGTCCCAGCCGCCACTCCCCTGCTTCCAGACAATCCTCTGGTCCAGTCCAAGGAGCTCCGTCCTCTATTCCAGCTGCAGCTCTGTTTCCAGCCGACGTCTTCAAGCTTCTAGCCGACGTCCTTGAACTCCAGCTGCTGCCTCCTCTAGTCCAAGCCGACTTCATCAAGCCCAGCTGCCTTCATCCCACGACGACGGAGGTCAGATCTCGTTGGACGGCGACAACTCTCCCAAGCCTAGCCGACTCGAAACCCACCGGCAACAAAGATATCCTGCATGGCAATAAACGTGTTGGTCCATGGCCTCACGTCATTCATTTCCTTTCCTTTTCATTTTTTCTTTTGTTATGGAAAAATACTTTATATTATTGGATCTAGAATCGGAGGTGTTCCCTACGGGGATGTAAATGATGGATCTGTCAATTTGGCGATCCAGGGGTGTGGTGCCTACAATTTCTTGAAATGAAATTAAAATATGATTTACTCGGAAATAAAATAGAGATCCCGTTCCAACGAGATCGACGTTTTATCCACGAACATCCTCTTTTTGGCCTCACGGTCGACCGTGGCATCGACCGTGACATCGACCGTGGCCTCACGGTCGACCGTCGCATCGATCGTGGGCCCTTGAGCATTGATTCTTGGCTTTTCTTGAATGGCTTTCATTAGTAATTAATATCTAAACATGTTGGGAAGCTTGCATGTGGATTTGTGGAGTTTTCAAAGGATTTCTATCGAATTTGGTGATCGATTCGAGTACTTTCCTTTTTGGGCAAATCTATGGTTATGATTGCATTTAATACTTAGTTGATAGTAGTTAAGTGCTTATTTGATTACCTAACCATTAGCTGGCTATGAGTGCTAGATAATGAGGAATTGTGGAACCTTAGCCTCTTGCCGGCGAGTGCTGAGCGCTATTGTATAACTGTTGAACCTACAATTTATGCTATGACATATAGAGACATTTAGGGTAGATGTTTGCATAGGTTCACGCATTGTGTGCATTAGAAGCATATGAGGTTAGGCGGGCGATGGTTTTGGTCGCCGATCCGAGGCTCTCGGGTAGCTCGGATCTAGCCTTAGGGTCGTGGCTGGGTAATCAGGTTTAGGGTGTGATTGTTGAATCTGAATCTCATGTTGTTGAGGATTGACGGTAGTTGACTCTGATCAATGTTCTGAGGTTTAGAGGTCGTGTTGTCTTCCCTAGACCAAGTGCTAAGGATGGTTGTCGATACGTTCCCGACGTGGTTTCCCCAAGGCATGGTTTTCCTGCTTGGGTAAGGGTGATCCTGCATGTTACTGTTCCTTGGCCTCCTGGTAACATGTTCAGGAGAGAGGTTTCATGACAGAAGCCCTTGGGACATCGATAGGGTTATAAGACCCGTGGCATCCGTTAGACTTGAGCGGGGAGACAACACTGTTGTTGTTTTCCTCCTTTCTGTGTGCCGTAGAGTAGAACCCTACTGAGCTTATCCCTCACTACTACCCGGGCTGCGTTTGCAGGTGCAGGCGGCAGTTCTTCTTCCGTGGAGCCGGCGGGATCGGCCTTTGACGGCGCGAGTACATCCAGAGATGCTTGAGGTTGCTGGAGGATTATCTGTTGTACTTTTGGATAATGTATATGTTGTAAACACTTCGAGGACTTTTGGGATTATGTATTATATCTATCCTTGGAAGATGTTGTATCAAATATTGAATATTACAACTGATGTTATATGAATTGAATATCTGTTTACCTCTGGATTATAATTTGTTTAAATTTATTCGTCTTTCCGCATTTGTATCGCGCCAATTGAAGATGAATAGAGATAGGAACCCTCACGCCCCATCCTGGATGGGTTTTCTGGGTCGGGGTGTGTCACTAAGCATATATTTTACTTAAATCCACAAAATACCCTTGATGTGGTAAAATTACCAAAATGCCCCTATATCGACTTAGCTTTTGTAGGATGCCGTAAAAGCTATATAGGGTTATGATAGGATATTTTAGAGAGTTCGGGCATGTATTTTGTCATGAATTACTAAAATACCCTTGGACGGGTAAAATTACCGGAACGCCCTTTACGCTCCTGGTTTGTGTAGGATACTTTCAAAACCATGGATGATCACATATAGAGCAGTGTATCTGTACTCTGTGTGTGTTTGAACTTATATGCCTGATAACGTGCCTTCGAGGAATGTATGAGGCGAGCAGGGATAACTTCGTAAATACCCTCATATTTAACCTTAGTCAAAATTGATGTCTACAGTAATGGTATATTAGTAACTTCAATATCATTCTTACGCTTTCTCATCTTAATTTACTAATACCAAACACACGCAACGTCTTTCCCTCTTCCACTCTCATGGTCATACCAAAACTAACGATGACGATCCCATTCCTCTCCACTCCTTTCCCTCTCCCTCTGTCTTTGTCTCTCCCCCCGTGCAACCAAACACAGCCTCAGTGTATTGATGGTGATTGGCTAATTGCGTTTTTCTCCGGCCCTTATCGGTTTTGCTGAAACCCACGTAGGGTTAACTTTCCAGCCAATTCTTTTTAAGAATATTATGCTTAAAAATACTAAAATACACAAAGGCTTCTTGCAATTTTCATGGAAATCGAGTCCGAATTTGACTTAAAATAAACTTATCGGTCAATTAAGAATAAATTGATCACACAGGGATGGTTTGGTCATTACTCCTTGAGTAGATAGAATAATTATGGAAAATTAAAAGACATTAATGCCTCTATTGTTGTTTCACTTCCTTATTGAATCCAAATTCGTCTAATGTCTATTGTCTAATGTCAATGAAAATCAATCAACCAAGCAAGGGCAATTCGGTCATTATTTCTTGAGAAGCAGAATCAATTATTTTTAATTAAAAATATTTTAATAATGAGGGATTTTTTTATAAACAAAGCAATTAAAAGAGAAGGTACCATGCAAACAACAATAAGACATGAGATTTTCTACAATATAACTAGAAGACAACAAAAAAGAAAAAGATCACATTTTTTAAATGTCAATGCATGCATGTGTGTTCGATAACTAGAAGACAACAAAAAAGAAAAAGATCATATTTTTTTAAATGTCAATGCATGCATGTGTTCGATGTGGTGGGTGGGTTCGAAGTGGTGGGTGGGTGGATGAGTTTATTGGTGCGTTAGTTCCCCCTGCTCTATAGGAAACTATTTGTTTCACTAGTAATGTGAGACCAAACGCTTACATACAGGGCCACTTTGGTTCCGGATATGTGCAACCATTTCCGGAACAGCCGAGCACCCTTTTCATTCCGGAATTCCTATCTGGAAGTGGGATTCCTATCTCGGGAACTTATCCCGGGATTATAATCTCTTCTTATTTAATTATATTAATTATGTTAAATATTTTATTCATATGTTAAGGTGAATATACGCATTATAATATTAATGCAATGAGAGATTATTATTATCTAAATTATATACGTTATCATATTATATGTATTATCATATTATTAAGTAATTGATTAAAGCTAATGTGAATATTATATGCATTATCATATGATTAATTAAACTAACAATATGTCCCGTAAAAAATTCAAAAGTGGAATTTGGATGAAAAATGTGTTTGGTTGAAAAGTAGGGATAAGAAAATAATGATTATTTTGAATAAGTAAATGGTGTTTGGATGAAAAATGTGAAATCAGAATATGGATTGGTGTGATGTAAAGTAAATTCCACTTTTGAATTTTTTTATAGAACATATCGGTAGTTTAATTAATAATATGATAATACATATAATATGATAAAGCATATAATTTAATTAATAATATTTTCCTGTTTTATTAATATTATGATGTATATATTCACCTTAACTTCTAAATAACATATTCGACATAATCAACATGAATATATTATAATAAAGTATAATATAACCACCCCACCCGTCCTGTTCGACGCCTCCGTCGGCGAATCCATCTCATATCAATACCCAATTATTTGCCATCTCTGGCGGATGCCCTCTCCTCCACTATCGTCGGCATCGATGTCCGCCCGTTCTCCACTGGGTGGTAGGGCTCGGCGGTGTTGAGGGCATTCTTGTCGGCGTCGTGCCCACCGGCGATGCACACGTGGCCTCCACCTACGGCGGACGCGAAAAAGGATCGCATCGCCACATGACATGGTATAGTGACTTGGTATGGTCATACATATCAATACATCCCAATGCGGACCCATTTAAATGAATATAATAATATTATTTTAATATATATTATTTAAATAATATAAAATAAGTAAATTTCACTTTTGAAATTTTATGGAACATATTAGTAGTTTAATTAATTGTATGATAATACATATAATATTCACTTGACTTTAATCAATTACTTAATAATATGATAATACATATAATTTAATTAATAATATTTTCTCATTTCATTAATATCATAATGCGAATTTTATTACGACGTCTGTTTGAATTTTGGGATAAGGACGTTCACTTTATCTGGGATAGGAATCACAGGATAGAGATTGGTGTTTAGTTGCTATTCCGGTATTGGTGACGGAACCAAACATGGCCTTTGTGTCCAACTCCTGGCATGTAGATCATTTTGTGTTTTGTGAAATAGAAAAATTATCTTATCCCAATCATTGGCCTAGTGAACATGGAAGTTAAAGGTTAATCTCAGGTCGTGCTAAATCATCAATAATCTCAAGAAGCTTATGTACATGTTCATCAAGGAATAATTCTTTATATATTATATTTTCGGGTTAATGTCATGTTTTGCTCTCCAAAAGTATGTAAATATCAGCTACTCATTGAATGGTCAAATTTTCCTCCACAATTTTAATGGTCATTTCACATTCGTCATTGGAGGTAGTTTAAACAATATATTTGCAGAATGGTTCTGACAAAATAATTTATAGGAGACTGTGGGAAAATATCTTATTTAAATATTTCTAATAGGTAAGATTAGTACATTATATTTTCATTGATGCAGGACGGCAAGGTGTATAATCTAGGGGTAAGGGGTTGAGCATCATAAACATATCTTGTTTTGTCAATAAAATACTATCTATTAGATTTGGGGTGATGATATCAAATTAGGATACAAAAGGCCTACCTATCCCCTCGTCCTCAACTACCATCTAAAAAAGCCTCTTCACATTCGCATTTAAAATTTGAAAAATCGGTCGCCGTTGTCACCACCTATCACGTAGCCGTCGTCAAGGCCAGATCTCCACGCCACCTGTCGCTGCTCGTCACCCCATTCGCTGCCACAACGCCGCTGATATCGTTCTCTTCCTCGGAACCTCTCGAATCTAAAGACTGGCACCGCCACCGTCCTAAACCATTACCTTCGGCCCTCAAAACCCCAAACAAGACCAGATTTGGCATCCCCATCACCTCACGACCCCTACCACCCGATTTTCTAGTGAGATCCGGCCCAATTCGCTGACCTCTTCCTCCAAGCACCGTGGCCGCCGACCTTGCCGGACCTGCCATCTTCGCCGTCCATCGTCTCAATCCGACCCAGTAGATGAACTCTCCAACCACCCACGACCTCTCAGCCACTTACCCCAATCTTTGATGAGGCCTACTTGCCGGCGATTGGCATCTGGCAAACCTCAGTCGTCTGATTTCTCTACCAATTTTTTTATTTTTATTTTGTCTTTTGTCTTTTTCCTCCTATCCCTCACCTCTGCCACCATTCTTATTGATCAGCCACCGGAGATCATTTCGTGAGGCCCGTACTATCCCTTCTATACCAATCTTAACCTTCGACAATCTCTCAACTTCATTTCTCTTTTCTTTTCTTTTTTTTCCCTCGCCACCGTAAGCTTCACAATTACATTCGGGGAGTGAAGCCTCTGCTGATCATCATGCTTATCATGTGTCAGCGTGCATTGCGTGACAACTTAAAACGTTTGAGAAATGGGTTAGAAATTAGATCCTTCCTAATTATGCTTCATTATTACCATTAATTCTTGACTTCGCTGACTCCATCCTACCCAAGTGGAAGATACATGGAACTAGCGGATTCCGGTGCGCCAGTGGTACAGTTTTTTATTTAAGCCGTCTTATTCGACAACCTGCGTCTTCTTTGACACCGGCGTGCCGTCGTCATCCTCACACTACTTTTCAGGGGGCAAGGTTTTCCAGTTATATGGATGATTACTCTGATCTCCACCCGTGGCCGTGGTTTGAAAGTATTTTCACCATTAAATATAAAGTTATAAACCCACTGCTTTTTACAAGGTTGATGGACTTCGGCGTCTGTGATAGCAAATTATTCCGATTATTGTAATAGCAAACTCCGACCATCGGATTTGGAATTGACGGTCTAGACAAACAAAGCAATTATTTGGCAAAAGGAGGAAAAAAGAGAATAGCTGCTTTCAACGGCCGAGATTTGTTACTGCATGACATGCAATAGGGCGAGATTTGTTACTGCATGACATGCAATAGGTTTGTTAACGGACGTATAGATTTGGGATTGGGGAGGGACATGTGCAGGCCACTATCCACCCCCTCCCCCCCCCCTCTCTTTATATCTATTTAGCGTGCATGTATATGTATAAGGCTTAAATATGCGTTTCATCCCTGAGGTTTCTGATAAGTTTTTATCAAGTCCCTGTACTTTAAAAATTCTCAATTGAATCACTAAGTTTTTGTGAACTAGCTTAATCTGGTCCTTCCGTCAATGCACTGTGTATCGGTCTAATGGCGGCTCGGCTGAATCGTAACTCAAACCGGTCAAATAGAGTCAATTTTAATTTATTTTGACTTTTGTGATCCCGTACTTCACGCAACTGGCGCTCGCGGCGGCGGTGGGCGACGCGGCCGGTGACCTGGAGGATATTGGCTTCATCAACGGAGGCGGAGGATGAGCTTGAGAAGCATGAGAGGAGGACGAGTAGGAGGAGGAGAGACGAAGGGAGCGGCGGTGAGGACATGGCGGCGATGGTTACGGTGGGGACTTAGCACCTGAACTCCGGCCGCTACGAGGTGGGGATGTTTAAGCAGTGTGCAGCAGCCGGATCCGGCAACGCTGGATGCATCCGCGGGGGGTAGCGGTGCTCGACCCCTCTGCGGGTTCGAGTCGGGCCCGATGGCGCTGATGCTGCAGACCCTCTAGTTCGCCGACCGGGAGAAGACGGAGGCGGCCATCGTTGAGGTGCTGGTGGGGCTGAGCCTGGTGTGCTAGCACCAGGAGCGCCGCCGCTCGTCACTAAGACAGAGTGATCTCCATCATGAAGATGGTGACCCACCCCAACATCGTCGAGCTCCACGAGGTCATGGCGACGCGTTCCAAGATCTACTTCGCCATGGAGCTCGTGCGAGGCGGGGAGCTCTTCTCCCTTGTGGCGAGGCTGGGGCGGCTGCCGAAGGAACCCGAGGATGCCGGCGAGGGTGAAGAAGGGGCAGGGGTTGATCACGAAGTGGGATCCCGTGTCGCTGAGGAACCCGAGGATGCCGGCGAGGGTGGGCTGGATGTCGGAGTGGAAGGCTTCCGAGCCAAGTTTCCACTTCTCCCCCTCCTTCCTGGGCCGCTCCCACCGCGACGCCACCCGCCTACACGAGGAGCCCGTCGCCGACTTCATTGGTGTCCGCCCTAGCCATCTCTTCCTAGACGTCAGAGGAGTCGATCGCGGAGCCATGCATTGTTGGAGGAGTCGATCGCAGAGCCATGCCTTGGCAGAGGAGTGTGAGGCCGTGGCATTGCGCGAGCCATGCCTTGTCGGAGGAGTCGATCGTGGAGCGCAGCGCGCGGTAGCACCTTTCCTCCTTTCCCGGCGAAGCAGCGGCCACCTGCGGCACCCCCTCCTTCACTTCACCGCCCCGACGTCGCCTAAAGAGATGGACGGAGGGATCCGCCGTTAGTATTTGGATTCGAGGTCGGATGGAGCCGAGGAGGTCGGAAGTAGCGGTGTAGAGGGGCGACGACACCGGATCCTTGAGAAGGGGTGGGGATCTGGTTGTCTCCCGACGAAGACGGGGGTGGCCGGGAACGAGGAGGGTGGATGGCCTCGAGCGCTGGTTGGGGTTAATGGAGACGGCATGGTTGTCGGAGATGGATAGGGAACTCGGGGGTGGAATGGGTGAAGAGGAGGCTTCGACGTCATCTTCAACCATCTTCCTCACTTCGAAGAAGCAGAGGAAGGGGGAGAGGGGGAGCCCGGCGACGCCACTCGACTTCAGCACCGGATCCGTCAGCGCTGGCGAGGAGGGATCCTTCGTCGGCAGGAGAAAGAGACAAAGAGAGAGAGGGGGAGGTGGGAGGAAGGAACCCATGTCTTCCCTCCAGCCGGCGAGTTCTGTCTTAGCCGCCCCTTCCCTGATCAGCCACAGCCCTCCACCTCCGGCGACTCCTCTGAGCCCCGCTTGGGTTCCGCCGCAATGACCTCACCCTCCATGGGCACCATCCCCTCACCCTCCGGCGACGCCCTCCTCCTCGAGTATGCCGACGCTAGATCCCTCCACGCCATCCTTGTCGGAGAAGAATGCACCTCGATCAACAGGGGAGAGAAGGAGAGGAGAGAGAGAAAAACAATAATTAAAAAATAATTTCAGTTGGTCAAAATCAGTATAAATCGGTCAAAATCAGTCTTCTTGGCTCCGTTAGATTCGACTAACGGCATTTGGACAGATGACTGTATTAGACCGGTTCAAAAAATTGGGGGATTCAATCGAGAATTTTTAAAGTACATGGGCTTGATAAAAACTTGTCAGAAACCTCAGGGACGAAACACATATTTAAGCCTAATTATATATATATATATATATATATATATATATATAGTTATAGTTATATACATAAACTAGTTGTGCCCCCTGCCACATGACACGGTAACTACCAACTCCATCCTAATAACCACCCAATAACTACCTCCCACTAACCCCCCCTCGCCCTCAACCTAGAATTATCATGTCACATAAGCGCCACATAGGCTCCACCTATGATATTTTTCCGCCACGTAGGACAACAAAAGTTTCACTTATAACCATAGCCTCATATAAGGATGATATCAAATATTAAATAAATATATATTCATAATATACATATATTATGCAATAAGTAAATACTATTATACATGTAATATTCACACATACATTTTTTTATGTATATTATATAAAAATAAACACATAAAATATATATTCATAGTATATCAACCTTATAAGGAGCAATAACGGTTACAACCGTTTCCCTTATCTTAATTTATTTACATGTATATTTTCCTAAATTAACTTTGTATATTTTTATCATATTCCCTAGGTTAATTTTAAATATACATCAACCTTATAAGAGCAATAACTGTTAGGCATAACCGCCCCCTTATAATGTTAACCTTATATGATATCCATACTAATCCATTAATCAAATTCGGTTTTTATAACCGAATCATCCATTAATCTGATGGTTACCCTGCCAGGGGGCAGAGATCCCACCTAGTATTCATATATACATAAATCTATGATATATACAACATACACACACAATAACACTAAAAGGGTATGTTCATATATACACACTAGGCGGGTCTCGTGCCACCTGACACGGGAAACACCCCTCCTCTCTCTATTGAGCCACGATCCTTTGATTATGATATAACATATGACTCATATGTCACATCATAAAACCTTCCCTTATATAGTAGACTAGTGAGCCCCATGCCACTTGGCACAGGTATCCACACACCCCCCACTATACTCTCTCTTTTTATATATATTTCACTTAGATGACACGTCATAAAACGTTATTTTATAAGATAGATATATTAATTTATATATATATATGAAAATACTTATATATATCTATTATCATCATTATATGAGGTTATGGTTATAAGTGAAACTTTTGTTGTCCTACGTGGCGGGATAATGTCATAAGTGGAGCCTATGTGGCATGATAATCCTAGGTTGAGGGGAGTTTACTGGGAGAAAATTATTAGGTGGTTATTGGGGTGGGGTTGGTGGTTACCCTGCCATGTGGATACTACATTGATGGTTATAAAATAACCCTTGTGTTGTCCTACGTGGATCCTACATGACAGGCTTAGTCCTACGTGGAGCCTACGCGGAGGGGGGGAGATTAGTGGGGGAGGTGGTTAATGGGGAGGAGGGGGAAGTTAGTGGGTAGTTAATGTGAAAGTTAGTGGGTGGTTACCCTGCCAAGTGGTAGGGGGGCCCACTAGTTTATTATATAAAATCTAGTGCATCTTATCAAACAGATAGGGATACCTAATCCAAGTTAAGCCCGGATATATCAGACGATCGAGATGAAATCACATGGAAAGGAGCAGTTGAAGGTGGTGGTTAGCGGAAGGTTAGGAGAGAGAGAGAGGAGTTTAGGGCTGGTGGTTATCCGTGTCAGGTGACACGGGAGCCCACCTAATATAATATAAGGGAGGGGGTGTAGAGTGAACTCCACATGTCCCCTCCTCATTTGGCTAAGTGGAGCCTATGTGGCGCCTATGTGGCCTGATAATCCTAGGTTGAGGGGGGTTTAGTGGGAGGAAATTATTAGGTGGTTATTGGGGTGGGATTAGTGGTTACCCTGCAATGTGGATCCTACATGGATGGTTATAAAATAACCCTTGTGTTGTTCTATGTGGATCCTACATGACATGCTTAGTCCTACGTTGAGTCTACGCCGAGGGGGGGAGATTAGTGGGGGAGGTGATTAATGGGGAGGAGGGGGAAGTTAGTGGGTAGTTAATGTGAAAGTTAGTGGGTGGTTACCCTGCCAAGTGGCAGAGGTGTCCACTAGTCTATTATATAAAATCTAGTGCATTTTATCAAACAGATAGGGATACCTAATCCAAGTTAAGCCCGAATATATCAGATGATCGAGATGAAATCACATGGAAAGGAGCAGTTGAAGGTGGTGGTTAGCGGATGGTTAGGAAAAAGAGAGGAATTTAGGACTGGTGCTTATCCGTGTCAGGTGGCACGGGGGCCCACAGAGTATAATATAAGGGAGGGGGGGTGTAGAGTGGACTCCACATGTCCCCTCTGTTGGTGTTGGCTCAACTTATCCATACCGGGTCTGGTTCTCTTATAGGGTCGGGTTTGGTTTTATTTGAGTTACTTGTAGCCCATGTTATAAGGGCACTCTAGAAAGAGAAGAAAAAATAAGAAAGAAAGAAGAGAGCTCAATATTCTCATCATCTCTTTTGAGATCAAAAGGAGTGAGAGAGAGAGGTTGAGGTGGGAGACCTAGCTTTTGGAGAAAGTTTAGGAGATTTAGAGAGGGGTGTGGTTGAGTCTTGTATGGTTGGAAGAGAAGTGTGAAGTGGTGTATTCCCTTATTTCTTTTACCTCATCAAAGTGAAGACCCGCCGAGCTCCGCTCAATCCGTGGATGTAGCCCAACTTGGGTGAACCACGTTGATCTATCCATCAAGAACAAGGTCTTCCTAGTTGATCTATCCATCAAGAACAAGGTCCTTGGATTGTTTCTCTTAAGGTGTTTGATTGAATGCCTTAGTGAGTATTGGTGTGCACATATAGTGTTTTCAAGTGGTATCAGAGCTCCGGGTTGATTTTGTTCGTGATGGCAAGTGAGAAGACATCGGTAGGGAGTATGAAGGTTGAGTTGAAGCCATTTTATGGAAAGATCAACTTCACCCTATGACAACGGAAGGTGAAGAATATGTTGATCCAACAAGATCTCCTCATGTGTGTGTTGGGGGAAACATACAAACCAAAGGATATGGAAGATGAGGAGTGGAAAAGGGCGGATCAAAAGGCTATGAGTTCAATTGAGCTACATTTGTCCGACGAAGTCATGTACAATGTCATGGAAGAAACTTCGGTGAAAGGCACTTGGGAGAAGTTAGAGACTCTCTACATGGGTAAGACACTCTCTAACAAGCTTTTCTTAAAAGATCAATTGCTTAACCTTCGGAAGGAAGAAGGTGGAGATGTCATGGAGCATTTAAATGCCTTTAATCGGTGCTTAAGTGATTTGTTAAGAGTGGAGGTGAAATATGAAGAGGTAGACAAGGCGTTGTTGTTGCTTCGCTCGTTGCCGCCATCCTTCAAGCACTTTCGTACCACACTCATGTTTGGAAAAGAGACTCTTCGGTTTGAAGAGGTTGTCCAAGATATCATCTCTCATGTCAAGATGTGCAAGAATACGGGAGAAGATACAAGAAGTGAAGGACTCTTTGTAAAGAGTTCGGATGGGCACCAAAGCCGCTCAAAGAAGAAGTCCGACAAGTCAAGTGATCGTAGTAGATCAAAATCAAGGCCAAAGTCAAAGAAAGATGTTGAGTGCTTTCATTGTGGAAAGAAAGGCCATTTCAAGAAGAATTGCTTCAAGCTAAAGGCGGAGATTAAAGAAGGAAAGAAGACCGAGAGCTCAAGTGTGGCCGGTATTGCTTCGAAGAGTCATGGAGAGCTTCTATCGGTATCCTCGGGTAATTTCTCATCTTCTTCTTGGATTCTTGACTCCGATTGTACTTTTCATATGTGTGCAAATAGGGAATGGTTTGACACATACGAAGAAAAAGGTGGAGGTGAAGTCCTTATGGGGAACGATGCGGCATGCAAAGTTGTTGGCATTGGGACCATAAAGCTCAAGATGAATGATGGCTTGATTAGATCTCTTGGAAATGTGAGACATGTTCCGGCTCTCAAGAAGAACTTGATCTCGTTGGGTACTCTTGATGCAAATGGGTACACTTTCACATCATGTGAGGGAAAGATCAAGATCACCAAAGGTTCGTTAGTGGTGATGACAGGAGAGAAGCTATCGAACAACTTATATAGACTTTTGGGAAGCACAATTTCGGGTGGAGCGGCTATTTCCATGGATGCAAATGTGGATGAAGATGCAATATGGTTATGGCATTTGAGGCTCGGCCATATGAGCGAGCGGGCATTGCAAGAGCTACACAAGAGAGGTTTGTTGCATGGTGTTAACAAGTGCAATTTGGATTTTTGCACGTCTTGTGTGATGGGAAAGCAAAGCAAGGTTTCATTCAAAATAGCGGCGAAAGAGAACCGAGCAAAGGGAATTCTTGATTACATTCACTCCGATGTTTGGGGGCCGGCGCCGACACGATCTCATGGTGGAGCCCGTTACTTCGTCACTTTCTTAGATGATTACTCAAGAAAGGTTTGGGTCTATTTCATGCGCGAGAAGTCCGAGGTCTTTGATAAGTTCAAGGAATGGAAGGCGGAGGTGGAAAATCAAACCGGAAGGAAGATCAAGTACTTGAGAAGTGACAATGGAGGGGAATATCGAGATGGGTGGTTCTTAATGTTTTGCAAGAATGAGGGCATTATTCGGCACTTTACCATGAAGAAGAATTCTCAACAAAATGGCGCCGCCGAAAGAATGAATAGAACCCTTATGGAAAGGGAGAGATGCATGAGAGTTCATGCGGGATTGTCCGAAGGTTATTGGGCGGAATCCGTTAACCATGCTTGCTATTTGTTTAACTGATCACCATCTATTGTTTTGAACTTCAAATGTGCCGAAGAGGTGTGGTCCGGGAAAGACATCGATTACTCAAATATCAAAGTTTTCGGATGCAAAGCTTATGCTCTTATTCCTCTTAATGAGAGGAACATATTGAAGCCAAAATCGCAAGAATGTATTTTCATGGGCTTTGAAAGGGGAGTGAAAGGCTACAAATTGTGGGATCCGGTAAATAACAAGAAGATTATTAGTAGAGATGTCATATTTGATGAGAAGACCTTGCCAATGGCCGAAGTAAAAAATGGTGAAAAGAAAGGTTGTGTTCCTACGGAGAAGCTTGTCGAAGTTCCTATTGTTGGTGAAAATGCAAGCCGTCAACTTGAGGTTGGTGAGACATCGGGTGATGTTGAGGTGGAACAACCGGAGGAGGTTCATGCCGAACCTAGCATAGCACAATCTCGCGAAAGAAGGGTCATCAAGCCTCCTCAACGGCTTGGATGGGATGATGAAACATGTTATGCTCTTTTGGCGAGTGAAGGAGAACCATCAAATTTTCAAGAAGCAATGCAAAGCAATGAAGTACAAGAATGGTTAGGTGTCATGGGAAGTGAGATGGAATCACTTCATAAGAACTCCGTTTGGGAGTTAGTTCCTAAACCTAAGGACCGGAAGATCATCGGCTCCAAGTGGGTTTATCGGAAGAAAAAAGGTATGCATGAGGAGGCTTCTACATACAAGGCAAGGTTAGTTGCAAAGGGGTTCTCACAAAAGGAAGGCATAGATTATGATGAAATTTTTTCTCCGGTGGTCAAGCATACTTCTATTCGAATGATGTTATCTCTTGTGGCACACCATGATTTGGAATTGGAACAAATGGATGTCAAAACGACATTTCTCCATGGTGAATTGAAAAATGAGATCTACATGGCACAACCGGAGGGATTTGTGGAAGTAGATAAAGAAGACCTAGTGTGTAGATTGAAGAAGTCAATTTATGGGCTCAAGCAATCACCACGACAATGGTACAAATGTTTTGATTCATTCATGATCCAAATTGGCTACAAGAGAGGTGAGTATGATTGTTGTGTCTACTCTCATATATTTGATGATGGTAATATTATATTGTTGATGGTCTATGTGGATGACATGCTCATTGCATGTCGGGACATGTCAAAAATCAAAGAACTCAAAGGGTTGTTGAGTAGAGAGTTTGACATGAAGGATCTTGGTGCCGCCAAGAAAATCCTTGGAATGGAGATTAATAGAAATCGGGAAATGGGGAGGTTGTTGCTTTCTCAAGGAAGATACATCAACAAAGTTCTTGAAAGGTTCAATATAGTTGATGCTAAACCCGTATCTACTCCATTAGCTTCACATTTTATTTTGAATGCAAAGCAATGTCCATCTTCCGAAGCCGAGCTCAAAGAAATGGAGAAGATTCCATATGCTAGTGCCGTCGGGTGTCTAATGTATGCTATGGTGTGCTCAAGGCCGGATCTTGCTCAAGCACTAAGTGTGGTGTCAAAGTACATGTCAAATTCGGGTAAAGAACATTGGCAAGCCGTCAAGTGGGTCTTTAGGTATTTGAAAGGTACAAGAAAGTTGGGCATTATGTTTGAAAGAAAACATGAAGCGACGTGCATCGAAGGCTTTGTGGATTCCGATTATGCGGGAGACTTGGACAAGCATCGGTCAACAACCGGTTATGTGTTTACATGTAATGGTGGACCAATTAGTTGGAGATCTATGATACAATCCGTGAGTGCATTATCCACTACCAAAGCGGAATATATGGCATTGACGGAAGCTTTTAAAGAGGCCGTTTGGTTGTTGGGACTTGCTTGTGAAATGGGTTTGAAGCACAGCTCAATAATGGTGCAATGTGATAGTCAAAGCGCCCTTTGTCTTGCTAAGAATCAAGTATTTCATGGAAGGACAAAGCATATTGAGGTAAGGTATCATAGGATATGAGATTGGATTAATTTCGGAGAAGTTGTTGTGAAGAAGGTTCACACGGATGAAAATGCATCCGATTTTCTTACAAAGCCGGTTACCAAGGAGAAGTTTGAGCGTTGCTTGAACTTGCTCAATCTCACAGCTTGCTAGCTATGTGAGACACCTCACCACTAGAGGTGCGTTGAGGTGAGTTGATACTCACCAATGTGGAGGTTTTCAATTTCCGGGAGCGATGGTGAAGATCTCGCCAAGGTGGAGATTGTTGGTGTTGGCTCAACTTATCCATACCGGGTCTGGTTCCCTTATCGGGTCGGGTTTGGTTTTATTTGAGTGTAGCCCATGTTATAAGGGCACTCTGGAGAGAGAAGAAAAAATAAGAAAGAAAGAAGAGAGGTCAATATTCTCATCATCTCTTTTGAGATCAAAAGGAGTGAGAGAGAGAGAGGTTGAGGTGGGAGACCTAGCTTTTGGAGAAAGCTTAGGAGATTGAGAGATGAGTGTGGTTGAGTCTTGTATGGTTGGAAGAGAAGTGTGAAGTGGTGTATTCCCTTATTTCTTTTGCCTCATCACAGTGAAGACCCGCCGAGCTCCGCTCAATCCGTGGATGTAGCCCAACTTGGGTGAACCACGTAAATCTTCTTTTCTTGTGTGTGATTGCTTGTTAGTATTCATCTATTATATGTTGTGGGTCTTCCTAGTTGATTTGTCCATCAAGAACAAGGTCTTTGGATTGTTGCTCTTAAGGTGTTTGATTGAATGCTTTAGTGAGTATTGGTGTGCACATAGAGTGTTTTCACCCTCCCCATTTGGCTAAGCAGGTATCGCAGCCGTGCCCCCCCCCCCCCCCCCCCCCCCCCCCACACACACACCCTCCCTCCCTCACACCTACACACACACACACACCCTCCCTCACACCTACACACACACAAAGAATCACAGACGTGCAACCAGCCCGTGCTATGCTCTCTTTTTATATATATGACTCAGATGCCACATCATAGAACATTATTTTATAATATATATGTCATCCTTATATAACATGATGGTTAACAATGCAACTTTTGGTTTGTCCTAATGACGTCATATATGACAGGGATTATCCTAGGTGGAGGGGAGTTAGTGGAAGACGTGGGAAGTTAGTGGGGGGGGAGTTAGTGAGAGAGGTGGAAAGTTAGTGGGGGGAGTTAGGGGGTTAGTGGGGAGTTAGTAGGGGAGATGGGGAGAGAGGGTAGTTACCCTACCAGGTGGTATGGGGATTTACTAGTTTATGAATCAAGAATATCTTGAGTTATGCAAAAAAGAAATTGCTTCACTCTTAGAGAAGAATTTAATTAAAAAATCTTACTCCCCATGGAGTTGTACAGCATTCTATGTAAATAATAATGCTGAAAAAGAACGTGGTGTTCCTAGACTGGTCATAAATTATAAGCCCCTTAATAAGGTGCTTAAATGGATACGATATCCTATCCCTAATAAGAGGGATTTGCTCAATAGAATTTATCGAGCAAAAATATTTTCAAAATTTGATTTAAAGTCAGGATATTGGCAAATTCAAATTCATGAAAAAGATCGATATAAAACAGCGTTCACTGTCCCATTTGGCCATTACGAATGGAATGTAATGCCTTTTGGTTTAAAGAATGCTCCTTCAGAATTTCAAAATATTATGAATGATATTTTTATTCCTTATACAAATTTTATTCTATCCTATATTGATGATGTACTTATCTTTTCTGATAACATTGATCAGCATGTGAAACATCTGGAAACCTTTAGACATTTAGCTATTCACAATGGATTAGTAATATCTGCCCCAAAAATGAAACTTTTCCAAACTGAAATACGATTTTTGGGCCATAATATTGGCAAAGGAACAATTGTCCCTATTGATCGTAGTATAGCATTTGCCTCTAAATTTCCTGATGTTATTACTGATACTAATCAACTACAGCGTTTCTTAGGAGCATTAAATTATGTTTCAGATTACTATAAAGATTGGGCTCAAGATACTGCCATTCTTTATAATCGTTTGAAAAAGAATCCTGTCCCTTGGACTAATGACCATACCAATGCTGTTCGACTAATTAAGACTAAGGTCATCAATCTGCCTTGTACACATCTGCTTAAACCAGAGTGTCAAAAGATTGTAGAAACGGACGCCAGTAATATTGGCTATGGAGGCATTCTTAAACAAAAATGTCTGCCTTCTAATAAGGAAGAATTAGTTCGTTATACCTCTGGTAAATGGAACTCTACTCAACTAAATTATTCCACAATCAAGAAAGAAATGCTTTCTATTATTAAATGCCTTTATAAATTTCAGGAGGACATCCTGAATCAGCCTTTCATCCTCCGTATTGATTGTAGCTCTGCAAAGAGTGTTATTGAAAAAGATATTAAGAATTTGACATCTAAACAAATCTTTGCTCGATGGCAAGCTGAATTAGCTGTGTTTGATTTCACTATTGAATTTATTCCTGGTAAACATAATGTCTTACCTGATTTTCTTACACGCGAATTTATTCAGGGTGCTCATGCGCCGAACTGAGCCCCCTTTTTGGGGGCGGTGGAGTCGTGGTGGTACGGATAATCGTGGTGGCCGCCGTGGTAATAAATTAGAAGTTAATTTTAAGCTTCCTAAAGCTTATGTTTGTATACAAGATACTTGTATTCCAACCTCATTTGTGTTAATTAAAGATTTATCTCAACACTTAATTCATTTATATGCATAAATATAAAATATGTACATGAAAAAATTATATATAGATATAAGGGAGGGGGAGTGGAGAGTGGGCTCCACGTGTCCCCTTCCCATTTGGCTAAGAATGTATCGCAGCCGTGCAACACGCCCCCCTTCACATCATAAAATATTATTTTATAAAATAAATATATTCATATATATATATATACATAAAAATACTTATATATATGTAAAATAAGGGAGGGGGAGTAGAGAGTGGACTCCACGGCCCTGTTTGGTACTGGGATAAGGGCAACCAAGCCTAATGCCCCGGCCCTCCACTGGGCCCCGGCCCTGCCGCCCCGGTCCAACCACGATCTGCCCAATGGTGTCGGGGATAAGGGCAACCAATCCTAATGCCCCGGCCCTCCACTGGGCCGGGTCCAACCACGATCTGCCCAATGGTGTGATTACTCCAGGTCGAACACGCTTAACAATGGAGTTTTTTGACGGATCACTGCCATCACGGCTTTAAAACACGTTGTGTCTTATAAAGGCTTACTATATACTTATATCGAACCCCAGACCATACCCAGGCGTTGTAGGATTGCTTACCCGGCTACTCGACTCATCCCTGCCCTCCAGGCGAAGGCATCTTGTCCCAAGGTAGACCCAGCGGGCCTCACAATCCACCCCACCTTGGGGGCCCAGCGTCCTCGCTGGCACAATTTCCGGCTGGGACCCAACTCTGATACCATACTGTAACGCCCCGGCCCGTGGGCTCCCGGTCCGACCAGGATCTGCCCAGCGGCGCCGCTCCCCGACACAATATTATCCGCTTTTGGCTCAACGCAGAAATCTGGAAAAACTTCCCAGTAGGTCACCTATCGTGTGACTACTCCAGGTCGAGCACGCTTAACCATGGAGTTTTCTGACGAATCACTGCCATCATGGTTTTAAAACGTGTTGTGTCTTATAAAGGCTTACTATATACTTATATCGAACCCCGGACCATACTCAGACGTTGTGGGATTGCTTACCCGGCTACCCGACTCATCTCCGCCCTCCAGGCGAAGGCATCTTGTCTCACGGTAGACCCAGCGGGCCTCACAGCCCCTATCCCGGGATAACACCCACCTACTCCATCTACTTTCCACCTCATCAATCCCTATTACTATCCTACCTTTTTCATCCAATATTATTAATTTACTTTACACCTCATCAATCCAAAATTAAATTAATAATAGAAAAGGTAGCTCATTGATGTGTATAAATTAATTATTATATTTATAATAAAAAATAATATTATATTAATATAAATGGGTCAGCATGAGGATGCAATGATGTGTATACATATGTTATCATGTTATGACATGTGGCGATGCGATCCTTTTTCGCATTCGCTGTAATTGGAGGTTACGTGTTCATCGTCGAAGGCCACTGTGCCGACAAGAATGCCCCCAACACCGTCGAGTCATACGACCCGGTGGAGGACAGGTGGGCATCGATGCTGACGATGGTGGAGGAGCGGGCGTCTGCAGGATATAGCAAAAAAGTGGGCGTTGATATGAGAGAAATTAGCAGGAGTAGGCGTCGAAAAGGACGAGTGGGGTGGTAATATTATACTTTAATTAATATAATATGTATTATCATATTATTAAATAATTTATTAAAGCCAAGGCGAATATTTATGTATTATCACATTATTAATTAAAGTACCAATATTATTAATTTACTTTCCACCTCACCAATCCCTATTCCTATTCCACTTTTTCCATCAAATATTTTACTTTACACCTCACCAATCCCAAGTAATCATTACCTGCTTATCCCCACTTTTTCAACCAAACACTATGGTGGGATAAAATTTATCTCACAACTTATCCCGGGTTACTAATCCATATCCCATCTAATCCCGAGATAGATATCCCACAACCAAACGAGGCCGTGCATGTCCCCTCCCCATTTGGCTAAGGAGAGACAAAGATTAAGAAGAGAAAAAATCCCAGTATTTGTCTCCAGGAATATAGCAATAAAAGAAGAAACGACAATATTTGTTCAAAATTAATGCCCACCGATTCCAACAGGTTTTATGGAATTTTATCTGGCAAGTAAATAAAAATCTCTGAAAAAAAATTAAAAAACCAGGGGGTTACGTTAGTAAATTCCATCAGTCGCGTCCACCCCGCCTATAAAATCTCAGTGCACACATGCTACCTTCAGTGCTCTTCCCGCAACCTCGACCACTCCGTGAAGCGCATAGTCGGAGGTTAACCCAATGGCCGCCGCCAACGAAGCCTCTCCTTCCAATCCTCCGCCTTCATCAGCCCCGATCGATCCCCGCTCCGGCCTCAGCGCCGCCACGATGATCTTTCACAGCCTCCGCCCTCACGTCCCACCCCCACCCGCGTCCCAACCCCTCTCCATCCCCTCCTATGTCCTCTCTTTGCTCCCCAAACCCCTACCGTCCCACCCCGCCCTCATCAACGCCACCACCGGCGAATCCCTCTCCTATCCCGGTCTCGTCTCCCAGCTCCGTTCCCTCGCCGCCTCGCTGCTCTCCGAGGCGGGAATCTCCAAGGGCCACGTGGTGTTCGTCCTCGCTCCGCCCTCCCTCGAGATCCCCATCCTATACTTGGCCCTCCTCTCCATCGGCGCCGTCGTCACCGCCGCGAACCCCGCCTCCACCGCCGCCGAGATCGCCCACCAAACCCACCTCACGAATCCCCAGTTCTTCATCGCCACCTCCTCCACCGTCTCGAAGATCCCCCGCGACGCCGGCACCGTCATCATCATCGATTCCCCCAGATTTAAATCGTTCCTCGCCAATGATCCCCGTCCGCACATCGCTAATGCAATGGTGAGCCAGTCCGATGCGGCGGCGATCCAGTTCTCATCGGGGACGACTGGTCGCGTGAAGGCCGCGGCGCTGTCCCACCGGGGCTTCATCGTCATGATCGCGGGGTTCCACAAGCTACAGTACATCTCATCGAAGTCGGAGACGACGCTCCTCGCGGCGCCGATGTTTCACTCCATGGGGTTCGCCTTCTTGCTGAGGGGGATAGCGCTGGGGGAGACCATCGTGTTGCTCGGCCGTCCTGGGATGGGGGGGATTCTGGCTGCGGCAGAGAGGTACAGAGTGACGCAGATGACGGCGGCGCCGCCGCTGGTGGTGGCGATGACGCGCTCGGAGGAGACGGAGAGCCGCGACCTCTCGGCGCTGCGCCGGGTCTTGTGTGGCGGCGCGTCTTTAGCTCAGGGTGCTGCCGAACAGTTCCTCAAGCGCTTCCCGCACGTAGGGCTATGTCTGGTACACAAATTCCCCCTTCTTTTACTACAAAATTTCATAAAATATATTTTTTTTATTTGGGATCTTGGTTACTTACCTAATTATCCGTGAATTGAAATCCGATTATTTACCTAATTGTCCCCCCACGATCCTTAAAAGGCCACGGGATCCTAACAGCACGTTTGGTCCGCACAAAAAATAGGAGATGGATTGTGAATGAAAGCCGGAATGAAGTTGACATGGGAATGCGAATGATGCGACATGTTATGTGTGGGAATGGAATGGAATGAGAATATGATATAAATAACTAAATTATTTTATAACCGTCGTTCCGTCAGAAATGGAATGAGGGAGTCCGGACTATTATATGAGATAACCTCATTCCCAACTTATCAGGAATGAAGTATTGCATTTCCAACTTTAATGTCTAACCAAACAACGGATTAGATTTTGACCGGGGATTTGACCATTCCATTCTTGACTGTTATGTCGACATGTTTGGTTCATGATAAGGAATGAAAAGGCTATGACGACCCTAAGGCCACGTTTGGTTCGCGGTAAGGAATGGAACGAGGACTAAAATGTGAGAGTGAATGGAATAGAGTGAGAATTGAAGTGATTATATAATTGGTTGAATAAGAAATGAGAATGTGAATGATACTTTCATATGCTTGGTATGCATTAATGAATATGGAATGGGAATAATGTGGGAACGACCATACTACCCTTAACATATCTAACACTTAAAATATGCATATTCAGTTCTATAAATCTATATAAAATATAATAGTTTATCTAACTTTCATTTTAGCCTTTGGGTTTATATGTATATACACATAAATATATACGTATGGTATATATAGACATATATGTGTAGATAAATGTATGTGATTGTAATCCGACGGTGACCATTTAATTCATTTAAGGATCATGGTGATTTAATTCAACAGTTAAGATTGACCACTCAGGGGTAATTTTGTCATTAAAAATCTTATTCCTCATTCAGTCCTGAATGTAATGGGTCAATATCAGAGGGTGGGGGGAATGGGTCATTCCTCTTTGAGGATGAATAGGCTATTCCATTATGGTCTACGATGGTAAACCAAATGACGAAATGCTTTCTCAGAATGAAGAAAGTCATTCCGTTCGATAAATAATTCATCTTGGGAGTCGACTTCCATCCATAATACTGAGGAATATTCTCTCTTATGCAATTTTGAGCTCATGGTGACGGATGAAAAAGACTATTATGCCAGCAGCAGGAGTGTTGAAATGTAAATAAAATATGTAAATGATATTTAAGTCATTTTGCATGTTTAAACCCACCGAAACAACAATAAATTTATAAGTTATTTAGGATAGCGGGGATAGTTTTATAAATAGTTTGATTCAGGGATGATTATGTAAATACGAAGATTTCCAAGGATACGTATGTAACTTTATTCCTTTTTATTTTAAATAAATTTTTGATTGAGAGTTTATCCGCTAACTGAGGTTCCGATCAACATTAGGAGCGCACAGATTTGTAAATTTGTCTACTCAAAAGCACATCGGTTTCTGTTTTTCTTTTATTTTTTCGAGGAAATAAAGAGTGAGGACACTCTGACTCGTATAGGAGTTTGTTAAGGAGACAATTAGCAGACGGTGTGCCAGGATCCCGGATTTGGTGAACATTGATTGGTTCGGAGGGCACATGCTTAAGATTGATAGAACAAAATTACTTAATGGAACATAACATAGATAATTCACTGGACGGTGCTTAAAGTATTCATGCAATCAGTCAGTCATGGGGATCCGACGATTTATTACTTAAAGGCATGTATGGCTATTGTACATGAAATGATCAAATTCCAAGTCAAAAACTATGTTTAGCGCTTAGCATTATGAATGAAACGAGGCAATCCTAACAAATCGATAATAGCCCTTTCCCAATTTAAACCCTAGACTATCTCATTAAATTTTATAGTTGTTGGACTAAAATAGCCATCACCGTTAAATTAGCATAGACTCTTGTGATTTTTTTGTTCGGGAGACCTCACCGATCCGGTTTTCAAGCCCATCTTTCTTTCTTGCGTATGCTTTCTTAGAAGAAACTCTTGACTTTCATGTGACCATCAACCTAACCATTAAGGTAATCAAATTATCTCTCATTGTCGGTCCCTTTTCTTCACACCCACGAGAGAACAAAGCCCCTCCCCACGATGGGACAAAAGCTCCACATTTTTTTGTTTTTGCTGTTGAGGCCTAATCGGTATCCGTTGATTGCTACTAGTATATATACTAGTATATATTATAGTTTTTTTCTCCACAAGGGAACAAAAGCCCCCACATGTTTATGCTATCCTACTAGTATATATCATTTTCCAATATAGCTGCAACTTGCTTCTAATATTTTGTTTTACTAAGCTATGCTCCTTATATGTCACTTTAAAAGACCAATGATCGTTTGGTCATTTATATTCCATTCCCGTACTTATTATTTGTGTATCAAACACATTCATATACGAATCCTATTTTCATTATTTATGGGAACCAAGCGTGTCGTATTATTCTCATTCTATTTCTCATTCCTATCTCAATTCCATTTTGACTTTTAATCTCGTTGTGTCCTCCATTCATTGTGTGAACCAAACGTAAAGAGACAACTTGATAGGCTTCTTTATATCTTATATGCTCCTCGTGTTTGGTTCATTTGCTACTTCGTATCGAGGAGAACGTGACCATTCTAGACGCAACTTTTATGGATTATATTTATATTTGCTTTGGATGTACAGAAAGCATGTTTACTAAAATGAACCCTTCAAATCGTAAATCCATACAACTTAGCAATCATCACTGGTAGGATAGATTGATTTTAAAGTCATTTACTAAAATCCCAACTTTTAAGCTCTTGTTTGGTACGGGGTTAAGGGGATAACCCATTTTATCCTTATTCCTACTCTCAAATATCAAAAGTAATAATTATTATTTTATTCTCATTCCACCTATCACCGTCACTTTACTTTTTCTCATCCCATTTCTTAACTTCACTTTTTTTTAACCCTATTCCCCGTTCAGCCACATTTTTTTCTAACCTCATGTCAAACACGGGTGAAGGGATGTATGATGCAGCACACTGCACACGTCTTGGCAAGAATTAATAAGGCTGTATTGAAGAGCTCCATGGATTTATTAATTACTATCGTTAAATTGTAGGCGTATGGCTCGACAGAGGCCGGAGGGATATCTCGAATGATCTATCCTGAGGAACTCCGTCGTCTGAGATCCGTCGGGCGTCTAACGGATAGCCTCCAAGCCAAGATCGTCGACCCTTCTACTGGCCAGGCCTTGTCCGTCGGCCAACCCGGCGAGCTTTGGCTGCGAGGCCCCACCATTATGATGGGTAAAAATTACAGAGCCTTGACGAATCTTATGGTTAGCTTCAATCAAAAGGCGTATCCAATTGCATATATGCATGGTTTGACGAAGTTGTTTGATATGATGCTGTTATCATCAGGTTACGTCGGCGACGATGAAGCTAATGCTAAAACATTCAGCTCCGACGGATGGTTGAAGACCGGCGACATGTGTTATTTCGACGAGGATGCCTTTCTTTTCATTGTGGACCGGCTGAAGGAGATGATCAAGTACAAGGCATATCAGGTATGTACATCCATTTGTAATGGAAGTGATTGGTTGATCTTGACTTCTTAGTTTTGTATTTATTATGGATTGCTTAATGCAGGTTGCTCCGGCTGAATTGGAGCATTTGTTGCAAACCCTGCCAGAGATTGTCGATGCTGCTGTCGTCCCGTAAGTGTGTCTCCCACCCACCCAATCCACTCCTCATTTCTGTAAGGCCTGGATGCAGCTATTGCTGGCTTTAATCAATAAGACTTTGTAAAATTGAAGGTATCCACATGAGGAAGCAGGGCAGATACCCATGGCATTTGTAGTGAGAAAGCCAGGAAGCAGCCTCACCGAAGCATATGTGATGGATTTCGTCGCGAAACAGGCGGGGTTTTCTTCTCGTTAAAAAAGATTCCGTGACTAAAGAATTGATGGCCATGAAGCAAATTTAGCATGCTGACAACAACTTGTTGATTTGCAGGTTGCACCATACAAGAAGATCCGGAGAGTCGCATTCATCAACTCAATACCTAAATCAGCATCAGGAAAGATTTTGAGGAGGAAGCTTGCAACCCACGCTCTCAATGCCTGTGGATTATGATTGACCATAGAGAAGCATTGGTGGCTTACAGGAGATATAAAACTTAGGGGGATTTGGCCATAGGCCCAAATGCTCATCTTAATTTGTCAATAAGCCAAGACAGTACTTTTTTCAGGCATTAAACCCAAATAGCATGCAAAAAGACATCACTACCTTTTCTCCACCATCGCCTTATCCTCCCAGCGCTCCCTCTTTAGCTGCCTCCATCTCTCCTCAACCACCCCCGATGGCGGTGCTCCGGCCGAGCTTGTAGGGGAGAGGGCGGCAATCGTAGCGTGGGAGGGAGAGAGAGATCCGGAGGGAGGGAGCTCGAGGGAGAGCTACGGCAAGGCGAGCGGCGTGCGAGGATAGCGCGGTCGTCGTGGAAGGAGGAAACGGCGCCGGATGTCAGGGAGCTCGAGGTCGGTGACGGAGGTCGACATCAGGATTGGTGGAATTGGGGAAGAGGGGGGTTTGTGCGTAAGAGAAGAGGCGGCCGGGAGAGTGAGGGGGAGGGGTTTGTGCGTAAGGGAATTGTGGAATTGGAGTGTATGATGTTTCAACCTCTCAAGATAAGACAGCCATGGGCCCCCACACAGATTTGGGCTTCTTCACGGTATGAAGCTTGGGCAAATTTTAAACGAGATAAAACTCAATTTTGGGGGTGGGCAAATAAATCGGATGAAGCTTGAGTATTTACTAATCACAGTTAATAAGAAAATTAAATTAATTAAATATGATAAGCTTATAATAGGGGGAATGGGTCAAACCCCCATAAGTCTAACTTATGGGGCCAAAAACGCATCTAAACAGTTTTTCGGATAAAAACCCCGTCCACCTAGCAAAGACGCCTGTCTGCGTGTAGTTGTTGTTGTTTCCCGGAATGATAAAAATAAGCATGAGAATTTTTATCATACTCGGAATGATAAAAATGATAAAAATTTATTTTTATCATTCTCAGAATGATAAAAATAAAATTCCCGGAATGATAAAGATGAAATTCTCGGAATGTCTCGGAATGATAAAAATAAAATTATCGGAATGATAAAAATGAATTTTTATCATTCTCGGAATGATAAAAATCAAATTCTTGGAATGATAAAAATGAAATTCTAGGAATGTCTCGGAATGATCAAAAATCATTTTTATTTTTATCATTCTCGGAATAATAAAAATGAAATGCTTGGAATGATAAAAATGAATTTTTATCATCCTGGGAATGATAAAAATGAAATTCTCGGAATGATAAAAATCCATTTTCAACATTCTCGGAATGATAAAAATGGGATGAATGACTTTTATTCTCATTTTTATCAATGATAAAAATGGGATGCATGACTTTTTGATTCCCATTTTTATCATTGATAAAAATGAGAATCCCATTTTTATCAATGATAAAAATGGGATTCTCATTTTTATCAATGATTAAAATGGGATGCATGAGTGTTGTGATTTCCATTTTTATCAATGATTAAAGTCATTTTTGTCAATGATAAAAATGGAATGCATGACTTTTTTGTTCTCATTTTCATCAATGATAAAAATGGGATGCATGAGTGCTGTGATTCCCTTTCTTATCAATGATAAAAATGAAATGCACGAACTTTTGGTTTCTATTTTTTATCAATGATAAAAATGGGATGCATGAGTACTATGATTCCCATTTTTATCAAAGATAAAAATGATAAAAATTTATTCTCGGAATGATAAAAATGCATTCTCGAAATGATAAAAATGAAATTCTTGAAATTTTTCTCATTCTCGGAATGATAAAAATTCATTTTTATCTTTCTCGGAATGATAAAAATGAGAATAATAACCCACATTTTTTCATTTTTATCCATTTTTGTCATTTTTTTAATATTATTATTCTCATTTATCATTCTCACTTTCCCATAATTTTTCATATTTTTCTAACTTTTCCTTTTTTTGCCGATTTTTCCCTATTCAATGATAAAAATGGGATGCATGACTTTTTGGTTCTCATTTTTATCATAAAAATGGAATTCCCATTTTTATCAATGTTAAAATGGGAGCATGAGTGCTGTGATTCCCATTTTTATCAATGATAAAAATGGAATACATGACTTTTTTTGTTCTCATTTTCAGCAATGATAAAAATGGAATGCATAAGTGATGTGATTCTCATTTTTATTATTCACATTAATATTTGTGGCATGGTAATAAGTCTTCACGAAATATTTCTTGTAAACCATTTAATGGTGCTGGATATAGTATAAGCAAAGATATCACAGTCAAGTGTGTGTCAAGAAACCCATGATACCATGATAGCCTTGACCGGCCCCGGGGCCCTGGGGCCCTGGCTAATTGCAAACTTTTATACACATCTTGAGTTCATTTTTTTAAGCTCCGGGCTTTTTTGGTATTTTGCTTTGTTCAACCTTCATGAAGCCAACATATGTAATCATTGCCCGTTGTCAAGCCCAAATATGTGGTTGCTTGCACGCCATTTGAAGAAGAGGAGGCCTCTATATAGCATTAGAAACGAGTTTGATTTAGAGAAACAAGTGCCCAGTTTTGGTCTCCCAAGTTAAATACCCAATTCTAGATGTATTGTCTAGGATCTTATTTGGTAATCCACTCAGATCCTTACAGGGTTAAACAAAACAAAAAGACACAGCAGCATACATGCAGCCGTGAAGCCCAAGTGTATTCAACAAGCTTTTGCTAATTAGATGGGTTATTCTTGAGTTAATTGGTGATATACCCAACTTAGTGAACTTTTTCATCAAATAGATTTTTAATAGGGTTTTAGGATGATATTATATCAGATGTTGCCGTATGTATTATATCAGATGTTGCATCGCCTGCAGCCAGATCGATGATATTATATGATCTTTATATTAAGCGTATTATGTGATGCAATCCGGTTTATTGGTCTGATCCGGCCAACTATGAACAGTACCAGCAAGGCAACAGGTCACTCTTAAAGAGAAACCAACACAAAATTAATCCAATTCTCTTCATAATTAAATGGCATTAAGATAGAGATTAGGCAGTCAGGCTCTCTCTCGCTTACCATTAGAGTAGAGTAGTAGTGGGTGTGAAAGAAGAAGAGACAAAAGAGAGGTTAATTAGCTGAGATTAATCCAAATTACAGCAATTAATCCATACTTGGTCTAAACTAGCGAGTGGGGCCAGTCAAAGCTGTTTCCAACTCAGCCAGGCTCTCACGGTAACTCGCCCGAGTCAACTACTCTCACAGCCTCTCACCTGGATCGCCCTTATCCGCCGTAACGGGAATGCCAGCTCAGCACGCAATTTTCGTCCCAATTAGTGTATTCAACAAGCTTTTGCTAATTAGATGGGTTTTTTATCAAATAGATTTTTAATAGGATTTTGGGATGAAAAAGGTCACTAAGTTGGGTATATCACCAATTAACCCTAAAACTTATTGACAAGTTCTGTAATCTAAACGAAATTTAGTGCATACTTCCTGGAAATTAATGTAATTCAAGGGCGGATTGGGCAGCTCATACCCCGGTTTTAGTCATCATATGCGAATCTATATTTGTGATATAGCCTGAATCCTCCCACCTGGTTGACCTTTGATTTGGTCCTAGACTTAAATCTTTTATCATTTATCCTAGTCTTTTCGCCCAGCTCTTAAAAAAAAACATTGGAGTTCACTCTGTTTTTTTTCTTTCTAGCCGTCAAGCTCAATTAAGCAAAAATAAAATAAAAAATTTCATACGCACGGTCACCCTACGCTACACAAATCTAGAAATTAAAACCTGCATACAACTTGGTGACTTATACTAGTTTATAATACGGATTAGATTGGCTCAACGATTTGGTGCTTCGGTGACTTGTATATCAACGTCATTATCTATGATGTTCGATTTTTTTTTTATAATAATTTTCACATGAATTCAAGCAAAAGATAATAGAACAAAGGAGCCATTCATTGATAAGAATCTAAACTAATGAAGGAGTCAAGAGTCTCGATGGAGTAGCAATCTTCATGAGGACGGACTTTCTATGATTTGGCGTTCGCTGGATTTTATATCAACATCATTATCCATAATGCCGATTTTTTGTTGACTATAATTTCACATAAAATCTAGCAAAGGTAAAAAAGAATTTCTCGAGGGCTTTTCTCATTTTGTGGTAGTAAGGATACTTTCGAACATAAACTGGAGGACTATGAGTGAAATCATCTAAAGGATGCAAAAACAACTATATGTTTTATATAAATAAAGTTAAAGCAATTATGTAGGATAAGTTCCTCCAAAAACCATTCTTCTTGAGTGCTTAGTTGTGCCCCTCACACAACAAATTCAAATGTTAATGATCTAAATCATTAGATGAGACTCAATTAGAAGGTAATGATTGTTATGATGGTAGGAGTAAAACAAAATTCCTTTCAAACAAAATTCCTTAAAGAGAGTCCTTCCAAGGTCCCGTGAGGCTTGCCTGGTTTGCGTCGATGGGTGGCGAGTAAAGCCGGAAACAAAAGCAAAAACTTGGGGCCCCGAGCCGTTAAAAATAGATTTTGTCGGTTGGCAGAATCAGAAAGCGACAAACACATCAAGTGTTGTTTCGGCAAAAAGCGTTGATTTGTGTAGTTTTCGTGAGAAGCGTTGATTCGTGTACATGTTAATGTGCGACGTGCATTACATATTATTATTAAAAAATTATTAACAGTGATTTATCGATTCATTTATATAATTTATGAGTAATGGTCTACTATCAATGAACTAGATCAATTAATCAGTATACAACTGGCGATTGAATTATTCATCTAGTCCATCAATAGTGGAGATATCAATGGACTCTATCAACCAATCGGTGCCTCACAATTCAATCATAAGTGAGCTCATTGATCTAGTCTATCGATAATAGTCTATCATGAGTCATATGAAAAAAATTGATAGTGAACTATCGATTAGATGACATCTGCATTACACATATCACATGTAATGTACACAACTTTATTCTTTTTAGGAATTTCAAACACCCGCTGTCATTTTCACCGACCTTTTCCCCTCCCTGATTTAAAATTCCAATGCTCTGTTCCCTTTATATATTAGTCTGTTTATTACTTGTCTACAGCTCAACGACATGGCCTCCTCCCTCACTAAAGCCTCTCCTCTCCCTCCGACGGTGGCGCCGCCCTCGCGGATCGATCCTCGCAGTGGGTACTGCGCTGCCACAAGGACCTTCTTCAGCCTCCGCCCACCCGCCCCCCTCCCACCCGTGTCCCAGCCCCTCTCCACCACCTCCTATATTCTCTCTCTGCTCCCCAAACCCCTACCTTCCCACCCCGCCCTCATCGACGCCTCCACCGGCGAGTCCCTCTCCTATCCCGATCTCATCGCCCGGGTCCGCTCCCTCGCCGCCTCCCTGCGATCCGAGGTGGGAATCTCCAAGGGCCACGTAGTGTTCCTCCTCGCTTCGTCCTGTCTCGACATCCCCATCTTATACCTTGCCCTCTTCTCCCTGGGCGCCGTCGTCGCCCCCACCAATCCCACCTCCACCTCCACGGAGATCGCCCACCAAATCCACCTCGCGAAGCCCCAATTCTTCATCGCTTCCTCCTCCGTTGCTTCCAAGCTCCCTCGTGACGCCAGCGTCATCGTTCTCATCGATTCCCCCCAATTTAGAGCCTTCCTTGCCGATACGGACCCGCCAATCGCCGATGCGGGGGTGAGCCAGTCCGATCCGACGGCCATCCTGTTCTCCTCCGGGACGACAGGTCTTGTGAAGGCGGCGGCACTGTCTCATAGGAACTTCATCGCCATGATCGCGGGTGCCCATGCGCTAGAACCCAAGTCGTCGAAGTCGGACACCATGCTTCTCGCGGCGCCGTGGTTTCACTCTATGGGTTTCTTCTTGGGTCTCAAGGGGATAGCGCGCGGAATGACCATCGTGGTGCTCGGGCGGCCTGGGATGGGGGAGTTGCTGGGGGCGGCGGAGCGGTACCGAGTCACAGGTATGACGGCAGCTCCACCGGTCGTGGTGGCTATGTCGCGTTCTGAGGAGGTGGCGAGGCTTGACCTCTCGGAGCTCCGTTGGGTCCTTACCGGCGGCGCGCCACTAGCAGAGGACGCCGCCGAGCGGCTCGTGACGCGATTCCCGCGCGTGCTGCTAAGACAGGTACGTCACACTCACACAATATGATAGTTTACGCCTGAACTTTTAATTACGTGGCAATCAATTTTATCAAATTATCACCGATCTTTCTCTTTCCGAAATTTTGAATAAAAGAGAACAAAATTGCATGTGTTAGAACATGTCGTTGATTCGCCTAGGAAAAAAAAAAAGGGTTAAAATGATCTAACATCAAAAATCAAGAGATTATGATTTAGTTCTACTCCTTCGAACTTTGTTCGAACAAGATGTCGAAGCTGTTGAGATTGGATGAGGAAAGAAATAAAATAAAGAAAATAGAGGGAAATTGAAGATAATAAATTATGGTAAATCTACTCCTATGAGAAATAGATCTACTCTTATGAATAGAATTATGGTAGCACTAGCCCTAGAAAATTATGGTAATATTACTCCCATGGAAGAAATTATTGTAACACTACTCCTAAAAATGAAGGACTAGTTGTAGGAATTTAAAAGAATAAAAACTTCATTGTTAAATTTAAAAGGCTACATTGTAGATAGAGCTAAGTCTATTGATACATGCTAAGATAGATAAAGTAGTTTTTTTGCTCTTGATTTTGGGAGAGACTTTTTCCTTCATCCTCTTGGCCTTTTATAGAGCTTCTGGTAACCACCTTGAAACAACTCGAACTGCCCACTGCAACTGTCAGAAACTGAATCTGAAACCGTCATAAATGCATAACTGGACGATATCTTTTGCTATTTACGAAACTGCCATCAGATAGAGCGTCTTGTCTTCCACTATGATTTGGTCGATGATAACTGATACGAGTCGATCCGACTCGACTAACTGGATCCGAACCCAGAAGAGGAACCAAACTGGTTCAGACTCTTTCCTAGTTTGACTTGGACTTCCCTAATTCAAACTAGAGTATTTGATTAGGATTTATCATTAGCTTTTTATATTTAATTGAGTCCTATTTGATATTTGATTGTTATGAATTAATTAAAAGTTCATTTGAGCTAGGAAGTTGAGTTGAGTTAGAAAGCCTTATTACTTGCTAATTAAGTAAGGGGGTTTTTTAGTTGCATTAGGACTCTGTCAAGGTTTCTATAAAAGGACCTTAGTAGTTTGTATTAGGTTATGCATGAGATGAATGATTAAGAGTAGTTGATAAATTATAGTAGTAGAATATCATAAGAGTAGAGATAATATAGCTTCCACCAGATATCTACCATAGATCCACTTTCTTCCCCGTCGGTCATCTTCTCCGCAGCCGGCACCGCCTCCACGGACTTTCTCTCTCCTCCACGTCATCGCCATGTCACCGCCTCGTCACTGCACTGTTCATCGTCTCCCTCCCTTGCCAAACCCTAAACTACCGCCGGTCGTCCTTCCCCAGCCCTCTTCGGCCACCCCCGCTACCAGCCAAGACCACCAAAGTCTTCCCCTAAGCCACACGACCCCGGCCATCTCTTTCCCGTCGCCCTTCACCCTCTCCGGCGCCTTCCCCGGCAAGCCCAACCTTCGTCCTCACCGCCATCAACCACGTCCGATCCCTATCCCACCTCCAAACCATCCTAAAACCCTTCCACGGCCTCCGTAGACCATATCCTGACCGTTCCCGACGTCTCAAGCCCCGCCAAGCTCCCCTTCGTCGTCCCCGACGCCGGCCTCCTCTAACCCGCCGTCGACCTCCCAGATCTGGCCGATCCGCCACCCATCTCCCAGATCTGAGCTGTTGGATCTCTTCCCCATCAACCCACGAACCTTCCTGCAAAGGTCCTGACCTCCGTCGACGCCCCTACGTCGGCGATCTACTCCGGCGACTCTCAGCCATCCGATCCAGTCCGGTTCAGCCAGCCAACTTGAATCAGACTCAGCCCAAGTCTGATTGGTTCAGCCGAGCCACTTAGTCCGGATCCAGCCCAATCCAACTTGGTCAGCTTGATCCAGATCACTTCAGACTTGACCCAGTCAAGTCCCATCCAATCAAGCTCAGCTAGATCCGATCCAGCTAGCCAGATTCAGCCAATTGGACTCAAATCAAGTCCGATCAGGCCGATTCTGATCGATTGGAGCAGTAGAGACCCGATACGAGAGGATTACGAGTAGACCGCTCGTATCAATAACCTTGGAATTTGATAAAACTCTGAACATGAAAGTTGTAGGTCTTCGAATTCTCTTTCCATCAGTCTAAAAACCAACTCATTTGGATATCGTATGAGAAAGTTATCGTCAAAATGGTCGAAACACATCGATGTCTTATTAAAATAATCAGTCAAAATATGGCCGATGGGTTTTGGCCGATTGAAAACTGGACGATGACATCGGCCATCTTTTGGACGATGACATCGGCCATCTTTTGGACGATGACATTTAGATTATCGGCCATTATTTACTATTTTGCCACTGGATACTTCGATCGCCGGTTTGACATAGTAAACGATGGAATCTGAAGATCTTTTCAACAACAAAGTTGTAGATCTTTCTGTCCTCTTTCTCATGGTTCAAGAATCGCTCACTTTGGATACTTGATGTAAAAATTATGATCAAAATACTTCAGTTGTGTCAACATTGAAGTATCTATTGACTGATTGTCAATATTTATGAAATTGCCATTGATCTTGATAATCGCCCAAATGGTTATATTTATGACTAACAACATGTCACTAAAGAATTTTGTTTCCTTCTCTTAGAACAATAGGTACATACCCGCGTCGACGGCACGGTTATAATCCATGATCTCACATCCTCCTACGTTACATGCTTAAAAAGAACCGAATTTATTATAACCTGCCACGTGTCTACTCTCTCTATTGTTAGATGTAATTCCCGAAACCGCTCTCTCCATCGTCAGATAGAAGTCTGGTAACTTTCTATCTTTATTGTTTTACTAGTAAGTCCTCCTGCCACATGATAGGGTAACCACCCTCTCTTTTCAACTCTCCTAATAACTCCTCATTAACCCCCCACTATCGTCCACTAACTTCCTTTCCTCTCCTACTATTCTCTCCACGTAGGATAACCCTTTCTACATACGCTCCACGTAGGACAACAGAATGGTTAAGTTATAACCATCTTGTCATATAAGCCTGTCATATAAGACGGTGGCAATCAATTCATGATCTACATGTTTTTAATTTGAAAAGATGAGTCGTAATAGTTAGATAATAAAAAGAATTAAAAATCTCAACGGTTGCTGTAATAGTTAAAGCAGGGAATTTCTAAAAGGTCCGTAAACCCGCCGATCTCGTGTATTGATATTGCTAATTTAAACTATAGTAAAAGTTACAGGTAGAAGAAAAGATGGGACCTTTGGATTTTATAATTGAGCGACTTTTTTTTTTAAGATACCGAGAACAATTAATGGTTTCAAAAAGGATCAAATCGATCGGCTAAGGCCACAATTGGGGACTAAATGCTTCCCTCTCCCATCACCACTCCCGGCTTATACCTAAGCTTCGTCCCTAAATCAATCAAAACTCATTCAGCCCTAAACCAATCAAAACTCATCAGAAAATTACAAAAAGAGAAAACCCTAAAATCTAATTTTATAACACACATACGGACACTGCAGTCATCGGAGATAATCTTGAGGAGACAAAGGAGGGAGATCTCATAAGAGGGGGGGGGGGGGGGGGGGAGGGGAGGGGAGGGGAGGGGTGGTGGTCATCTGCGTAGATCTCTCCTCAATACCTCCCGTGCGTATATCTCTCCTCAATACCTCCCGTATCAGTTATGTGCATTCATTCAATTATGCTTACACCGAGATCCTCCATTCCCACCATTGATTTTCACTCTATTTAAATCTCTTCAACGTTGATAAAAGCGTGGCTTTTGTGGACCGTGAGATAGAAATCTAGAGAGCTAATATGGACAGTTTGATATAAAAAACCCTGTCTTGTATACGGTTAGATTTGAAAAAAATTTCTCGACAAACACACGTTCACAACACACCTGGGAGTGCGGTGTGCACGAAGCACACCTGCGATCCTATGCAGGCTGATTGGAGGATCCGATCACGATGCACACCTCCGATCCTGGTTGTAGCGGGGGCCCAAGCCTTTCAAAGGCCCATCTTTTAAGCCAAGCTAGCAAATCATGCCAAAAGCGGGAGGATCCCGTTTTGGGGCCCACAATAATACATCTGGGGTATTTATTAATCTAACTTGTGCTAACTTACCTGATACCTCACACAATAGGTCAAACGCAATTGGGCTCTTGGATTAGGCTAATAGGCTTAGATCCCAAATTTCGTCTGGAGCCATTCCATTCCATAAGATTCCACTCCTTGCTTGGTAGCTAGGTAGCTCGCTCACCTCAGAGTTACTGTGTCTATGCTATAATCCAGTTTTGCCGGTCGGCTCTTCTTTGGCTCTCAGGGATATGGTTCCACTGAGGGGGGATCGGTATCTCAAATGCTGAAACCCGAGGAATACCGTCGTCCGAGATCCGTAGGACGTTTAAATGGAAACATGGAAGCCAAGATCGTAGACCCTTCTACGGGCCAGGCCTTGTCCTTCGGCCTAACCGGCGAGCTTTGGCTACGAGGGCCCACCGTCATGATAGGTACGTGACGTGATCTATATAGAGTGCCAGAAGAGAGACCATCAAGCAGGCGCAAGTGCGATACCTAATGACATTGTTTGACGTTGTAACCTAATCAGGTTATGTTGGTGACTCCGAAGCTAATGCTTACACCATCAGCTCCGATGGATGGTTGAAGACCGGAGACCTTTGTTGTTTCGACGAGGATGGCTTCCTTTACATTGTGGATCGGCTCAAGGAGTTGATCAAGTACAAGGGATATCAGGTAATATTATTGCATCTCTGATTTGAAGATATTGAACTATATATATGTACGCACGCATGACGCATGCACGTACGTACTGCATGTTTTGGTGATTAATTAAGTTCTATGTTTCATATCGTTTTTGATTCCACTGCAGGTTCCACCGGCTGAACTGGAGAATATATTGCGAACCATGCCGGAGATTGTTGATGCTGCTGTAGTCCCGTAAGTGTCCCTCAATCTATTCTTCATATATATATATATATATATATATATATATATATATAAAATATAAAATATATGATATATGATATATGAGGACATTTAATAAGTAATTTTCAAGCTAGCTAACATCTGATCATCACAGCTGGAAGAAGAGCTTCTCTAACATTTAACTATTAATCTAGGCAATTGGACCATGGATATACAGAACTTAAGAGTTGAGTTGGGAATAATTAATGCTAGAACGAATAGTTTGATGCAGGTTGGAACGAATAGTTTGAGCTTGTCGAGTCCTGCTACGTACTGTCTGATATGATACATATTTCTTAAATACAAATCAACATGCAGTTATATTTGGCTGTCATTCCCGTTCATGAACAAGTAGGATGGCTATTATTGCTAAGTTGTGATTTCACGAACTGTGCAAAATTGAAGGTATCCAAATGAGGAAGCTGGACAAATACCAATGGCATTTGTGGTGAGACAACAGGGAAGCAGCCTCAATGAAGCACAAGTGATGGATTTCGTCGCCAAACAGGTGGGATTTTTTTTGTTGACAACATAACAAGATAGTTCATCACTAATGAAGCAAATATTTAGCATCATATATATATATATATATATATATTATACAAAGTCAAGCCTTTTCAAGGTACACCCATAGCTGCCATATCTCCAAAACTTTAGCATCATAATAACAGATTAATTAATGATTTGTTCCTTGGTGAGTATAACAGGTGGCACCCTACAAGAAGATCCGCAGGGTCGCGTTCATTGACTCGATACCTAAGTCACCGACAGGAAAAGTTTTGAGGAGGAAGCTTGCCCTTAATGGAGGCATTTGTCGATTGTAATTAACCATCTAGCTAGCTCATATATATGTAATTAACCATCTAGCTAGCTCATATGTAATTAACCATCGATTGCCTTTAAATGACTGAAGGTGGCTCATAAATGTTTTTCAGTTAAACAATTCTAATGTTGAATGTGTGTGACCCGTACCCGTGTCACGGTTTTAGCCCTGTACTTCTGGGGAGCTTCATTGATGAATGCCCGTGCCAGGTTTGCTGGTCACATAACTAAAAAACATGAACAAATATATATATATATATATATATATATGTATATATATAAATAACATGTTATACTAGGAACCAAAAAGATGAGTTTGCCTCAAAATGAGAAGAGATCATATACGAATAACTTATACTTGCTTATATTAGCCACAGGTTTGCAATGGATATTGCATATTGAGGTAATTATGAGATGATTAGAGTGGCATCCCGCATCCATACTTTTGCAAACCAATTCCAAACTCCAGATTTTGAATTGTGGGATTCCACTTCCTATGCATAGCAACAAATATCCTCACAATCATGTAAGGTTACAAAACAAGCCTGAACCTACCACCAAACTGGCTAGTATTATTCTGCCTGGAATTATCCGGACATTAATGGCCAGCATATACAGCCTGGCCCATCCGGTGCACATTGTAATACTAATATGAGTATGACCCAGGAGGCCTTGTTCGCCCAGACCCAAGCCCGATAATTTTATAAAGGGATAATTACTTTTGAATCCTCCAAAACTTCTAAAATTACAAATGCACTCCTATAATCTTTGGTCTCACATATGTACCTCTAAAAACATTGAAAAAATGTTAACCATGCCTCTGAATTACTTCTCGACGAATAAATAGTGAATATTCCTAACGCTGTTAACGGCATCATGACAAAAGTCACTTACGTAGGGGTACATTTGTAATTAAGTGATTTTGTATGGGGGTACATTTGTAATTAAATAACTTTCTATGGTTAATTAAGTAATCTTTTTCCCCTATGGTTAGATTTATACCGTGGTTAAGTTAGATGACTAGACGGATTTAAATGGAGATGTATGTTTAATATTTTTTCAATGTTTTCAGAGATATATACGTGTACCTAAAGAATGTAGAGGTACATTTGTAATTTAAGAAGTTTTTGGGATTCAAAAGCAATTATCCCTTTCATAAATTATTCCAGCTCTTATTATGAATTGGATTTATAATAGTCGTTAAAGAAATGAAAACAAAATCATTGGAGGAGGTTGGCCGAGGCGGAACAAAAGCCATTACGGCGGCGACGAAGGAGCCTAAATTAAGCCACGAGATTTGAAGAAAGTTGTAACTAAGTCAGATTCTAAATTGGGGGTGGATTATCGTCAATGCTCGCCAAGCACGGCTTTTATCTGTTATTTTTTCAGAGAAAGGAACCTCCTCTGGTGTTTTAGAGGAGGAGATTGGCCTTTTCGGCCCTTCTATTATTTTAGTTTGAGCCTTTGAGGTGGAAGTCAGATTCCTCTGGTCCTATTTGGATAAAGGGAACATGGGAAATGATAATTTGTAGTCATGTAGGGTCCGTTTGGCTCGGATCCCGGGTGGAATCCGGGATCCGGAATCCACGGTATCCGCAGGAGCGGATACCGCGGACGGGACGTCGAAAACGGAATCCGCCGGCGAGCCAAACGACAGAATCCAGAAATCCGGAATCCGCGGATTCCGGGATTCCAGGATTCACCGGATTCACTCCCATTCGCTCCCATTCTGGCGAGCCAAAGGGGCCCGTAGTAGCCTTGTGCTTATCTAATCTAAAAATCTAAATAATGGTCCCTGCATGGATGCTGCATCTGCTTGTTGATTGTGAAAAATCCTAGTTGTAATGGATAGTGTGTGCGTCAAAAGAAAATCGCTAAGCTCTCGTTTGGTTAAGGGATAAGGGGATAACTCTATTTTATCTCCTCTTATCCTCACTTTTTATCCAAACATCAAAATAATGATTACGGCATTACCACTATTCCATTTACCCCATTCCTGATCTATTTCTTCTTACCCCATTTTTTAACCTCACTTTTCTAACACTATCCCCTTTAACTCCATTATTTTTAACCCCATATTAAATGGGGGCTAAAGCGGTAATAAAACAATAGACGACATCAAAGCTTTTTCGTGAAAAATCCCTGACATATAAAAACCACCGATCCTAATCCCTGGCCTGAAAAACCACGTACTATATAAAAAATTCGACAAGTGAAATAGACTTAAAACCCGTGTTTGAACCCAGATACCGCAGTTGCCCATGTTGTGGTTGAATCCACGACGCATTACCTCCATGCACGATGGCCTCTTATCCATGAAGTTATTCTCAAAATACTTGAATTGTATAATCTTCTGTTAGATTCTATTGATCAACTTCAGACTCTATTTCGACCACCAATGAGATAGAATCTAAAAATTACATGCGAGAAAAGAAATTGTAGCTCTTTTAAGTCTTCTTCAAAATCCTTTTAGAATCATCTCATTTTGATCTTTGGTGTTCCAAATATAGCTCATACATAATTGAGATGGTGTCGAAATCGGAAAGTCTGCAGTCTTCCTATGCTCCTGGCTATGTGACAACTCTTTAAACTCAGACCCCTAATGACCTCCACTTCGAGTCCACTACTACTCCACAACACATTTTGTCCACAAAATTTTCCATTCTAAGTAGTAATCTAGCTGAATTTTCAACAGATAGCAAAGACTTCCAAGTCTGAGAAAGTGAGTCATCTGGAAAAAGATAAGGTATACTTGTCACCCCCAACCTAGAAAACTCATTCAGATCAAGACGTGAGCCACATATAAATGTTCAACATCTTCAAATTGACGCAGTACAGTACAACTACTAATAAATTTAAACAAGTATATATAGGACAAGGATGTAAATAGCTAACTATTACAAACTTTCTCAAATACATGAATCTAGGAATTACACAATTCTGTCCTCAAATACATCGGATTATACATCAATGTATACATTACTAATAGAAATTGTGAATAAGCTGTAGAAGAACACATCGAAACTCCAAATCCTCAATCACTTCGAGAATGTCGCGTCATCATCTGAAAACCACATGAAAGAAAGAACTACATCGACTTGCATCACCGATGCAACCCAGATAGAGTGAGCAACAATATCCAGTAGGTGATGAACTAATGACATACAAGAAACTAACTCATATAACTAATATAATAAACAATGTAATTTGGCGCCTAAGTCTTAACTCAAGGGAAGTCACAACTTAAGCCCAAACTCGCAATCAATCTATCGCTCTCCATCACAATCCGGGCTATTACCCTGCCAACTGTGGGCCCAGCTGAATCGGGACCCAAGTCTACCCGTAGATTATAGGATTCATTTGACGCCTAAGTCTGCCTCTAATCCAATTTAGATTAGAGGTCAATCAATCCTCGAAGCGATAACAATTTAATTCTTCTAATCTAAATTGGATTGTAGATTCATTCTTCTAAAGGCCCGATTGATCATGGGGACCCAAGTCTACCCGTAGCCTTGATCGCAAGCACCTAGACCCAACCCCAGCCTAAACTCATTTACATTCGAGCTACCCGAGACCCTCGGATCGGCGATCGAACCCATCACCTACCACCTAGCTTGAATGCCTCTAATGCAAATATTATGCATGTTGCACAATTAACTAACCTATTTGTCTCTATATGACATTTCATCAAACATGTGAAGGATAGTATGTATCATGCTAAAAGAGAGCTAAACAAATAAGTATACGTAAGACGATTACATAGGCATGCAAGAGGCTAACAATGCATAAATATAACATAAAGTTATCATTATAACCCATCATGAGTTCACTAGCATCAAGCCATGCATTGAGCATTCAAGCTCCTCAAGAGCTTACTAGCATCCCATAACTTAAAACATACCAATATTGGAAAAATAACCACTCATGTCTCTACAAGGCTTACCGACATGCAAGCTATGCATTGATTAACCACACAATATTTCACAATAGTTTATCTCGTTCCGTCTCTTTTTGGTATTTCATCAAACATCTCATGGGCTATGTATATATTATAGACATTTACCATTGAACAAGTATAAATGAAGCATACGAGCATACATACATATTATAGCCAAACCATGCATGATATCAATCATCAGACAAAGGCACACCTTCGGCCCATTTAATCTAAGCATTCCCGAGGGGCATGAATCCCTCAATTAACCCACAAAGTGTCCCTCAATTAACCCACAAAGCGTTAAGGAAGATGATACCATTATAGTATGTTAGACTAAAGATGCACCCGTAGCATGATAGAATTACGGATAAACATATATCATTAACAATATAGAGGCACATCTATAACATGCTTAGAGTAGTCGCATACATAACATAATTACCTAAATTGTATAAAGATTTAATCTTTATTATCTAGAAGGTATCTTAGAATGGTATTCCATAACGTATCAAAGAATCAAGTAAATCCGAGTCCGAAATCCAACGCGAGTCTATGGAAAACCCAAACATCGACGAGAAATGGCCGAAATAGAAAAGATGCCATAAAACCTACAAAACTTATCCAAATTCTGTAAAAAAAATTTAGATAGACCCTATCCATCATCAACAATGATATATCCAAAATTCAGCACAATTGGAGATCGAAAACCCAATAAAATCCCCAAAATACAACCTTCAGCTCGAAATAGAGAAAGGGCCATAAATGCCACAAACTTCATTGAAAACTTTCTAAACTTTGTAGATAGCATCTATCCTATGCCAGATACGACATATCAAAATTTCAGAATAATTAGAGGTTGGGAAGTCATCAAAACACCGCTCAAAGAATCAGCCAAGAAAACCCCAAAATGATGAAAAGCCTGTTACATCGCAGCCCACGAGATAAATTACTATAAATCACAAAAAATTATTTGTATCTGAAAGTAAACTCGAAGATCTACAAATGTCGTGAAAAAAACTTCACAACATTCTGTACGGATAATTAGCAGTTCGAAGAAGAAGTGGCTGTGAAAGAGATTTTAGGGGCAAATCGGAAAAATCCGAGAATGACTTCGTCGAAGCCTCAACAAAACACATCCAAATGCTATGAAACTATGAATCCAACATTACTACAAATAGAGGAACATATTAGAAGCATTAGATCTAAAAAATAATCATATGATTCATTACTAGGGGCTAAATAAGCATAGATCTAAGGAGAGGGGTGAGGAAAACCAACAAAAAGCACTCAAACCCAAATAACTAAAACAATAGAGGCATTAGGAGAAGAATAGATGCAAGAAGAGCAAGAGGAAACCAAAGAGGCACATAAGCCCTAAGCTAGCATTCTCCAAACAAGCCTAATCCTACTCTAGTATAGTCTAAACCAAGTTTAGAATAGAAACCCTACCTTAGGAATAGCTAAATCCCTTCAAATCCTTGATCCCAAGCCTTTGGATGGTGCTCCTCCACCTTAGCCGCATCAAAGCCCTCCTCCATGGATTAGATGAGAAAAGAAACCCTAAAGGAGAGAAAGAGGCTATTTATACTCTAAGTCTGGCCCGCGGACGATCGATCGGCCAGAGCCAATCACAACCATTCGATTTCGATTGTCTATGATCGAACTCTGATCTTCCAATCGTGAGCGTACCTAAGGGTCTAATCAATTACATACAACATATATGGCAGTGTGTGCATTACGCGTGTGTGAAACCAACTCCGCCAAGGGTAATTTACCAAATTACCCCCGGAGCTGCAACAATCAAAAGATTGCGAAGCAAAACCAACCAAGCCAAACCAACCGAACCAAACCCTCGACCTACACGGTCGGACCGGGTTGGAGGTACAGGTCCTCACAACTAGTACTAGAGAAGACCTTATGTACTCTTGATCATCCACATGTTTCACTCATACAACCATCAAATAACAATGTCACTCATCAACCTACCGGCCTTGTTTATAACTAAGGTTAGATATGTTTTGCAAGCCTAAATTTTGAGGCTAATTTCAAAGTGGTTCTATATTAATTAGAATATATAGCTATTACGACAAAAAATTAGCAGATTTGGAGGGTCAAAAAGAAGGTCAAAACCAGCACATGGTGGGACTCAACCATAGCTGATCAAGGAGAACAACCGTCAGAAATCATGGGGCAACATGGAGTGCAACCGTCAAAGGTCATGGGATCATAAGAAGTTGTTCTCTTGAGAGATTGTATAAATATCTGGTGGATGAAGAGAATTGTAAGATGAACATGACTACAATCAATGAAATCTCTTTTATTCTTATTGTTCCTTCTACCTAGGAGTAGCATAACCCTTACTTCTTTTACCTAGGAGTAGCATAACCAGTACTCTTTTTACCTAGAGTAGCGTAGCCTTACTCTATATAGGAGTAGGAGTAGCCATTAATCTACTTAGGAGCAGCAGTAATCATCAATCTTCCATAGGAGTAGTTGCAAACATAGCATAGACTTAGATTTAGAACATCCAAAAAGTCCTCTTACTTAAGGCACGGTAGAACCCATTTTCATTTTGATCTTTTCTACGATTAGCACACCTCATGTGCCTGGCGACTACGCGCCCATCCCGAGCACACCTATTTTTGTTCTCATTTTTCAGGGAACAATAGAAGGTGTATTAGAACACAAATTGTCCAATTTTAACAGGACTTGGGGCCTTGCAACGACAAACTTATTGTCGTCCTTCCCGTTAAATTTTCAGTGGATAGTCGGGGTCGATTCTTAACTTTCCCTTCCAGTTTTGCCTTTTTTCCCACATTTCGGATTGGGGAGCCTGCAACAGAGATCCGCTGCAAGACTTTTAATCATGAATCTCAACTGTTGGGTTTTGATTATGGTTTGAAGTTTTGGCGGATCCCTATCCGAAACTCCTAGCACTGATCCCGAAATTAAGGCCCGAAACAAAGCCTGAAACTGCATCGGGTTTCTGTTCGGTTCAAAACCAATTCCGAAGCCGAAACTTGAAACCTTGGTTTTTAAATTAAAATTACCTTTACTTGGTTAAAAAGTCAAGTAATAAATGAGAGAGAGAAATAGTAAAAGTAATTTTGATCTCATCCGTCGGATGTTGATCCAACGGCTGAGATTCATCATTGCATGCATGGCCCTGCAGTAATTGATGGAAAATAAACCCAACATTGATTAGAACTTTGTTTAGGATTTTGAGTTTAGCTTATTTGATTAAGTTTGATTAGAAGTTTGTATTTCGATGTGGATTAGGACTAGAGTTTAGTGGGAACCAATATATAAAGTGGGATAGGCTGTTGTAACGTAGAGTGAAAAAAATAGAGGCGTTGTTCTCTGCTCATATGCAGGGCTATCTTCTCTGAGATGCATTGAGACGTCCTCTTCCCTGTTTCGTCCCCTAGAGTTTTTTTCTCTCTTCTCAACTATTCTCTTTCTACCGTAGTTGTGAGGACCCGTACCTCCAACCCGATCCGACCGCGTTAGGTCGAGGGTTTAGTTTTGTGACTTGGTTGGTCTTGGTTTGTGATCGGTTGATCGCATCGCTGTTTTTGGACCCCAAGGGCAATTTGGTAATTTGGTAAAATTGCCCCTTGGCGGTCGGTTTCACACCTACGTAGTGCACACACTGCCTTGGATTTATGTATGTGATTGATTAGAACCTTAGAAGTGCTTCCGATCAAAAGATCGGAGCTTGATCGAGAAAGATCGAAATGGACGGTTGTGTTCGATTCAAGCTATCTATTTAAACCCTTCTATTTTCTCTCTCTTCTCTTTCCTTTCTCTTTCTCTCTTCCTCTCTCCTTCGTTGGCTGCCCGGAGTGGAGATCCGGCTGTGGCTTTTCGGCACGGATCTGTGACGATCGGAGTGGAGGATCCTGTAGATCGTCTGCTTGTATATACATGTAGGTGTTTCTACCCAATTCTACCGGATTGGTTTATCTAGGATTGGATTAATGTGGTTTTTATGTATTTGTATTTATTGGATTGTTATGAAACTTGATAGAGTAGTTTAGTAGAGTGTTTAGAACACTTCTACCTTGTCGATTTCGTATTCTATCAGATGAATCATGTATTTCTCGTCGTTTCGTTGGTTTTCGGCTATTCCAGCCTGGATCTGAAATCTACCCATCAGAACTTAGATTTCTTAGTGTCATTAGGTTCCCCACTATCAATTGTGCATCCTTCCAATGTTTGGTTTGATTTGGATTGGTTTTGATAGATCGAATTCAAGAAATTTAGTTTTCAGCACTATTCACTAATATCAACTGATGTATGAAGGATTGATCTTCTCTTATTTGTTGGTGTTCTGTCTCATCTGAAGAAGATCGATCTTCTTGTGCTAAGAAGATCGATCTCTCCCTTGACAGATGGCTCTCTTGGGGAAGATCGATCTTCCTTCTCAAGAAGATCGATCCCTTTTTCCCCAGACAGAACGCTCCCTTTGGGAAGATCGATTTTCTTGAGAAGGAAAATCGATCCCTTCTTCCCCAGACAGAACACTCTCTTAAGGAAGATCGATCTCCTTGTGAGGGAAGATCGATCTCTTCCTTGACAGAGTGCACGTAGATAGAAGATCAATCTTCTTGGGTAAGAAGATCGATATCTTATATGTTGATTGCTAAATTTGATTTCAATTTCAATGATTTTGGTTTCCTTTTAACCCGAATTTCTCGCATGTCTTTCCCAATGATTAGTATGATATTTTAATTGGAATTTGACGGATTTGTCATCGAATTATATCGTGATTGTTGTTTTAGAGTAATTTACCAAAATAACTAATCTTAATCGATTTCGTCGATCAATTGTCTTCCGATCGACTCGATACCTTAGTATATCATGTTGATGTATGTTTAGGACTAGCCATTGACCTTCTATGGATTTGAAGGATTTTGGAGAGGTTTGCCATTTACTACTTTATGGTTAACCACGGAAGTCATGCCCCTTGCGAATGTGTAGATTAAATTGGCGACGGTGTGCCCTTTACCGCTTTAATTAATAGCCCAACTGATAGACGACGTGCGCCGAGGGTGTAATATAGAATAATTGTTTTACTGAATTGTTGATTGGATGTTTGATCTGGTTGGTTACTTGGCTGGTACTTCTATCGTTGTACTTGTAGTCCAGTTGCCCGCGGGGTAACTATGGAACCTTAGCCTGTCGGGTGCCGGAGTGCACTGAAGGCTATTGTATAACGGCGTTGCCGATTGTTGTTTAAGAATCATGTTGGATTCTTTTTAATACTGTAGTTTAGCTTGTTGAACTCATATGATGATGTGGCATATAGTGACATCTAAGTTAGATGCTTGTATAGGTTCATACACTGTATGCATTAGAGGAATTTCAGGTTAGGCGGGGTGATGGGTTGATCGCCGATCGGAGACTCTCGGGTAACTTGGATCTAGCTTTAGGACCGAGAATGGGTAGCAAGGTCTAGGGCGCGATCGTATTGTCGAATCATTATATTATCGAGGGTATTGTCTAGTTGGCTACAATGATAATATCATTGAGGTTTAGAGGTCGTGTCGCTTCTCCAATGCAAAGTGCTAAGGATGGTTGTCGATGTCCCTGACATGTGTCCCCACGCAGTGGTTTCCTGCTGGGTAAGGGTGCTCCCACTGGTTATGGTTCATGTTTCCTCCCAACGTGTTTGATTGATGTTCCCAGCATGGTCGGTCAAGAAGAGTAGGATCCCGTGGGGAATTGATAGGGGTTATGGGACCTCGTGGTATCCTTTAAACTTAGGCGGAGAAATGACACTGCTGTCGTTTTTCTCCCTTTCAGTGTGACGCAAAGTAGAACCCTACCAAGTTTATCGCTCACTCCTACCCGGGCTGCGTTTGTAGGTACATGCGTGCATAAGCTCTTCTTCCTTAGTACCAGCTGGACAAGCTTTTGGTGGCGAAGTGACTTCAGGAGGCGCTCGATGATCCTGAGGTGTTGACAGCTTCAGCAGTTCCTTTTGTTGTAGATTACTTTTGACAGATGTATTAAATATATAATTTTCCCCTCTTCAAGGATTAGATGTTTATGAATATGTATTCGAGGAGTAAATTGTATAACTTTAGGGTTTGTATAAATTATATAATCTTGTTTACTCTTATATTAATCTAGAACTATTATACTAAGTAATTTATTAGAAATTACTATGATGTCCGTCTGATTAAATTGTTCAAATTAGTTGTGATAAATTGTTATATAAATGTGTCAGAGATGATTGAATTGATTTAGATCCTTCACGTCCTGACCCGGATGGGTTTTCTGGGTCAGGGTGTGACAGTAGTACTATCTTCTTATTTCCATCTCTCACGGTAATAATAGTGGTATCAAGAACTAGATTGTGAGATCCAAGGCGAGATTCATGGCGATAGATTATGACGTCAAACAATAAAACAATCCAGCCATAACTTCCCCGATTTAACGGGAAGAATTTCGATATATGGAAGATCAAGATGCGGTGTCTCTGCAAGTCATATGATGTGTGGGATCTTGTAGAGAACGGCTATACTGAAGTAGCCGGTGTTGAGTGTGACAAGTTTGAGTAAGGAAAGAAGGACACCCCGAAGAAGTTCGAAGGAAATACAGTCACGCGTTGGTTTTTATATTTCAGGCCGTGGATGAAGCAGTTTTGGAGAGAATCTTTGGTGCCACTACATCAAAAGTGGCAAGGATACATTGGAGAAGAGTTTCAAAGGCGCAGATTGAGTGAAGAAGGTGTGTTTACAAACTTTGAGAGGAGAGTTTGTAGGGTTGAAGATGGTAGAGACAGAGATTATATCAGATTACTATGGAAAAGTAATCACCATGGCCAGCAAGATCCGGATGAATGGTGAGGAAATCAAGGATTCGAGAATTGTGGAGAAAATTTTGTGAACTGTCCCCGTAAAATTTGACCATATAGTAGTTTCAATTGAAGAGTTCAAGGATCTTGAATTCTCATTAGTTGAGGAGTTGATAGCCTCCTTGGAAGCACATGAGTAGTGGCTTACCCAAAGATCATCATCATCATTGATTGAGTAAGCTCTTAAAACTCAAATGGTGATGAATGACTAAAGTTGGAAAGGAGGACGCAGTCAAGGCCGTGGACGTGGTCGAGGTTGAGGTCATGGTGAAGATTCTTCAGCCAACGATGAAAATAATCAAGACGTCGGTTCATGGAGAGGAAGACAACACGGTAGAGGACAAAATTACCAACATAATAACCAAGGTAAATCATCAACACAATGCTTCTATTGAAGGAAATATTGCCATTACCAGAATGAGTGCAGAAAGAAATTAGCAGATGAGAAGAATAATGCTAATTTTGTTGAATCTAATGAAGATTCGAGTGCCCCGGTTTTATTGATGTGCAAATGCGACAGAGACTTCAGAAAGTAGCACATGGTATATAGATTCTGGGTGCAACAACCATATGTGTGGGAAAAAAGAACTGTTCTTGGAGATAGATGAGAACATCTCTTCTATGGCCAAATTTGGAGATGATAGAAAGATTGTTGTGAAGGGAAAATAAAAGTTCATGATCAAAGGATGCAACGGCAATCATCTTTTTTTTATTATCACCGATGTGTTTTATATATCAGGATTAGAGTGTAACCTGCTGAGTACCGGACAGTTTCAAGAGATGGGATATGTCATACACATGAAGAAGGGCATATGCGAGCTGAAAGATAATCAAAATAGATTATTTGCAAAAGTATCAATGACAAAGAATTGCATGTTTCCTTTGGAGATTCAGTATAATGTTATGCCATGCTTCAAGACTATGGTTCATGATGAGTCATGGATATGGCATCTCAGATTTGGACATCTGAATTTTGAAGGCTTTGAAACTGTTTGCAAGGAAGAAGATGGTGAAAGGACTGCCCCTAATCCAGCATCCAATCAAGTCTATGAGGGTTGCATATTTGGAAAGCAATATAGAGATCCATTCCCATTTGGTAAGTCTTTCATAGCCACAAAACCCCTCCAACTTGTTCATACTTATTTTTGTGAGATGAATAGTCTTTCTATGGGGGGAACAAATATTTTATAACTTTTATTAACGATTATACTCGAAAGCTATGGGTTTATTATCTGAAACAGAAATCAAAGGCTTTTAGTATGTTTTGTCAATTTAAGTCATTAATTGAGAAACAGTGTGCCTACTACCTGAGAACCCTACGATCTGATGGAGGAGGCGAATACACCTTAAAAGAATTTGAGATTTTTTGCAAAAAGAATGACATAGTACATTAGTTAACCGCTTCATACACTCCACAACAGAACGGGGTTGCAGAAAGGTAGAATAGAACCATTGTTAAGATGGTTAGAAGTATGTTGAGTGAAAAAGGTCTTCCAAAATACTTTTGGGTTGAGGCAGTTGCTTGTGCAACTTATGTGTTGAATAGGTGTTTATCAAAAGTGTTCCTGATAAGACATCTAAGGAAGTTTGGAGTAAAAGAAAACCATAAGTACAACATCTGCGAGTGTTTGACTCAATAGCTTATGCACATGTTTTACAACATACCATAAAGAAGTTAGATGACAATGGTCAGAAGTGCATATTTATGCGATTTATATGTTGAGAATATGAAGGCCTATAAGTTCTACAATCCCACGAAAAAAATGATGATTTTCGACAGAGATGTAAAGTTTGATGAGGCAAAAGCGTAGGCATGGAAGAAAGAAGAGAAAGAGACTCATGGAGTGCATGTTGACTTCGAGGATAGAGAAGAGCAAGATGAGTATTAGGTGCAAATTTCTCCTTCATCTCCATCTAGTTCTCTTCCTACATCCTCTGCATCACCTTCCTCTAGATCTTCTTCTACAAAATCGGCATCGACGCCGGCAATTCGAAGAAATCCTTTGAGGAAGATTGTTATGCCTATAAAGTACAATGATTATGCACTTGATGATGATGATGATGATGTTCATTACATCATATTTGCTGAGTATGATCCAATTAAGTTTGAAGAAGTTGCAGTTCATAAAAAGTGGAGGAAAGCCGTGGATGTTGAAATTGAAGCAATTGAGAGGAACCACACTTGGGAGCTTATGAGACTTCGAAAAGAACATGAAGCTATTGGAGCCAAGTGGGTTTATAAAACCAAGTATAAAGTAGATGGTAGTGTGGATCGATATAAAACTAGACTGGTGGTTAAAGGCTATAAACAAAGGCAGGGACTGATTATCATTAGGTGTTTGCACCAGTTGTAAGGATGGAATCTGTGAGGCCTATGATCACTTTAGCAGCTTAGAATAGGTGAAAAATTCATTAGATGGATGTCAAATCAGCCTTCCTCAATGGGATTCTTATAAAGAAGAAGTTTATGTTGAGCGGCCTTCAGGATTTGTGAAGAAAGGATATGAGGATCAAGTCTACAAGCTAAAAAGAGCTCTCTATGGATTGAAGCAAGCCCCCAGAGTATGGTATACAATCATTGATAGGTATTTTCAAGATAATGGATTTTGTATGTGTCATTACGAGCATGCTATTTACATGAAGCAAAATCAGTTTGGTGATTTCTTGCTAATTTCCTTATATGTCGATGATCTGATTTTTACTAGCAATGATCCTGATATGATTGAGAAATTTAAAAACTGCATGGTTAGAGAATTTGAAATGACAGATATGGGTCTCATGCCATATTTGGGTCTCGAAGTTATTCAAAGTGCAGATGTAATATTTGTTTCTCAGAAAAGGTATGCAAATGAGATACTTAAAAGGTTCAGGATGAATGATTCTAAGCCAATTAGTACTCCAGTTGAGACTGGATTAAAGCTATGTAAAGAAGGAAGTGGTGGATTGACAGATGCAACACATTTCAAACAGATTGACGGAAGCATGAGGTATCTAACTGCTACAAGACATGATATTGTGTTTGCAGTTGGTATTATTAACAGATATGCGGAGTATCCTACTCAAGTTCATCTACAAACTATAAAGAGGATTATGAGGTATATAAAAGGTACAGTTGATTATGGACTTCTCTACAAATCAACTGATTATCCAAAAATGATTGGATATACAGATAGTGATTGGGCAGGAGATACAGATGACAGAAAGAGTACATCATGTAACATATTTTTTATGGGGAAAAGTGCATTCATTTGGGCTTCAAAGAAGTAAGATATAGTTGCACTTTCGACAGCAGAGGATGAGTATGTTGTAATATCAACATGTATGACACTGATATTATGGCTCAGAAGAATGTTGAAAGAGTTGGGCTTTGCACAAAATAATCCAACCAAAATCTATTGTCATAATAAATTAGCAATCTGTATACCGAAGGATCCAGTTTTTCATGGAAGAAGCAAACACATTGGATTTTGATATCATTTTATTAGAGAGCTGGTAAGAGACAAAGTTGTTGAGTTATAACACTGTAAGGGTGAAAATCAAGTTGATGATATTTTTACCAAGCCATTGAAGACAGAGGCATTCATAAAGATCAGAAGTTTGCTTGACATGATTTCCTATCAAGATGTTGGTTTAAGGGGGCTTGTTGGAAAATAAACCTAATATTGATTAGAAATTTATTTAGGATTTTGAGTTTAGCTTATTTGATTAAGTTTGATTAGAAGTTTGTAATTGGACATGGATTAGGACTAGAGTTCAGTGGGAACCATATATAAAATGAGATATGCTTCTGTAACGTAGAGTCATCATCTTCCTTATTTTGTCCTCCAGTGCTTTTTCTCTACTCATAAGCATAGCTTTCTTTTGTGGATGCATTGAGTCATCATCTTCCTTATTTATCCTCTTATGTTTTTTCTCTTCTCTCAAACTAGTTTCTTTCTAGCGGTATTATTTTCTTTTTAAATTCACTTGTCTTTTGATTTGTAAATCGATGGACACTTTTGTGTTTCTTTACAAAACAGGCCAAATCCATAAATTCGGGACCAAATTACCCCTTGTCAACACTCTCTCATCATTTAATGCCACCTGACACAAATATGAGAGAGAGAAAGGAGAAAATTCCTTACTTATGTGAGGATTTTCTTAATGCCATCTGTCAATTTTATTCTTGCATATGTGAGAAATTCTTATCAATTTCAAGGAATCCTTGGTTATTATTTAGGAATCTTTAGTTATTAGTTATTAGTTATTACTTAGGAGATATTGTTCACTTGTAGAATAAAAAAGAGAGTGTTGAAGTTCCCTCTCTCCACTTGCCTCTCTCTCTCTCCACCTGCTTCTCTCTCCATATGGTCTTCTCTCTCTCCTCTCTCTCTCTCTCTCTCTCTCTCTCCAGCGTCTCTCTCTCTCCTCTCTCCCCTCTCTTTCTCCCCCCCCCCCCCCCCCCCCCAACACTCTCTCCTCCTCTGTTTCTTCCTTCTCTGTTTCTCCCCCTCTCCTTTTCTTCCTTCCCCCCTCTCCCTTTCTCTCCTCCCTCTGTTTCTCTCTCATCCCTCTTCCTCCGGCACCTCGCCCGGCGCCCCCGCCCCGAAGAGGGAGAGAGAGAGTCCGAAGAGAGAGGGAGCGAGGGGGCGGAAGAGAGAGAGAGTCCGAAGAGAGAGAGAGCCAGGGAAGAGAGAGGGGGGCGGAAGAGAGGAATCCCATCAATTTAAAATATTCCTTAATTATTTATAAGAAATCATTATAAATTTAAAGTATTCGGGCCCAAACCAATTAATGTACTGTTGAGAGCCTCCTATAGTGGAGCTTGGGCCCGTACCATGTATTACTTAAATATTATCATGTATTCCTTTAAATATTATCATATATTCCTTTAAAATAACTCTTGTTTCTTTTTTTTTCCCAGTTGATTGGATCAGACAAGAGTTGGTCTCGTACACCTAGGCTAACTTTAGTGGAGCTTGGGGCCCACACCAATTAATAGCCATTACATTACTTGGCTTTGAAACTTCAAATTTACTAGGATTCCTCACATTGAGATTTCAAATAACTAAGGAATACTTTAAATTTACAAGGATTCCTTACAACTAACTAAGGAATATATGATTTGGTCAGATGGCATTAAATGATGAGAGAGTGTTGACAAGGGGTAATTTGGTCCCGAATTTTTGGATTTGACCTATTTTGTAAAGAAACACAAAAGTGTCCCTCGAATGACAAATCAAAAGACAAGTGGATGTAAAAAAAAAATAATACCTTTCTAGCGTAATACTTCCTTCTTATTTCCATTTTTTCACTTTTATTACAGTAATTACACTACTTCATGTCTTGAATCCATTTTAGATTCTCAAACTCAGACAGACACCAAAGGCTGACAAACCCCCAAGCGAACCAATAATATATTATTTACTCAAAAAAAAGAACAAGAGGCTGTCACTACATGTGCCTGTTCCCCCCCGGCATTCGTATTTGACTGCAATCTACCACTGCACCAGGATTCAAACACCACCATCCTCTATTCTTCTTTGGATTCATTTCCAAATAGGCGGCATGCATGTTCTAATTTTTAAACACGAAATCGGTAGTCTTTGGATTTGACCCAAAGACTTCCGCATTTTACTTCAGAGTTAACGGTTGGCCACTTGACCACTAATGAAATAGAAAACAATAATGATCTGCTAATATCGAAACATGCATGTTGACTACCGTGCAGGGACAGGTCCCATACACACACACCCGCACGGACCTTTTTAGAAAGAGAATAACTTCTATCCGGCTCGGCAAAAGGCAATAGCCAATGGAAATCAGCCAGATAGCTTTTTCAACTACTTTAACGTGCGCCTCACTCTATGTTGCATGCCTGTTGACCTCACGCGTCCCCTCGGACCACACCAAGTAACCATACGCCGTCTGCGCCATGGCCGACGTTGCCGTCCGATGACATCTTCCACTTCTCCGGCGCCGTGAACGCTAGCGTCTCGTATGAACTTTATCACGACGCCGCTCCCCTCCCTCCACCCTCGGCTTGTATACTACTCCGTCGTCGACCCCACGAGTTAGGCTTCGACGACGACGGAATGAGGAGGAGATGTCGCGGATGCCGCGGGTGGTTGTGGCTTCACTGGAAAAGGAGAGGGAGGATGTCAGTGGCATGTTGGAGTTGATGGGGGGTCCGTCGGAGTTGAGACTTCGTCAGAGTTGGAGTTAGGCTTCGACGGCGACAGAATGAAGAGTCAATTGACCAAGGGCACGATCGGCTGAAACGAGAGCTGGCGGAGCTTGGTGTTGGCGGATAGCAGCAGCGTCGGCGAGAGGGAGGAGGGAGGAGTGGAGGTCAGAGTCGTGGTCGATGAGGCTCCGCGAGGCGACGGATAGCAAGGTGAAGAGGAGAGAGATGGGAGATCGGCGAGGGAAGAGGTTGGCATGGGAAGCTTGGGGGCATGGTTGGGCATTGTGGACGGAGCCTTGGCTGGCGGGACAGACGATGATGGCGGCTCATCGGGAGGTGGGCAAGGGGGGAGAGGAGGAAGGAGCTTGGGTTTCCCGGCGGTGAGAGGAGAACTAGCAGATGGGAATTCGAACCAGCAGATTAGGAGATGAACATGCTACGTGTCACGACCTCATTGGATGGCAAAAAGTTCTGATTTTTTGCCAATCCTGACGGAAGCGTTCCCCTTTTAGAAATTAGTAAACTACATCCTTGATATGTAAAGAATTTAAAAATTGTAAACTATAAGTATGGAGCATGTTGCTAAAAAAAGGCTTGTGACGTTTGTTTTTTGCAAATCAAGACCCACGAGTTTTCTTGCAAAACATGTCAAAAAATATCAAAATGCTGGTAATGCCTATGTTATAAGTGGGTTTAAATGCATACCATGTTATATCACATGACGTGGTGTGGCATGGTTAATAATAAAATCCAAAGAAAACACATCCATATAGAATCGCATTAAATCCGACGGGATGTGATTGCAGTGGATTGGTTTGACTGATCGGTAAGGTTGTTCACACCCATGTGACATGATGTCATTCGCCGATGGTACGGCGCCTTGAGTATGCAACCCAACTAGTCTGGGTTTTAGTTCTCGTTTTTCTTGATGCCTTGTAACCTTTGGTGGGCTTCTTCCTGAGTTGAATCAATAAATAAATAAAAATCTAACTAGTCTGGTTTTATTAATCTATAAAATTCGAACATGTTGATCAAACTTTTACGCTCATTAACAATATAATATTTAATAAGTACGAAAATCTGCTTCACCCAAAGATCAACAGGAAATATAATTAGAAAAATCTGTGCTACTCTGACAGATTATTTGGTTGAAACCTATATTGGAAAAGAGTTTTTTCTTGCTCTTTTATTATTCTTTGTGAAGGTTCAAGAAATTTCATTGCTATTTAATTTTAATTTTTTTTCGTTTGAATGGTTATATATTTGTCATTTTTTTAAAAAAATATTTTTATATTATTATATTAAAAAAAAAATTGTAACCACTTGGCCTCCTTTCCCCCCTGCCTCCCCCTCCCCCTCCCCTCCCCCTCCCCCTCCCAACAAGAAGAAGAAGAGATGAAGAAGATGGAATCATGGTTCCGTCGCTGACTGACTGCTTGTGCGTCATCAGAATCTTGACTTCAAAAATACCGGTGGCAGCCCGTTTATAATCTAACCAATCTAATAAGTATTCTAATCAATCAAGCCTTTCTTGACCAATTCATAATCTCACCAACCAAGAAATTCAAGATCTCTCCAGCCTTCCCCCATCTATAAAAACCCCCACACGAACGAAGATCACAACACGAACTCACAAGCCAAAACTCAATTTCTAGCAACATTTCCACACTACTCCAACTCCTCTCAAAAACTCTAAAGATTGAAGTGGAACCTATGGCCCTCGGCACCACAGTATCTCCTCTCGTTCCTCAAGAGAAGGTGGCGCGCGCGCCATGGCCGATCGATCCTAACTCTGGATATGACGCCGCCACTAGCACCTTCCGCAGCCTCCGCCCGCATGTTCCTCTCCCGCCGGAGTCCGAACCACTCTCCGTAACATCCTATGTGCTCTCTTTACTCCCCGAACCCATGCCCTCCAACCCTGCCCTCGTCGACGCCACCACTGGGGAATCGATTTCTTTTCCCGGTATGATCTCCCAGCTCCGATCACTCGCGGCCTCGCTGCACTTCGAGCTGGGTGTCTCCAAGGGCGATGCAGTGTTCATCCTCGCTCCGCCGAGCCTCGAGATCCCCATCCTATGCTTGGCCGTCCTCTCCATCGGCGCCGTCGTCACCCCTGCCAACCCGGCCTCCACCGCCGCGGAGATTGCCCACCAAATCCACCTGTCCAAACCACAGTTCTTCTTCGCCACCACGACCACCGCCGCAAAGTTGCCCTCCGACGTCGCCGCTGATCACATCCTTATCGACTCCCCCCGATTTAAGTCTTTCCTCGCCAACCCACATCCGCTCTCGGTCGATGTGGAGGTGGGCCAGCACGATACGGCAGAGATCCTGTTCTCCTCGGGGACGACGGGTCTCCCGAAGGCCGCGGCCCTGACTCACAGAATCCACATCGCCATGATCGCGGGGTACCACGCGCTACAACCGCCCAATCCGTCCGCGCCGGAGACCAAGCTGCTCGCGGCGCCCATGTTCCACGCCATGGGATTGTTCTGGACGCTAAAGGGGATGGCCTTCGGGGACACCACCGTGGTGGTCGTCCGGCCGGGAATGGGGGAGATTCTGGTGGCAGCGGAGCAGCACCGGGTTACGCAGATTGAATCGTCACCTCCAGTGGTGGCCGCCCTGGCGAAGTCAGAGGATGCAGCGAGCCGTGACTTCTCGAGGCTCCGCAGCGTCATGTGCGGCGGTGCGCCGCTAGCCGAGGACGCTGTTGAGAGGTTCCGGGATCGTTATCCGGAAGCGGAGATATGTGTGGTACGTATAAAGGCCCGATTATATATATCTATATTTTATCCTTATACGAGGTTATCGTTAAAAGAGAAACTTTCGTTGTCCCATGTGATAGGAGAATATCCTAAATAAAGCCTATGTGACATGATAATTTTAGGTTGAGGGGGTTTAGTGAGAGAGAGTTATTGGCTGATTATTGGAGTGGGGTTGGTAATTACCCTACTAAGTGGTAAGGGACGGGGTTGGTAGTTATCCTACCAAATGGTAGGGGACGACACTAGTATATATATATTAGATGGGCCCCGTCACCTGATATATTGGGATACTAGTGGGGTCCTCTGCCACCTGGCAGGGTAACCACCATCTCCCCTCATAACTCCCCACTAATCCCCCTAACTCCCCCTTCCCTCACTACCCCCTCCACATCAGCAACCACATAAGATAAACCCTGTCACATATGATGTCATTGGGACAAAAAAAAAAAATGCACTTTTTAATCATACTGTTATATAAGGATGATATACCGATATGATTTAAATCGGTCATTCTCGACCGTTGATCACTTGATATAATACACGTGATCTTAATATATATATATATATAAAGTGTCTAAATTAAATGCTATTTTAACTTGTAGATATATGGGTCGACGGAGGCCGGAGCGATAGCTAGGATGTTCCGTCCGGACGAAGTGCGTTGTGCGAGATCCGTTGGACGTCTAGCTGAGTACATGGAAGCCAAGATCGTGGATGTTAACACAGGCGAGGCTTTGGGCGTCGGCCAACCTGGCGAGCTTTGGGTGCGCGGCCCCTCCGTCATGAAAGGTGGGCAAACATGCATGCATATATCATATTAGCAGCCGATCATAGATGAAGTTTATAATTTATTGGAAGAGAATATTTCAAATATAAACTATGTTGCATGAACTACATATTTAATATACTCCATACTGCACGTTGTTTGACGGAGTTTTATATACATCACACAGGCTATTTGGGTGATGACGAAGCGAATGCCTGTAATTTTAGCTCGGATGGATGGTTGAAGACTGGTGATCTGTGTTACTTCGACCAGAATGGCTTACTATTCATTGAGGATCGGCTGAAGGAGATGATCAAGTACAACGCCTATCAGGTATGAGCTAGTGCATCTCTAATTCCAAGAGATATTCCATCTAATTATTAAGTTATTCAGGCAATGTTTAACGTGATATTGGTTTCACTGCATGCATGCAGGTTCCACCGGCAGAGCTGGAGAATGTACTGCAAACCATGCCTGGGATTGTTGATTCAGCTGTCATCCCGTGAGTCCCACCCACAATTATGAATTATTTCTACGTACCGCATTCATAGATTAATGCACGGATATTAATCGAGTAATTCTTCATCACAAGAACATCCCCAAACTTATGCTGAGATTTCAACTTGCAGATATCCACATGAAAGTGCTGGACAGATACCCATGGCTTTTGTAGTGAAGAAACCAGGAAGCAGCATCAGTGAAGCAGAAGTGATGGATTTCGTAGCGAAAGAGGTAAATTTCTTTACAATATAATATAGGATGCTATTGCTTATTGCTTGCATGAGCAACGGAGCTAGCACATTTTAGTATTATACAATTGAACAAACTAATCTTTTGCACCTTAATTGATGACTGCAGGTGGCACCGTACAAGAAGATCCGCAAGGTCGCATTCATCAACTCGATACCTAAATCAGCAGCAGGAAAGATTTTGAGGAGGGAGCTTGTTGTCCAGGCTCTCAATGGCCCCATTTGTCGATAACTTATTATTGATTATTTGATGTTGCAAATTAATTATTGTGTGGCTTGAAGCATGAATGTAATTAAATGCAAAAATATAAACGTATTGTCATCGATCATGATGCATCTTCCATCAATGAGATCGAATAACTATTAAGTCTACAGTCACTATCCTGTTTCACTTCAAGCTTTAATAAATGATGTGCATTGCACAAGTACTGCAAGCTGTTTCAGAATAAGAAGACAGAGAGCGAGAGCGCGCATTAATTATCAAACAAGAATAGTTCACTGGAGTTATAATTAAAGAGAACGACGATCGATCTTGGTTGTCCATTCTCCGTCTGATGATGATGATAAAAATCCAAACTTAATCAACTTATCCCTCTTATGGCCTTCTGCCTCTCGAGCGTTCATTGTAAATGAGTGTCTCACGATTTTCCGTTATAACTCGTGATCGAAGGTATATACGATAAACCTGTTTCAAGAACTTGGATAGGGAGAGGCATGATTCCTTTTCAAATTTAGATTGCTGTTATTATTGATGTAATTAGTAAATGGAAATAGAGAAAGTAGTTGATGAAATCATGGGATTAGTTTCTCTTGACTTAAAAGCCACACATTTGAGATATATGTCTATCACGATAAACCCCAACTCAATCAAGCTCAAGTTTATTGCATTATAGAAAAATAAAAAGAAAATATTATGTTGATCAGTGGTGAATGAACTCCCTTTCACAAGTTGTTTCTGGGCTCCCTGATGTAGGGGGAGACTCAAGGGCTGTTGTGGTGGTTATCTGATTAAGACGAGAAGTTCTTGCTCTTTCCTATTTCAAGGAACCAAATATAATGAAATTGGTGAAAAGGGTGCTGCATCAATTACCCTTACTCGAGTGCTCCCTCATATGCAGGGGAGCACTGCTCACCACCCTATTTATTAAACTATGATAAGATAATAGTTGCTGCTAGTAGGTCATTAATAAAGTAATACATATATTATTAGTTGCCGCCTCTAATTGCATTTAATTAGTAGAACTATTGACATAAAATTAAATATTATTAATTTTATAATGTACTTTAATATAAATATATCTCAAATATTAATGATATAATATAGTATTTAAGCATTTAACCAATAGAACTATTGACACAAAATTGCATATTATTTATTTTATAATGTACTTTAATATAAATATATCTTAAAGATTAATGATATAATATAATATCTTATTACTATAACTATAATTATATAATTGTCTAATAATAAATAAAGAATAGAACATGAAAAGACGAGAGAATGAATATTTTAATAACACAATGAATGGTTTAGAGAAGCTGATGTAAGATATTGTGAATAAAGAAACTATAAAACAGAGAAATAATATATATTAAAATATTTTAAAACGAATAGCTATGAAACTAATGCATGCCGTTGGGGATTGAGAGTTGATGGTCGAACGAGAATAGACGGGGAGAGAAGTCATACGTGAATACGTGATCCTCACAAACGTACAGACCCTGTTCTCCAGCAAAATTGAGACGGGACCGCAGCTTATAAGTCCGTTGGCAAAATTGAACTTTTTATCGGCAGCGCAGACCCGGCACTTAATTTTGTTTTGATTAGTTGACACCGGAGTCCCGGCACTGATCGCTGAAAGGGTTCGAGTGGTCACTAAAAAATTAGTCTTTAGTGGCAACCTGAAAGCTAGTATAAAGTATTAATTGCTCATTTAAATTGTCTACTGTAACATCATTACAAACGACTGTTTTGATTATGTCGTGTGACCCCTACATATAAAATGACACATATAAGGTCAAAGTCAAGTTAAAGACTTACGATCTTGGGATTTTTGCCTTCCGTATCATCCACTTTTTTAAAAATGTATTTTGATACCATTAGATTTGGAATTTACAATTCGATATCATCAAGTTATAATACCAACGTAAAATGATCCAAGCTCTAAACGACGTTAGATGAGCTGACAGTAAACTGGTCACGTGAGACGCACGTGACTACCGTCAGCTCAAACAACCACGTGTCATGGCTCTCTCTCTCTCGTTTTGTTTATACTCTGGTCTCTCTCTCCCTCCTCACCCGAGCTCGGTATCGGTGTCGGCCTCCAAGCCGCCACCCGGCATCCGTCGGCCGGACTTCCCCCTTCCCTCTCTTTCTCCACTCTCTCTCCTTTTTCTCCTACACTGGTCTCTCTCTCCCTCGTCCCCGACTCCAACGCCACCAACGATGTCTCTGAAACCCCCAACGTCGACAACGATCTACTCCGCCGTCCGCGACCTCAACCTTGAGCTCACCCACCTTCTGAGCCCCTCCGGATCCGCCAGTGCCGACGCCCCCATCTTCCCCGACGGTGCCCATCGACACCTCAACTCTGTCGCTACCATCCATCCCCTACGACGACTCCAACCTCATCCCGATCCCGTCACCCTCTCCCCATCGGAACCCTGACGCCGTGCCCACACTACAACAAATATAATATATAGTGACGAAATCGATTGCGATAAATACGAATTTGTCACAAAAAAGACACATATTGCAACCAATATTAGCTTCGTCACAATAATACATGCCCAATGATGTAATTGCAACTACTTGTAATTTCATCACAATAGTTTGTCCCAATAAGTCAGTAATTGTGACAAACTATGTTAATGTCACAATAGATTGCCATAATAAGATTTGAGTAATTATATAGTGACAAAAATTATCTTGTCAAAATAATATTGTCATAATAAATTTATATATAAATATATAGTGACAAAGATATTCATCATAATAATATAATATTTTATATCTTATAATAAATTTATTACAAAATTTTTCATCACAATAAGTCACAGCTCTCCTGGAAAACATTTATCCCCTCTTTTACTTATTTTTGCCCGATCAATCCGAGGCCGCTCGCCTTCTCTGCGAGCTCTCTCTCCATCCGATCTCTAGAGAGATCTCTAGAGTGAGAGAGAGATCTCTCACCCTCCCTCGACCTCGCCGTCCACTACCTCGTCGAAGCCCTCTGCGCCGCCGCCGAACTCCGCCTGGCATCCTTCATCGAGAGAAGGGGTGGAAGGCGAGAAGGGGAAGCCGGATCTCACAGCTCCTCCGACGAGGTGTGCCTCTCGGATCCCGCAATTCCTCCGACGAGGTACGCATCTCTCTCTCTATCTCATGCGTGCCTTCTGGTTGATCTATGTGTAGCTTCTAGACTTTCTCGATCGATGGATCTCTTTGTTTCTGGTCCTCTGCGAGGAGGAGTACGGCTTCCATCCCCCGGGGGGCCTCTTTCTCCTCTGCGACCTAGAGTTCTTCGATTGGGTGGTGGACGCCCTCGAGTCCGACGAGGGCCGGTTCGGAGGTCTGGGTTTGGATGCCTTCCTGGCGCTGTAAGCCGATGTCGCCGGCGAAGAGCCCTCTTTTTCTTCTTGCAATAAGCAGGCAGTGGTTGTGACTCCTAGCTTGGGATGCGGCGTCTTCCATGGGAGGATCCAATATGCTAGAGTCTGATACATCTCTTTTTAGAAGTTTCTAATCTCCTTCTTAGCTTTTGGGTTTCTTTGGTTGGTTGGTGTACAGAGCTTAGGATGATCCGAGGAGTGGGATGTACTTTGATTTTCATCTCTAAATCCATCTATGGATTCCCCCGACTGTCGGAATTCATTGAGATGTGAGGCTTTAGATGAGTCCTCCTATGGGTTTAGTTTTCTTTTTTTTCTTCGTATTTTTGGTACTTGGTTATTTTTAGTGCATGCTAACTGTGATGAGTCCTCAAAGTCTCACACATGCTTTGAGGTTGATATTTAATGCTTTGCTAGTTGTCTCTGCAATTAGGCTTCTGGATTTGCAATTTTCCTTTTCCCTGTTTTCTGTGAGTCAGATTAACCTGTGGACTTTAGCCTCACAGTTAGCTTGGACTTTTTTTTCTATCTCATCAATGTATTGCCTTTGCTGACAATGCTATATTGTTAATCCATGATCTTTTGGAAAAGTTGACATTAAGAAGATTGTGATCATTTATAATAATGCATGTCTCATGGGGCAGGATAGTGCTCCTGATTGGAGGGAGAACTGAGCCAGTGAGTGATACAGTAGCAGGTTGGATTTTGGGGCATTTCAATGCTTCAACATTAGGTAGAAACTTGGATTCCATTACCACCTAGTCTATTACTTTACTCCAATTTCTTCATTCATTTGGGAAATAATTTCTTTAAGCAAGGAAGAAAAAACATGAAACTATATATTTTTAATTGGATCCCAAACTGTTTGGGCAAGATCTAGTCAAATTGGAAACTTATTAATTAGCACATAAAGAATGCGAAGAATGAATCAATTAAGATGTAATTGAAGTTTGTGACGTATTTAGTTTAAAGGAATTAAGCTTGATTAAGGTTTGAGAGCTCATTTGTTGAAGGGGTAGCTGAATAAGTTTTCTTTTTTTGTTTGTCAACACAGAGTAACAGCTCACTGAATAAAAAATTGATTGAATTGACTGGCAATGACTCGATCAAGCTTGTAGGGGTACAACATTTGAATCATTGGAAATTCCTTGGGGTGTAGAAAAACATTGGTTGATAGCATCTTTTGATTCTTGACAGTTTAAAGTTAGAATCTTGATAACGCGTGAAAAGTGCACAAATCGCCCCTTTAACTAGGTCCTGTTGGCCTCCGAGCATTGCTATTTTGATTGTCTTTTTCCCATTTCAGGCTTAAGGAACCTCAACGAAGATTAGATCAAGTTTGGTGCTAAAAAGAACAAATAAAGAACCTGCGAAGTCAAAGGAGCAAAGGTGGGCCATCTTTGAAGATTAAACTGTACCTTCTTAAGAAGAACCAGATGATGTGCTATATATGGTTGGAAAGCTCTTGAAGTCTAGATTCTAGAACTTTTTACGGTTTGTGATTTGGAGTTTCCTAGAGGAAGATATGCTATTTTTAGTACAGAGGTGCAGAAGAAGCAGTTACGAAAAATAAAGGGCTGAGATCTAATCCGAGTTAGGGTTTTATTAAGACCTATAAATAGGTGTTAGGGGAGGATATTTGGCAGCCACCCATAGGCGAATTTTTCTCTCCTCCTGGGTGTTTTCTTGGAAGATAGATCCATGGCGGGAGCGCGTCATCAACCGTCCCCGATGGATCGTTTCTTCAAGATGAGTAGCTAAATCTTTGTTCTAGGAAATTCTATGATGTAATAGGGAGTTTATTTCGGTTTTCCTATGGATCTGAACATGTACTTTATGATGGTTTAATGGATTAAATTCGGATTTTATATATCTATTGGTAATAGTTCTTATGGTGAATGTTTTGTTTGCTCTTTGTGCCCTAATTTCGGTCTGTCTTGTCTCGGTTTTTCCGTGGGTTTACAGCCGGATTTTGTGAAAACTCAAAACATAAAAGTTGTAGATCTCTGTCTTAGCTTTCCAACGAATCTTGAATCGTCTCATTTCAAGTTCGGATGTGAAAGTTACGCTGAGATTACGCTCGCTGGTTTTGAGCATTGCATGTTAGAGGCTAGGATTAGGACTTGTTCAAGTTGCTTTCATGCTAGAACCATGTTAGATCTTTGGATTGGATTCTAAACCCTAGCTTATGATTGTAGGAGTGCTAGAACCACTGCCTTAATGCTAGAACCATTAAGACCTATGATTGTAACCTACGATTCATTCTTTATCTTTATTGATTTGGCGATTTCAAAGTGCTACAACCACTTTGATTATTTTCTTACCAATTATCCGCTGATTTGTTCTCCATTCCGACATAGGCTTCTAATGAATCTATGTAGAGTGATAGTGGACCTAGCCGATCTTCTATCAACCCTAGAAAACCATCTTGAACTTATTGAATTGCTCTTATCCTAGGAATGCCTAGATAGCTCTCGATTACGGATTAGAACTTCCTAGATTTTTCTCCTATTGTTATTCTCCCAATTTAGTTTAAAAGACCAACTATCATCTATCATCTATCTTCCTTAACTTTTGATTTAGAACTATGCACGGTAATTAGGCTTAATCCTGTTTTCCCTGTGGACCGACTCGGACTTGCTACTATCTACTCATAAAGTAGTTAGTTAGTAGTTTGATTATAAATTTCTAATTTTGACGTCCTTGTTAAGGTAACGACACTTTTCAAGGCGTGTCAAAATTTTGGTGCCGTTGCCGGGGAACACGGTTTATTAAGTTTAATTGCTTAGTGTAGTTTTATTTCAATTAGTTATCTTTATTTCTGTCATTTATTATAAAATACCAAAAATAGTACCAGTGCTAATATTTCCTATCTTTTTGATCGTGAGTTAGGGACTTTGACGAACCACCTTCCAAGCGGAGAAGGAGCATCGGTCAAAGCTTCACCGAGATAGCACTGTGAGTATCTCTAAACCTTGATTGTTCTGGTGATGTGGTATATGGATGAATGTTAGTGAAGATTCAGATTTAAATATTACATTGCAAGAATTCTTGAATTCTCGTGCTATATTGCATAGACCTGTGAATATTTCATCTGATTCATCCATGGAGAACCATAACCCAGAGATTCATCATGATCATGATCATGATGAAAATCCGACCCATCATGAAGATCAAGGTCGCATGAATATGAAAGATTTTTACATTCCTACTTCATTTACTTCAAATTCATGCATTCAACCCCCAGTAATAGGAGCTGCCCACTATGAAATCAAGCCTCAGTTCCTTCAATCTCTTCCTGCCTTTCATGGTCTGTCTCATGAAGATCCCTACAACCATATAGAAGAATTTATTTTGATCAGTTCGACCGTGAAGGTCAATAATTTTACTGACGATGCATGGAAGTTGAAACTCTTTCCCTTTACTCTCAAGGGCAAGGCGAAATATTGGCTTACATCTTTAGAGCCCAGATCTATCACGACTTGGCCTCAACTTCAAACCCAGTTTCTTGCTAAATTCTTTCCAATTACCAAGACCAGTGATCTTAGGAAAGAAATTTCTTCTTTTAAGCAAGCTGATGATGAACCTTTTCATGAAGCCTGGGACCGGTATAGAGAACTCCTTAGAAAGTGTCCTCATCATCAATTTCCTCAATGGGCAATCGTAGAAAACTTCTATAATGGTCTTAAGGAGAGACATCAAATGACTATTGATGCCGCCTGTGGAGGAGTATTTATTACAAATCCTCTTGATGATTCTTGGAGACTGTTTGAAAGACTAGCTGAAAATTCCCAACACCATGCTTCATCCCCTAGGTCTACCCATGATTCTTCCAATCAGACCAAAGCCTAGAGGTACTCTGGAATTGAATGAATCGACTCGCTTAGCCCAGCAAGTAGATGCCCTGAGTAGGAAACTGGATCAAGTCTTAAATCAATCAGCCAATCAAGTTGCATCTTCAAATCCTTCAAATCCTTCAAATCCGTCAATGCCATCTTATACTGCAGATGTATGTTTCTTATGTTCTACTGCTGGCCATGACGTTACTGATTGTTATTTAGCTCCTCATTATCCTGAACTAGTTCAGGAACATATCAACGCCATCTATAATCATTCCAAGCCAGCTTTTGATCCTTACTCCAATACTTATAATCCTGGTCTGCGTCATCATCCTAACTTCTCTTGGAAAACTCCTGGACAGCAGCCTGATTCCTTTAATCCAAGACCACCAATGAATAATCAAAATCCAAATTACCCTCCGAAATTCCAGCCATCATATCGGCCGCTTCAAAATTATTCCTCCCAAGTACCTTATCAATCTCAACCTTCTCAGTCTTGGGAGTATCAACAGTATGGACCTCCACAACCTCAAGCGATTCAAAATCAATCATCTCTTCCTCCACCACAATCGAATCGAAGTCCAAATATTGATGATAGACTTGTTAAGGCTCTTGAGTCTTTTGAAGCGTGTACCCAATTGGTTCATTCCCATTCTCAAGCTTTAGCTAAGATGGAAACTCAAATGGGTCAATTGGCTAATTCTATGCATAGGAGAGAAGAGGGTAGATTGCCTAGTCAACCAATCCCTAATCCTAGAGGTCAACATTCTGTTGAGTCTTCGCATGAACAAGTCCAAGCTGTCACTACTTTGCGAAGTGGGAAGACCTTTGCTAATATCGAGAAACCGGATGAGGAATATCTAGATCATGATCTTACATCTCAACCTCTTAATGCAACTCCATCTACTTCTCAAGTTCCATTAGATAGAGACTTGCATGAACCTAATGATGAGGTGTTACCCAAAACTTCAATTCCTGCTCCTCATGATTCTACTTCATCGCCTGAGCCGAATCCTAGGACCTATGTTTCGAAAATTCCTTTTCCTGAGGCCTTGGTAGATCCGACTTCACGTCCTTCTAAAAATTCTAAACTTGATGAGATGGTTGAAGTTTTCAAGAAAGTTCATATCAATCTTCCTCTGTTGGATGCTATCAAACAGATTCCGTCTTATGCGAAATTTCTGAAAGATTTATGCACTCAAAAGCGTCGATCTAGATCTCATGTTTCCAAAAAGATTTTCTTGACTGAACAAGTAAGCTCAATCCTTCGTAGTGATATTCCTCCTAAGCTTAAAGATCCAGGTACTCCTACTATTTTTTGCACTATAGGAAACCATTTGATTGATGGAGCTTTACTTGATTTAGGAGCTAGCGTGAATCTCATGCCTTATTCGTTATATTCCAAGTTTGGTATAGGAGAACTTAAACCCACTGCTATGACTCTTCAGTTAGCTGATCGTTCAATTAAAACCCCATGGGGTGTGTTTGAAGATGTTCTAGTTAAAATTGGTCAATGTGTGTTTCCTGTGGATTTTGTGGTGTTGGATATGGAACCAAGCTTGCAAACTAAGAAAAATGTTCCTATAATTCTTGGTCGACGTTTCTTAGCTACAGCTAATGCTTGCATTAATTGTAGGGATGGTATTATGACACTTACTTTTGGGAATATGGAATTGAAATTGAATATTTTTCATATGTCAAAACGCCATGCATATGATGATGATTGTTTCATGATAAACACAATGATAAATGATGATGATATCGATAAGTGTGTGGATGAGGAGGTGAATAAAATAGTGCATGATGATGATGTGTTTAGTGGAAGTTATAAACGTCCACGTGATGTTGCTGTCTTTGATGATGATGAGATAGTAGTTAAAAATGGTTTCCCAGATCCGAAAGTTGATATTCCAAAGTTGAAACATGAAGTTGTGGATGTGAAGGATGATTCACCTATTTGTGATGTTAATAATCTTAATCTTGTTGAGGATGCGAGAAACGATGGTTTGTACGATGAGGTCTGTAAGATTTCTTGGAGGAAAATTTCGATTGATCCTGGACCCCACCTTTCTTCGACTCTAGGTTTACCGTCATTGATTATGCCACCTAAATTCAGTCATCGGAGAATTTTTAAAGATGGTGATAAAGTTTGGTTGTTCAAGGCCAAACTAAGGGTATCCCCCGGTAAGCCTAGGCCTGGGTGGATCGGCCCATTCATCGTGCACCGGATTCTTTCCCACGGGATTATTAAAATCCGTCATATTAAATCCGGCTCAATTTTTAAAGTGAAGGGTCATAGGTTAAAACCTTATATTGAAAATCCTCCCCACCGTGATCCGACAATGACCTTGGCGGAGTCACATTATAAGTGATTGAATCATTAGCTACGTCGGGCTAATGACGTTAAACTTAGCGCTTGGTGGGAGGCAACCCATCTATTTCGCCTTTGCTTGAGTTTGCTTCCGTGTCCCTTAGGTTCATTTCTGTTTGTTTTGTTTTTAGGAGTTTCCTCTATTAAAATTTAGTTTTTAGGAAGCCGTCATCCCCATCTCCAACTCATCCACCACATTCTTCAAAACCCTCTACCGCCCAAGCCACTGCTCCTCCATCAACCACCCCTGCTCGAACGCCTGCATCATCTTCACAGCCGTCTTCATCAGCAGCTCCAGCCCCCGTACCTGCGCCTGCTGCACCGATAGAGCCCCGGTCCCTCTGGGCCTCGGCCATGAGTTGTGTTTGTCCTTTCCTAGGACTTATTTTCATCTTGCAGATCTTTTTGCCTAGCTTGTACCCAGAATTGTGTATTTTTGTATGGTCGAGTGGTGGATATTATTGTACATATCTAACATTATGCTTTATATATATATATATATATATATATATATATATATATATATATATATATATATATATATATATCGCAAGCTTGTTGATTATGGGGTGGGTCGTATGGGTTATTGTTCATGTCTGGGTGTGGATGTGTAAATAAATGTTGATTTTATGCAGGTGGAAGCGTAGGAGACTTAATTTTCATAATTATCATGTGTGGAATGTTTGTACCCCATCTGGGCGGCGTTAATAAACAAAGGAGATGCTGCCCAATTTTTCTCTAATCTTACATGTTATATTCTTCTGTGCGATCACGGGGTATTTCTTCTAATATTCTCCAGGCTCGTGCTGTTCTGGTTCACATGTGCAAGCAAATATTAAGAAGTCCCGAGCAGACGTGGTATTCCTAATTAACTCTGATTGGTACATATGGTTTTACCACTCCCCAAGGATACTACTTTATCCAGGCTTATGACAACAATGTTTCATCAGGTTATCTCTACCCCTTACCTCATTTACGTGCTTGAGGACAAACCCGCGTAAGTTGGGGGGTGTTGCATTCATATATTTCATGTTTAATATTTTAAGGTAACAGCATATTGTACATCCCTTTAATTGTGCCAAAGGAAGGAAATTATGCGAGTATTGACAAAGATGTATGTTTTAGAAATTTATTTTATGAATTATTCTGATGCTTGTAGGCTATATAAGGGATAGTAAATTTTTACAATGCCTGATATTATTTCTATACTTAAACACTTTTACCCTGATTTAAGGATAGCTTGACATATCCTACTGCACATGTTCACTTTCACATGTCGAAGAGTTGAAATTAGATTCTGAGCCTGAAACTGGGATAGATTTACAGTTCTTTGTCATGTCAAAGAAGATACATGAATACATGCAATCTTCTGGTCGAAAAAAAAAAGTATGTGTCTGAAAGTGTAGGGTGTTCAACTTAGTAACCGGGCAGTGTGCCTAGCCAGCGTGTTGTTCGCGTAAAACAGTTGAATTACCTGAAATGAAATGAAAAAAAGGGCTTCATATTTAGTAACCGGGCAGTGTGCCTAGCCAGCGTGTTGTTCGCGTAAAACGGTTGAAGTTCCTTGTAAAAAAAAAAAAAAAAAAAGAACAGAGATTGTTATGTGATAAGTGGAAAATATATGCTGACTCAGGATAGTGATCTTGAATAGTTGAATGTTTGGATATAATGGAGACTCAGAAGCATGTGGAACTTTATTCACACACGGGAGTGTTAAAGTTATTTTCGATCATTAGTAAATATGTTGAAGTATTGGAAGTATGTTATGGCATGTTTTGCTTTGCTATATCTTTATGTGACTAGAAGTTGAAGGGTACGTTCATGGGTAATATTTCTGATTCATGCATTAGAGTTGATGATTCTTATGATGGATTTCTAATGGCATAGTTAAGGGGATGTATTGATGTTTGTGGGTATCATCACCGGAAACCCTCAGGAGACTATAACTCCTCCACTGGGGCCACCCAGGGGTTTAAAGGCTTGTTACACATGCTAAGTGTAATCGTGAGACCTACGAAAGTGGCTAGTTAGGTTTACTGCTTTATGTTTATTTTTTTTTCTTGCTTTGCACGAGGACTAGCAAAGATCAAGTTGGGGGGTGTGATAACGCGTGAAAAGTGCACAAATCGCCCCTTTAACTAGGTCCTGTTGGCCTCCGAGCATTGCTATTTTGATTGTCTTTTTCCCATTTCAGGCTTAAGGAACCTCAACGAAGATTAGATCAAGTTTGGTGCTAAAAAGAACAAATAAAGAACCTGCGAAGTCGAAGGAGCAAAGGTAGGCCATTTTTTAAGATTAAACTGTACCTGCTTAAGAAGAACCAGATGATGTGCTATATATGGTTGGAAAGCTCTTGAAGTCTGGATTCCAAAACTTTTTACGGTTTGTGATTTGGAGTTTTCTAGAGGAAGATATGCTATTTTTAGTACAGAGGTGCAGAAGAAGCAGTTACGAAAAATAAAGGGCTGAGATCTAATCCGAGTTAGGGTTTTATTAAGGCCTATAAATAGGTGTTAGGGGAGGATTTTTGGCAGCCACCCATAGGCGAATTTTCCTCTCCTCCTGGGTGTTTCCTTGGTTCTTCTTCCTCCATAAACATTAGGGTTAGGTCTTGAAGATAGATCCATGGCGGGAGCGCGTCATCAACCGTCCCCGATGGATCGTTTCTTCAAGATGAGTAGCTAAATCTTTGTTCTAGGAAATTCTATGATGTAATAGGGAGTTTATTTCGGTTTTCCTATGGATCTGAGCATGTACTTTATGATGGTTTAATGGATTAAATTCGGATTTTATATATCTATTGGTAATAGTTCTTATGGTGAATGTTTTGTTTGCTCTTTGTGCCCTAATTTCGGTCTGTATTGTCTCGGTTTTTCCGTGGGTTTACAGCCGGATTTTGTGAAAACTCAAAACATAAAAGTTGTAGATCTCTGTCTTAGCTTTCCAACGAATCTTGAATCGTCTCGTTTCGAGTTCGGATGTGAAAGTTACGCTGAGATTACGCTCGCTGGTTTTGAGCATTGCATGTTAGAGGCTAGGATTAGGACTTGTTCAAGTTGCTTTCATGCTAGAACCATGTTAGATCTTTGGATTGGATTCTAAACCCTAGCTTATGATTGTAGGAGTGCTAGAACCACTGCCTTAATGCTAGAACCATTAAGACCTATGATTGTAACCTACGATTCATTCTTTATCTTTATTGATTTGGCGATCTCAAAGTGCTACAACCACTTTGATTATTTTCTTACCAATTATCCGCTGATTTGTTCTCCATTCCGACATAGGCTTCTAATGAATCTATGTAGAGTGATAGTGGACCTAGCCGATCTTCTATCAACCCTAGAAAACCATCTTGAACTTATTGAATTGCTCTTATCCTAGGAATGCCTAGATAGCTCTCGATTACGGATTAGAACTTCCTAGATTTTTCTCCTATTGTTATTCTCCCAATTTAGTTTAAAAGACCAACTATCATCTATCTTCCTTAACTTTTGATTAACACTATGCACGGTAATTAGGCTTAATCCTGTTTTCCCTGTGGACCGACTCGGATTTGCTACTATCTACCCATAAAATAGTTAGTTAGTAGTTTGATTATAAATTTCTAATTTTGGCGTCCTTGTTAAGGTAATGACACTTTTCAAGGCGTGTCAAATCTTGTGTTCTTTAAAACAGATCAGCTCACAGACAATTAGAACTGCATGTACTCTTGTTAGCCTCTTTGATTGTCACCCCGATGACCGGAGTTCAAGATTTTTGCATATAACCAGAGTTTTAGTGGAGTAAAATACATATTTTCTGATTTCTGTTGTACTATTAGCAATCTTTTATTGATTTTTTTTTCTCCAATTCTCAATTTTTTCTTGCTTAATCTAATTACCTTATCCGCTGGTATGCAATTTGGCAGAAGCAACGCCAAAGGCAGTGCTGAGATTGATGGGCATGAAGGGATCACTCTACCATCTCAAGAGTCATCTGCAGGTTCTACATTTACACCTTTTGTCCCTGTTTTATTCCGTTTCACTTGCTACGACTACACACTACACCTCTGATTATATTATTACTATTGTGACTTTGTGACTCTCTTTTTCCCTTTGTAGAAGTATAGGCTTGGACGGCAAACCCGGAAAGAGTCTGCTCAAGAGAAGAGGAAAGATGGTAAGTAGAATTTGTGTTCCTAGAATTCGTCCCATGTGTGGATCAATACTTGAAAGCATGTTCTTGACAACTTAGTCAAAGAAATTATACTAATTTTCAGTACAAAACTTATTCACAATTCACAGACAAATCAAGTAGCATGAATCTCTCCACCACAACCAGTAGCAGTTTCCAGATAGGAACCAGCGAAGGGTATGTTTTCTCTCCGATAAAACTCTGGAGTCAGCAAGGAAGCTACCAGTTTCACTTTGGCAAGATATATGGAAAGTGGCTAGAGATGACAGGAGAAGAGTGGTACATGCTCTGAAGGTTGGTCTGGCCTTGACACTAGTTTCCTTCTTGTATCTTTTGGATCCAGTCTTCAAAGGCATCGGCCAAAATGCAATGTGGGCTGTCATGACCGTCGTCGTTGTCCTCGAATTCACTGCAGGTAACTTCAGCATGAAATTTTAAGTTCATTGTTGCAGTTATATTCTGTTCTATGTTTGCATTGATCTGTGTAACTAGCAATAAGTGTTGCAGTTTGCGTTGACGAGTACTTTCAAGACAAGGAGCCTAGAAAGAACAATGAGAACTCATCAATGGATCCTGTGTGTGAGGGCTATAGAGCAGTCTTGGACTCCAAATCCAGTGATGAAACCCTTGTAAGTGGGTATTCTTTTCTATCGTGCTATTATCCTAATTAGTCGATCATTCTAGTACAAAATTAAAATTGTGTTTCTGGCTAACCATGAATCCATTGCCCAGGCATTATTTGCAAGCTGGGAGCCGAGACACTTGAGACACTGCTACAAATATCCATGGCAGCAGTACGTGAAGGTTGGTGCTGCACTTAGACATCTTGGGTGCCCCGCTGCAGCCTTGCACCATTTACGTAACTTGTTGAGTGGTACACCACTATTATTAGATTTAAGGTGTAGGCACCATTTAACGTCAATTATGGACAGTTATGATTTGTTATTTATTTTTGATGACCTTTTTACCCCTATGATGACCCACACCCTGATCTCAACTTTAATTCCATGGTCCCATCCTCTTCCCGTCCCTCTGCCCCCTCCTCTCCCCGTCTGTCCATCTTCTCCCTCCCCTCCTCTCCCCCTACCTGCCCTCTCCCCCTCCCCCTCCCCTCCTCGTCACTCTCCCCCTCACCCTCCCCCTCCCCTCCCTCTCCCCGTCCACGCCACCTCGAGCTCCGAGCACCGCGGCTAGCGCCCCCCCCCCCCCCCCCCCAACCAACAGGATCCCACGACCTCAAACACTCCAATCCCGGTGATCATCGACACATCCGACGACAACCGCGCCGCCTCGAGCTCCGAGCACCGCGGCTAGCCCCAACCACCCCACCCCCCAGGCGAGTCCCCCGTGCGGCGTTCATCTTCCTCACCCGGCCGGCCCTATCCGCGACCTGCGACCTTCCTCCTCAGTCCTCACGCATGGCGAGCGATGGTGTCGGGGAGCGGGGGACGGTGTCGCTTCCGACGAGTATCCTGGCGAGGTCGCGGTGGTTGCCGGAGGCAACGTTGGATCCCGACGAGGTGCCCGGATCTGGAGGAAGGAGGAGAGGAGCCGCGCAGGGGGGGGTTTGGGGGTCGTTGGGTGTAGAGGAGGGAGGAGGAGAGGAGCCCCGGGGGTGGGATGGGGGTGCCGGTTCCGGTGCCGGTGCCGGGTCTAGAGGAGGAAGGTGGAGAGGAGCTCGTCGTTGCCTACCTCCCTCCCTCTGTCTCTCTCTCTCTCTCTGTATATCTCTCTGTCCTTCAGTGATGTACAGGTAAAAAGAGAAAAGTAAAAAGATAAAAAGAGAAAATAAAAAAATAAAAAAATGAATAAAAAGGAGAAAAGAGAAAAATGATGTTTCATTGATGTACGTGTACCGGTTAACAAGTTTCACAAATTTAGTGTAAACACAAATTAACTTTTCTATTTTTTCCTTTTCTAAAGAAAAAAGTGAAAAATAAAAAAGTGAAAAGAGAAAAGAGAAAAATGAAATTGGGAGGGATAGTAAGGACATCAGGGAATGATTATGGTGAATGATTGACGAGAATGGCGGCGGAGTTGGGGGATCGAAAGAGAACAGAGAAAAGAGAAAATTGAAAAAGAGAAAAGAGAAAATTGAAAGAGAAATGAAAAAAGAGGAAAAGAGGAAAGTGAAAAGAGAAAAGAGAAAAATGATCAACGAGAATGGCGGCGGAGTTGGGGGATCAAAAGAGAACAGATAAAAGCGAAAAATGAAAAATGAAAAAAAGAAAAGAGAAAATTGAAAATTGAAAAAGAGAAAAGAGAAAAGGGAAAATTGAAAGAGAAAAGTGAAAAGAGAAAAGAGAAAATTGAAAAGAGGAAAGTGAAAAGAGAAAAGAGAAAAATGATCGACGAGAATGGGGGCGGAGTTGGGGGATCGAAAGAGAAAACAGAAAAATGAAAAAGAGAAAAGAGAAAAGAGAAAATTGAAAGAGAAAAGTGAAAAGAGGAAAAGTGAAAAGTGAAAAGAGGAAAGTGAAAAGAGAAAAGAGAAAAATGATCGACGAGAATGGCGGCGGAGTTGAGGGATCGAAAGAGAAAAGAGAAAAGCGAAAAGAGAAAAATGAAAAAGAAAAAATTGAAAGAGAAAAGTGAAAAGAGAAAAGAGAAAATTGAAAAGAGGAAAGTGAAAAGAGAAAAATGATCGACGAGAATGGCGGCGGAGTTGGGGGATCGAAAGAGAAAAGAGAAAAGCGAAAAGAGAAAAATGAAAAAGAAAAAAGAGAAAATCGAAAGAGAAAAATATCAGCGAATCTGAGGTGGCTAGATGTTAAAACCGACATAGGAGGGATCCTAGGGATCCGCGGAATTGTTCCCGGTAGCAAAATTGGTAATATATTATGTTTTCATTTCTCTCTTTAATTTTCATTTTTTAATTAAAAATAAAATGTTTTTTGGTATATTAATTTTTCTTTTAATGATTTTCTTTTTTTAATTAAAAATAAGATGATTTTATTTTTTCAATTTTCTCTCTTTAATGTTTTTTTTTATCTTTAATATTCCTATGTCGGTCTAGCTTAATTTAGGTCATAATAGGTCTCTTTTTGAACTAATTCGAATATGGCTCAAATATGGACTGCTGGCTTGATCTGGACTACAATTTGATGGACTGAGGCATGGATCAATGGACCGAACCAGATCAGATCAGAGAGGAATTTGATTAACTCAGACCAGATCAAATCGGATCCGGAGCACCTGACTTGGTTGAACCGACTCAAATCTGATCACATCAGATCAGATCTGATCCGGTGCGCTGCTCGTCGGGGATGATGGCGGCTGCGAGCTGGGGAGGGTGGTGCCCGGCGGATGTCGCCTAGGAATGGTCGAGGAAGGGTCACCAGTCGATGAGGTGGCCGGATCTGGTGCCGGATGGAACCGGGAAGGCCGGAGGCAACGTTGTTTAGAGGAGGCGGCGCCGGTGCCGAGGAGAGTTGGATCCCGACGAGGCCACGGTGGTTGTGGGGTCTAGAGGAGGAGAGGAGTGGGGGACGGTGCCGGTTCCGACGACTATCCTGGCGAGGTCGCGGTGGTTGTCGGAGGCAACGTTGGATCCCGACGAGGTGGCCGGATCTGGAGGAAGGAGGAGAGGAGCCGCGCAGGGGGGGTTTGGGGGTTGCTGGGTGTAGAGGATGGAGGAGGAGAGGAGTCCCGGGGGTGGGGTGGGGTGGGGGTGCCGGTGCCGGTGCCGGTGCCGGTGCCGGGTCTAGAGGAGGAAGGTGGAGAGGAGCCGGGGGGGTTTGGGGGTTGCCGGATGTAGAGGAGGGAGGAGGAGAGGAGCCCCGGTGGGTGGGGGTGCCGGGTATAAAGGAGGAAGGAGGAGGGGGTTGTCTTGTGTAGAGGAGGAAGGAGGAGATGAGGCCTCAGGGGAAGTGGGTTGTTGCCAGGCTAGAGGACGAAGGAGGAGAGAAGGGTCTCGTGATCAAAATATGTTTTTAGATGGCAATTGTTAAAAGGGTTTATATGTCTTTTGTACTCTAAAATGGTGTTAAGGTCTTAGATTTTATGATCATGGTGTTTTTAACGGGATAAGTTGATAAAATGGTGCCGGAGTCCCTTACCCCTATTCTTTTCTATCGTGCTATTATCCTAATTAGTCGATCATTCTAGTACAAAATTAAAATTGTGTTTCTGGCTAACCATGAATCCATTGCCCAGGCATTATTTGCAAGCTGGGAGCCGAGACACTTGAGACACTGCTACAAATATCCATGGCAGCAGTACGTGAAGGTTGGTGCTGCACTTAGACATCTTGGGTGCCCCGCTGCAGCCTTGCATGGCTGTTTGGAATCTGAAATCCAGGAGACTTGTAGAAAAATACTTATTTTGAAAGAAATTGAGCTACTTAGTTGGAAACTAAGTTTTACTTGTCATATTAGTTAGATAGTTGACATCATCTATTTGTGATTAGTAATTGTAGTAGTTATTATTGTTCACTAGTTTACTTTGTATACTTTGATAGTCATTTTGCCAAGTTAATTGATAGCTAATGTTTTGTAAATGGTGATTTTTGCTCAATTTATTAAAGCTAATTTTTAATTATTTACAGGTATAAATACATCTATGGTGACAAAATAGTTGTCACAATATTGTATCTATTGTAACAAATTATTTTGTTATTATAAGTCAAATAAGTTTATTACGACGAAGTTATTGTCATAATAGTCACATTTATTGTAACAAAATATGTTGTCGCTATGAAATCATTTGTCAGAATAAATCAGTTTATTGCGACAAACATATTGTGACAAAAATTTTGTTAAAAATTATCGCGATAAAATATTTTGGTCGCAATATCCCCTATGTCGAACATGCATATTGCGACAAAAACATACATATAGCTACGAAGTCTTTTATTTGTGGTGACAAAATATTTTGTCACTGGTACTCGTGTTATGGCGACGAATTTCTATTTGTCGTAACTTGTATGCACCTATTGTAATAAATTGCTACATTTATCGTAATAAACTTATTGCGACGGACTTGTTGTGACAAACCCGATGACGAAATATATTCGTCACGACAAGTATATAGCGACAAATATAAGATTTATTGCCACGAAATTTTTTATCGCGAAAACCCGATTTTGTTGTAGTGCCAGCTCGCGGCCCAAGCTCCTTGCGGATCCAGCGGCGCCACACCTTAAACCCATCGCCCATGACCCTCCGTCTCCTCCGGACCCGTGAGTGCCGACGCCCCCATCTTCCCAGACGGTGCCCACTCAACTCTTCTCTTCTCTTCCTCCTCCCTCCCTCCCTCTCTCTCTCTCTCTCTCTCTCTCTCTCTCTCTCTCTCTCTCTCTCTCTCTCCCTCTCCCCCCCCCCCCCCCCCCCCGGCCTAACTCTTCCCCGCTCACCCCGCCGCCACCCCGGAGACGACGCGGCTCCTCGGCCATCACACGGCCCCTGTCGCCGTCCGGCTCCGACTCTCCCATTTCTCTCTTCTCTTCTCTTCTCTTCTCTTCTCTTCCTCTTCCTCTCTCTCTCTCTCTCGGAGAATACCACCTTTGTGACAGGAAACAAGTGCAAAACCGCTCGCACGTGAGCTTATAAATTTCCCGTCAAATTATACTAATATAGTATGGGCTTGGAACTTATAAATTTTACTTAGTTTATAACTTGGTGCTATCAAATTACAAATTTCAAACCTGGTGATACCAAAGTGCATTTTCTGAAAAAGTGCATGGTACCGAAATGCAAAAATCCCTACAATCTTCCAAGGACGGAACTATGGAATGTCATGACCTCGAATGTCTTTTATTATCGGTGATGAGCTCACCTCAATGGTTGGATCTTGTATGAGGTTTTTGCCATAAAAGATGAAAAAATAGGGATCAACTCTCCATAGAGATTTTCTTCTCTTTCTTTTTTTTTTTTTTTTTTTTTGATTAGCTTATAAGCGTTTTGCTCAAGCTTAAGGGAGGATATATCGTATAGTTTTAATAAATTTAGGGATCTGGGATTGAACCACAAGACCAATCCATTACCACCACCAGCTATAACCAAGAGTTATCAAATGACTGTTGTCATCGGAGAAACAAAGATGACAGGCCGGCGAGTGGCGGGGGTATCACTTCTAATCTTAAGCAGGAAAACCGGAGGTGACTCCTTTTTGCGACCACATAGTCCAAAGGGAAAAGGGTGCCACCAGGTGGAACGAAGAGCTGGTTGAGTCTTTTCCATAGCAACACCTGTTCGAGTCAGACGCGGAATTTTTAAAAAATATTATTAGTTGAGTCTATGATCTTAATTAGCTTATGCGGACAAAGTCCAATTGCATCAGTATACCCTGCTATATGAATATGATCACCCCGTTTCACGAAGTATACTACTGCCAATTAAAACACAATAAAATTTAGCTGCCACCAAAAATAGTAGCAAGCATCACGTCAAAAAAGAAAGGCATTTGCGCAATAATACAATATATCATAACAAATTATAATTGTTAGTTAGACAACATAATACCTTAGAAAGTGGACTATATAATAAGTAATTCCATTAAAAAAGAGTTGTCACCGATTCCCGGTAAAAGCTATTATAGGACGCCATGCACATGCCTACAAATCTCTATTGGCATGTGCACAAATCTTCAGTGTACAAGTTAAACTTAGTTCTTTAGCGCAACTCTCACTCCTCCGTCTCGTCTGCATGATCTCCAAAGTCTTGTTATTTATCAGGAGTATTTTACATATATGTCACTAAGAAGATTCTAATTTGCATATCCGTCACTACATTTTTCATATCTATATGCTATCAAATTAATGATATATATATATATGCCACCGTGGTTAATTTCGTAAAATGTTTATAATATATGCCACTTTTGGTGGCGTAACCGTGATGGCATGAGAAATATTTACTTATCATCACTTTCCATATGCTCTCATACATAATTAAAGCTTAATAACCAGGTGTGGTTTGATAATTTCTTTATATTTTGTTTTTTTTTTTAACATTAGTTAAGTTAAAATAGCCTATGAAGATTGACTTGGTGACATAGGACATTATCAGAAGCGGGCTCGGGCTAGGCTTTGATACGGTTTTAATAGCTCAAAGACGGGGTTTGGAGCACATTTTTATGACCAGGCCCGCCCAAACTATTAAATATTGTTAGTGATACAAGCTGACTTGGGCCATTATTTGGTGAATCCCAAGCCCACTCATATTAAAATTTCAGCCATGATTTGTGACCAGGCTCGACCGATGGATAAAAACAATTTTGCTCAAGCCCGAAAATTTTTTCGGGACTCTTAGCCCGTGATTGATTAGGTCTAAGTAGCATATATGAGAATATATCATGAATTTCGTGACATATATGTAAATATAAAAGATGTACTGACGTGTATGTAAATTAGAATCTATTATATGGTATTATGTAAACATCCCTATTTATTAAAGCAACTTGTCATGGGCCAAATTATGAAAGGAAAATTTTATATACATCACAATTTGGACACACTACATCACAATCCTATATGTTCATGTTATATATCTCACATGATCTATCCCGAAGAATTCCGTCGTGTGAGATCCACTGGACTTCTAATTAACTTCATGGAAGCCAAGATCATGGACATTTCTACGGGCGAGGCAGGTCCCACCGGCAGAGCTGGAGAACGTATTGCTAACCATGCCTGGGATTGCTGATGCGGCTGTTGTCCCGTGAGTGTCTATCTAATCTAAGTAACAGATCTCTAACATCTATTAACGAAAGCAAGTCGCGCGACCATAGTCTTACACAGAAACTTATATCAATCATGCAGGAAACTAATTAACCTCTGAGTTTAGTCCGGCTATTCGTTGGGATTATATCTTTTTGTTATAGTACACATATAGCCGGCCTAACATCCATGAAAAGATTGGCAAACTATATATTGCAGAGTTTCTAAACAATTAATACTGCAAAATTGCAGGTATCCACATGAGGAAGCAGGACAGATCATACCAATGGCATATGTCGTAAGAAAGCCGGGAAGCCGCCTCAGCGAAGTGCAAGTGTGATGGATTTCGTCGCGAAACAGGTCAGAATTTTTTCGTTACTTCAAAGGAATTCGCCAATGAGATAATTGATCGCCAATGAAGCAAAATTTATTTAGCATCCGCGCTAAGAACAAATTAATGATTGGTTCTTTGATGAGATCCTGGATCTGGGGTGATCTCACCAGGTCGTTGATGGTGGAAGGAAGATAGAGAAGAAGATGATAATCCTCGATTGATGGCCGAGGACGCCCCTTGTATCCAATTAATGGTTGAATAAACCCCTATTTTCACTTGATGGCTGGAAGAACCCCTCAATAACTTTATTAATTCTCTGAATGCCTGACTATAGATTCTTGCCTCCTATTTACAGAGAGGCATATAGAAACCCTAGGACTTTCAAATACCTAGATAACATCATAGCCGTTGGATGTGTAGCCGTCTAACGAATGGCTCATATCCAACCTGACTAACAACTGACTTGGGCTCACACCCAACCTAAATCAATCATAACTACACTTGACTCAATCACAACTCCTAATTGACTAATACAAATATGACTGACTTATCCTACGATATGACTCCAAACTACTCATGACGTGGCTCGACCCTCTGGCTCGACCCACTACTGGGTTCCTATCATTCTCCACCTCTTGAAATCGACCTTGTCCTCAAGGTCGAGCTTATTTTTATGGTTTGGTCCGCTGAATTGGTTGCACCAGTGGATACAGCTTCGGGTCCTCCAGGATCGAACACGATTCGGTGCCAATTCTCCAAAAGACGACGATGATGGTGGCGCTGCTAAAGGAGGTCTGGAAGCTCGGACTCTAGCGATGAAACTCATGTGTCGAGAAAGACAGTGGCAATGCTTGACTGACCAATTAATCTGCCGGACTTTGAAAAGAGGAGTGTTGGAGGTTTTTTAGTGACATTGGCCCGGAGTCGAGGTGGACGGCGACGCAGACAGATGCGCTGTCGGCGTGAACGGCAACATGTAGATTGCCGAGGGTGACGAAGAGGTCCATGGCGGAGTTGGCCGTGGCCGGTGGCTGCGGCGCTCGGAGATGGGGCTGCCCGAGGTTGCGTGGTTGCGGCGCTCGGAGATGGGGGTGCTCGAGGTTGTGGCATGGACTTCGGTGTGGTTGACGATGATCGGAGAAGCGAGGACCAGCGAGGTGAGGAGATCGTGGGTGAGGCTTGGCCAGCAGGGATCTGGATCGTAGATGGCGCGGGGTGCCCAGGTCGGCGACGGGGATGAACTATGGACAGCGGATCGTCGTCGTCGTCGACGGTGCTCGGGTGAAACGTGGCCGGCGAAGGCGTTGGCGAGATCGGCCGATCATGGCTTCTGGCGAGGCCGGCGGAGTAGGGAGGAGGTCTCCCTGGTTGGAGAGAGGGTGGCGACCTCGGGAGGAGGTGGAACCGGGACGGGGTCGTTGTCGAGCGTGGCCCGCCGGGATCGGGAGGGAGCATAGGTTGAGGAGTAGAGGGTGGCGGCGCGGCGGAGCTTGGGCGCTTGCGGCTCCGAGGATGGTGGCTGCCGGTGTGCTTGGTGACATTGGCGACATCTATGTCAGATGGAGTTGAGGGTGACGAAGAACGACGCCGGAGAAGGAGAGAGGTCGTGGTGGCGGCGCTCCAGCGCGTGGTCGGTGGTGTCCTGGTAGGGCACAAGAAGGATCCGACGACGTGGAGCGGGGAGGCGTAGCTTGGCGATTTGACCAGAGATCAGATGGAGAGGGGGAAGAAGGTAGCGGAGGTCTTGGTGAAGTCGGTGTCGGTAGCGGAGGTCTTGGTGAGGTCGGTGTCGGCGGATTTCCGGCGCGGGAGATAGAGACGCTGAAGTGGGAAGGAGAAGGGGGCGCCGGTGAGAGAGATGAAGAAGATGGGATCTCGGCGAGAGACTCGACGACTGCGGAGGCCGTGGAGCAAGGTCGCGAGATCGGGATCCGTGCGGTCGGTGACAAGGTGGAGCTGGAGGTGGTCGTCGACGGGAACGGGAAAGAGGAGGTGGGCGTCGACGGGGATGAGGGAGAGGAGGTGGGCGTTGACCGACCCCTGCTCTGAAGGTCCAAGAGGGGGGTGAATTGGACTCTTTTCGAAAATCTAGTTTAATGGAAAAATCAGATAGTAAAGAAACTACACTTTAAATGCTTTTAGATGAGATGAAACTAAAGCAAGGAGGCATGCAAGAATACAGTAAAGAGAGTTAGAGAGATGACACCGTTTTATAGTGGTTCGACCCAACTCTTGGTCTACGTCCACTTCACTCAAGGCTCTCCTTGAGGTTTCACTACTTGCAAATCCCTTACAAGCTCTTCCCCCAAGTTTCCTGGTGCTTGGTGACCATACAATCACAGCCAACTGCTGTTGAACAACTCTCAAGTTACTTCTTCACACTTGAAGAAGATTTACAAAGGTTTAAGCCTAAGGAGAATAAGTAGAAATCTTTCCTAAAACTTGCTCAAATGATCTCAATAATAATGATAAAAGTTATGGCAAGTTTACATGAAGAGACTACTTATAGATGGGCTTCAACCAGCTCAACAAGAAGCCCCAACGGCTCCCTGCAACTCTCCAACGGCTAGTTTTTTACTCTGCGTGCTCCTGGCGGTCGATCCGTCCATCGTCCGTCACGTATAAAAAACTCAGCCTTTTTGGTCGACGGTCGATCCACGCATCGTCCGTCGCTCTCACGGTCGACCGTGACATCGACCGTCACATCGTCCGTGAGCCTCTGTTGAGAAGGTCGCTTCCCAGGGTCGATGCTCCGATCGACCGTCGCTCCTTGACTTTTCTTCATATATGCGCCACGGTCGACCGCCGCATCGACCGTCGCATCGACCGTCCGTCTCTGTGAAGAAAAATGCTTCTCAGGGTCGATGCACCGATCGACCGTCGCTTCTTCACATTCTTCATTGATGCGCCACGGTCGACCGCCACATCGACCGTCGCATCGTCCGTGAGCCTCTGTCAAGAAAAACGCTTCCGACGGTCGATGCACCGATCGACCGTCGCGTCAATACGCATATAGCCATGTATGAACCATTCATCACGGTCGATCCATGGATCGACCGTCCCATTCCCACGGTCGATCCTTGCATCGACCGTGAGTACAAAATAGCTTTAATATTGAATTTAATATCTCCAATTAAAAGGCTAATATTATTAAACATATATTTTATCATTTAATGTATATTGGCATCATCAAAACAAGGTTAGGATCAACAATCTCCCCCTTTTTGATGATGACAATCCTTTTAAATGTGATGATAAAATATTTTGACTCCCCCTTAATCAATGCATTCTTTTCTTCCAAAAAATGTGTTCTAAAGTTATTTTTCAAGATGCACACAAGTCACATATCTTTAAAATGATATTAAAAGTTCCATTCAAGATATGTTGACATAATAGTTTGGATTTTAGCATGTTCACTTCTTTTCAATAATGACATTTATGCTTTCATGAAGTGATTTCATATGGAATTATAACATAGTAACATTGTATTGATACATCAAGCAATTATCCAAACACAACTTCATTTCATTCAAAAGGTTCCAACATTTCCATACAACTTCCATTCAAAATCATTTGGAAAACTTTGAACTTATAAGACTTTCAATTCAAAACAAAGTTTTTCAAAATACAAAAGTAAGAAATGTAGAAATGTAGGGCTTTGACATTCATCACACCACACTTTTTCTCCCCCTTTGGCATTATCAAAAAGAGGTAAGGAGGATTAGGATCAACTAGAGGCTTTCTGAAGGAGTGCTAGGTGGAAATTCAGTCTTGATGTAGGTGAAGATCTCATCAAGTTGCTGAGACACTTTGGCTTGATCTCCGGTGATGTTTGCTTGGGAAATCTTGATGTCTTCTAGACTCATTTCCATTCTCCCCATTCTAGCTTCAAGATCATCAAGCCTTCGTGCCGTGGTTTGACGAACTCGGCTACTAGAGGCTTCTCCCTGATGTTCTTCAAGCAAAGGCTCTCCCCCTATATTTTCTTCTCCATGCTCTTCTTGAGGCTCATCATCCTCATCGGCACTGAGCTGAGGCCAACCGAGGCCTAAAGCTCGTTTGGCGGCCTTCATCCTCTTGTAGGTGGATTTGTTGAAGGGTTGGGAAAGGGGTTTGCGTTCATCCTCGGCTAGGTTTAGGGTGAGGGCTTGGAAAATGTTTGTAAAGAGCCCCCCAAAAGGAAGTGATTGCCTAGCATTTAGATTTAGCATTTCCTTAATAATTAGATAACCTAGGTTAAGAGGTTTTCTCCTAACCATGCAAGAAAGAACATAGGCATGGATAGGTTTCAAATTATCATGATGGCCAAGCTTGGGAAATAGGTTTGTTCCTAGGAAGTGGGCAAGCTCCCTAAATTGTTGGTTGAGGCTATTTAGTTCTATAGGTATTTTCTCAACTAGTAGAGGCTTGAGGATTGCCTTTCTCCCTAGTTTATCATGATCAGCTCTATTTAAATCCTCATGGGAAGTAAAGTAAATGCACTCTCCTGAATTAGGTGCATTAAGTAGCTCATTCAACCATTCTATGGTAATTTTGATTTCATTACCATAGACATAGCTAGTAATAGCTACATACCCCTCATCATCTATATCCTCACTCATATTGCAATAAAAATACCTAATCATTTCAGGATAGATGTGTTGAGGCATCTCTAGGAATTTGTCCCATCCCATATCAGTGAAGAATTTTTCTACTACGTGTTTTTTGTTTAATGGCAGTTGTAAGGCTCTACCCGAGACTACAAACTTGTCCTTAAAATCAGGCCAGGATTTATACCTCTCCATGTCTAGGAAGAAGTACTCGTCATAGGAAGGGGTAGGTTGAGGATTGGATGAAGAACCTCCTTGAGCTCCTTTGGCTTTCTTTGCTCCGGATGGCTTCTTCGCGACTGCCTTTTTCCGTTTCCCAGGTGCACTTGGTTCCTCAGGTGAAGGAGGGCCAACATTCTTGGTACGAGGCATCTCCAGCTTGTTAGGGTTTTGAGTGGGGAAGAGGAGATCGGCTTGAGAGAGAGAGGAGGAGGAGTGTTGGCTGCGGGTGTTTTGAGAAACTAGGGCACGGTCGAACCAGGGAAATGAGTGAAGGGGTTGATCGGGAGTTATAAGGAGAGATTTGAGTGGAAAAGACGTAAAAGCCCCGACTTAAGTTGTCACACGGGCCGTGGCGGTCGACCGTAGGAACTTGGCGGTCGACCGTCGCGAGCATTGTGTTTTAAAAAAAAATGTCGCACGGTCGATCCGAAGACTTGGCGGTCGACCGTCGCACATATTTTGTCGCACGGTCGATCCAACGAAGTTGGCGGTCGACCGTGGCACACAATGGGTCTGAAAGTTACATCCCACGGTCGATTCGAGGAACTTTGCGGTCGACCGTCCAGTGCGAAGGTACGCACGGTCGACCGTCAAGAAGGCTGGATCGACCGTCATCCCCAGAAAGTGAGTTTTGAAATTTAATTTAAAATCATTTTTAAATCAAAACATCACAAATCTTTGCAAGCACGTGTAACTAAATATTATGAGACAAAAATCACTAATTAATCATAATATTAACTTAATTTACCAAAATTGAGCATTCAAGTAGAATATGGTATGAAAAGCAGTTAAAGAGGTGACCATACCTTTTCCTTTTAGCTTCTTTATTTTGGACATCCATTGGACATCCCAAGCTCCCTTAGTAGATAGAGAATTCTGTCTTCACTCAAGGGTTTGGTTAGAATATCAGCAATTTGATGTTCGGTGCTAACAAACTCAAGTGCAATGTCTCCTTTTTGTGCATGATCACGAAGGAAATGATGTCTAAACTCTATGTGCTTTGTTCTAGAATGCAAGATGGGATTTTTAGATAAATTTATGGCACTAGTGTTGTCACATCTAATGGGCATTTTTCCGACATGTATTTCATAATCTTCCAATTGCATTTTCATCCAAAGCAATTGTGCACAACAACTACCCGCCGCAATATATTCCGCTTCGGCGGTGGATAAAGCAACTGAATTTTGCTTCTTGAAAAACCAAGAAACAAGTGCATGACCAAGAAAGTGACATGTGCCACTTGTGCTTTTTCTATCAAGTCTACATCCGGCAAAATCCGCATCGGAGTAGCCAATTAGATCAAAGGATGATCTTCTAGGATACCACAAACCATAATTTTGGGTTCCTATTAGATATCTAAAGATCCTCTTCACCGCAACTAAATGAGATTCCTTAAGACATGATTGATATCTTGCACAAAGGCAAACACTAAACATGATGTCCGGCCTACTAGCGGTCAAATAGAGTAAAGACCCAATCATCCCTCTATAAAGTGTTTGTTCAACGGGTTTCCCATCTTCATCTTTGTCTAGCTTTAGTGTTGTACACATGGGGGTTCTAAAAATTTTGGATTCTACAAACTCATATTTCTTGAGTAGGTTTCTAGTATATTTAGCTTGATTAATAAAGATCCCTCCTCGAGTTTGTATGATTTATAAACCAAGAAAATAATTGAGTTCACCCATTAAACTCATCTCAAACTCACTTTGCATGCATGTGGAAAATTCTTCACAAAGTTTATCATTTGTAGAACCAAAAATGATATCATCAACATAAATTTGAACCAAGAGCAAGTCTTTGCCTTTTGATTTGGTAAACAATGTAGTATCAATTTTTCCTCTACAAAAATCATTATCCATCAAGAATTTGCTAAGCCTTTCATACCAAGCTCTAGGAGCTTGTTTTAATCCATATAAGGCTTTAGTGAGTTTGAATACATGATCCCTCAATTTATAGTCTTCAAAACCGGGGGGTTGTTCAACATAGACTTCTTCTTTTAGTAAACCATTCAGGAAGGCACTCTTAACATCCATTTGATATAATTTGAAATCTTTGTAAGATGCAAAAGCTAGAAGTTGTCTTATTGCCTCAAGTCTAGCTACCGGTGCAAAAGTTTCATCAAAATCAATTCCTTTTTGTTGATTGAACCCTTTTGCAACTAGTCTAGCTTTATTCCTTGTAATTGTTCCCGATTCATCCATCTTGTTTCTAAACACCCATTTAGTACCTATAACGGGATGATCATGAGGTCTAGGTACCAAATTCCAAACTTCATTTCTTTCAAATTGATTCAACTCTTCTTGCATTGCTAGGATCCAATGATCATCCTCTAGTGCTTCCTCTATCGTTTTAGGCTCAATTTGAGATAGGAAGGCTAGATTTGCACAAGTATTTAAAGAAGATCTAGTTTGGATTCCTCTTGATGGTTCACCAATTATTAATTCCTTTGGGTGCGAAGATGCATACTTCCAATCCTTTGCCAACTCATGATGTTGATCACTAGGTATAATCTCAAGAGATTCCTCAAATCTAACATTCAATTCTTCAACATCATTTTGGGTTTCATCCAATAAGTCTTTTGATTTGTCATTTGGGATTTCCTCATCTTTATCATTATCAATTCTATTAGGAATTAAAATCATTTTATCAAATGTCACATGCATTGATTCTTCAACCACCAAAGTCCTTTTATTGAATACTCTATAACTCTTACTTCTTCCCGAATACCCAAGAAAGACTCCTTCATCGGATCTAGCATCAAATTTTCCAAGAGTATCCTTGCCATTGTTCAAGATAAAACATTTACACCCAAAAGCTCTAAAGTACCCAATATTTGGAATTCTTCCTTTCCAAAGCTCATAGGGGGTTTTCTTTAAGATGGGTCTCAAGGTTACTCTATTTATCACATGGCAAGAGGTATTGATTGCTTCGGCCCAAAAATACTTGGGAAGATTATTTTCACATAATAAAGTTCTAGCCATGTCTTGTAGGGTTCTATTCTTCCTTTCAACAACATCATTTTGTTGAGGGGTTCTAGGTGAAGAGAAGTTATGGGAAATCCCGTTCTCATTACAAAACTTTTCTAGAAGGGAGTTCTTGAATTCTCCTCCATTATCACTTCTAATGCATGTAATGAGAATACCTTTCTCATTTTGGACTCTTCTACAAAAGTTGGTGAATTCCTCAAAGACTTCATCTTTGTGTGCAAGGAAAATCACCCATGTAAATCTAGTGTAGTCATCTACTAACACAAATCCATATGAGCTACCACCTAAGCTAGTTGGTTTAGTAGGCCCAAAAAGGTCCATATGAATCAGTTCTAGTGCTCTTGTGGTAGAAACTACATCTTTAGACTTGAAAGAGGATTTTACTTGTTTTCCTCTTTGACATACATCACAAATCTTGTCTTTCTCAAATTCGATCTTGGGAAGTCCAAGAACAAGGTCTTTTCGAGAAAGTTTGGATATTAAATCCATGTGAGCATGCCCAAGCCTTCTATGCCATAACCAAGAATTTTCATTTAAAGCACTAAGACATAGATCATCATGGCAAACAAGATCATTAAGATAAAATGTGTATACCTTACCATCACGATGCCCTACTAGCAAGATTTTATCACTATGAGCATTTTTAACATAGCATTTTGAATCTTCAAAAATAACTTTGTTACCTCTATCACATAGTTGACTAATGCTAAGCAAGTTATGCTTCAAACCTTCAACTAAGAGAACATTTTCAATAATAATGGAAGAGGTTTTACCAATATTGCCATTGCCAATGCCAATAATTTTTCCTTTTCCATTATCGCCAAAAGTCACCATTCCTCCATCTTTAGGTTGAAGGGTTGAGAACATGCTCCTTTCACCCGTCATATGTCTTGAGCATCCACTATCAAGGTACCATTTTTTAGCCTTTGAGTTGGTCTTGATCTTGGATCTCATGCAATCCTACAAATAGGAGATCAAACCTTGATTTTTGGTACCCAAATCTTTTTGGGTCCATTTGCATTAGTACTATGCATAAGAGAAGAAGAATATCTAGGTGACCAGATTTTCTTAGCATTAGCATTCTTCATGAGATAGCAACTAGGTGCAATGTGACCTACTTTGCAACAATAATGACATGTAGGTCCTTGTGTTACCTTAGGAGGATGAGAAGAAGCTTTAATAAAGTTAGTCTTCTTTTGGTTGTTCACCTTCCTAGGGTTGTAGCCAATTCCTTCCTTGTTCAAGGAGTTCCTTTGGCTATCAAGGATCTCATCTAGTTTATCTCTACTCTTCACAAATTTGGCTATAGTGATTTTTAGGTCATTAACCTCTAGAGTGAGATCTCTCTTGGATTTCCTCAAGAAGATAAGTTCTCTTTGCATATCATAATTTGTATTTTTCAATATGGTGAGCTCATATTGAGTGTCCTTGAGTTCATCCTCAAGTGTGTCATTTGTGTCACAAGACTTGTTCTCTAGCATGCATTTATTTTCTTTTTCTAAAGTTTCAATCTTATGCATGGCATCTACTTTTTCTTCTTCTACTTTCTTCAAGTCCTTACAATTAGCATAGTATTTCTTTTTCAGGAATTTGAAATCATTTGCTAAAGCATGATAAGCATCAAAGAGTTCTTCAAATGCAAGCTCATCCTCTACCTCTTTTTCTACTTCTTCCTCATCTCCATGTGCCATTAAGCATATGTTGGCTACCTCTTGTTCTTCTTCATCGGATGAAGTCTCAACATCGCTTTCTCCCCAAGTAGCCACCATTGCCTTCCTTCTATTGAACTCCTTCTTTGAAGGCTTCTTGAGTTGAGGGCAATCGAACTTGATGTGTCCGGGCTTCCTACACTCATAACATATTATTTCATTTGAGTTAGAAGAAGTCGGATTGTAATTTTCACCTTTGGAGAATTTCTTCTTGAAGAATTTCTTTCCTCCTTGGCGTTTGAAGATCTTTTGTATTCTTCTTGATATCATCGCCAACTCCTCATCGTCATCTCCATCACTTGAATCGGATGAGTCTTTGCTAGATGACTTGAAGGCAACCGTCTTCTTCTTTTTGTCCCCCTCTTCGTTGCTCCTCTTCAAGTTCATCTCATAGGTCATGAGGGAACCCATGAGCTCATCTAGTGGCAGTTTGGATAGATCCTTGGCTTCCTCGATCGCTGTCACTTTAGGATCCCAAGACTTAGGTAGACACCTAAGAATCTTCCTCACAACCTCATCGTTAGCATAAGTTCTTCCAAGAGATTCAAGCATATTTAATATATTAGTAAAACGTGTAAACATCTCACTAATAGTTTCATCATTCTTCATGCAAAAGAGTTCATAGTCATGTACAAGCATACTGATTTTTGACTCCTTGACTCGGCTAGTTCCCTCATATGTAACCTCAAGCTTATCCCATATCTCCTTTGATGATTTGCATGTGGAGACCCTATTGAATTCACTAGGGCTAAGGGCACAAAATAGAAAGCTTTTGGCCTTGGCATTAATTTGAAGGTTTTTGAGGTCAATTGGGGTGTAGTCACTCTTTGTCTTTGGGACATCTTTCCCATCAACAATTTTGGTAGGGACATAAGGTCCATCCTCTATAACCAACCATGCCTCATAGTCCATGGACTGAACAAAGATTTCCATCTTTGTTTTCCAATAGTTGTAGTTTGAACCATTGAAGTAGGGTGGCCTATTGGTAGCTTGTCCCTCTATGTTTTCCATGTCTAGATAGGATCCTTTAATGGTTGTTACACCACTAAATTAGAGACCTAGCTCTGATACCAATTGAAGGTCCAAGAGGGGGGTGAATTGGACTCTTTTCGAAAATCTAGTTTAATGGAAAAATCAGATAGTAAAGAAACTACACTTTAAATGCTTGTAGATGAGATGAAACTAAAGCAAGGAGGCATGCAAGAATACAGTAAAGAGAGTTAGAGAGATGACACCGTTTTATAGTGGTTCGACCCAACTCTTGGTCTACGTCCACTTCACTCAAGGCTCTCCTTGAGGTTCCACTACTTGCAAATCCCTTACAAGCTCTTCCCCCAAGCTTCCTGGTGCTTGGTGACCTTACAATCACATCCAACTGCTGTTGAACAACTCTCAAGTTACTTCTTCACACTTGAAGAAGATTTACAAAGGTTTAAGCCTAAGGAGAATAAGTAGAAATCTTTCCTAGAACTTGCTCAAATGATCTCAATAATAATGATAAAAGTTATGGCAAGTTTACATGAAGAGACTACTTATAGATGGGCTTCAACCAGCTCAACAAGAAGCCCCAACGGCTCCCTGCAACTCTCCAACGGCTAGTTTTTTACTCTGCGTGCTCCTGGCGGTCGATCCGTCCATCGTCCGTCACGTATAAAAAACTCAGCCTTTTTGGTCGACGGTCGATCCACGCATCGTCCGTCGCTCTCACGGTCGACCGTGACATCGACCGTCACATCGTCCGTGAGCCTCTGTTGAGAAGGTCGCTTCCCAGGGTCGATGCTCCGATCGACCGTCGCTCCTTGACTTTTCTTCATATATGCGTCACGGTCGACCGCCGCATCGACCGTCGCATCGACCGTCCGTCTCTGTGAAGAAAAATGCTTCTCAGGGTCGATGCACCGATCGACCGTCGCTTCTTCACATTCTTCATTGATGCGCCACGGTCGACCGCCACATCGACCGTCGCATCGTCCGTGAGCCTCTGTCAAGAAAAACGCTTCCGACGGTCGATGCACCGATCGACCGTCGCGTCAATACGCATATAGCCATGTATGAACCATTCATCACGGTCGATCCATGGATCGACCGTCCCATTCCCACGGTCGATCCTTGCATCGACCGTGAGTACAAAATAGCTTTAATATTGAATTTAATATCTCCAATTAAAAGGGTAATATTATTAAACATATATTTTATCATTTAATGTATATTGGCATCATCAAAACAAGGTTAGGATCAACATGCTCGACGGAGATGAGGGAGACGAGGTGGGCGTCGACGAGAACGGGGAAGAGGAGGTGGGCGTCGACGGGGATGAGGGAGAGGCGGTGGGCGTCGACGGATCCAGGCTCGACGGGGATGAGGGAGAGGAACTCACGTGAGAGGGGATCTTGGGGGAGAGAGAGTGAGTGGAAGGAGAGAGAATAGGGGATGACGTGGATGAGTTGGATCTAATGCACTGTACTCGATCCAACGGTGGGGATGAAAAGGGTTTACGTAAATGTGATGGAGGGCTGGGATCATGTGGTGATATAGGAAGGTTAATTAGTGGATGGTCATGATTACGGGAGGGACTTGATCTAATGGTAGATGTTGGGTTAGGATTAATAAGAGACAAGGAAGGCCGCAGGGTTTGAGAAGATCGACGGTATGGATCTAATGAGATAGTGGATGGAGGATTAGGATTTACCTGGCTTTTAGGGTTTGCCAAGGACTCCCCTGCTGCGCCGTCAATCCTAGCTATCGGGGCTGCAATTTGATTGCCCAAGTCTCGTACCAGGTCTCACATGACCCCTTCCAAACTGTTGAATTTAGTCTCCATGACTTCATGACGCTCTTCAAACATGGTGGTTGTTTTCTGTGCTGACACCCATAGGTCTACGAGGGTCTCTTTGATATCTTCTGACCCATGTTCCAACGCCTGCAACCGCTTTTCTTCTCTTAAATATGCCATGGTGCCGAGAACCAAGGCTCTGATACCAATTAATGAGATCCTGGATCTGGGGTGATCTCACCAGGTCGTTGATGGTGGAAGGAAGATAGAGAAGAAGATGATAATCCTCAATTGATGGCCGAGGACGCCCCTTGTATTCAATTAATGGCTGAATAAACCCCTATTTCCACTTGATGGCTGGAAGAACCCCTCAATAACTTTATTAATTCTCTGAATGCCTGACTACAGACTCTTGCCTCCTATTTATAGAGAGGCATATAGAAACCCTAGGACTCTCAAATACCTAGATAACATCATAGCCGTTGGATGTGTAGCCGTCTAACAAATGGCTCATATCCAACCTGACTAACAACTGACTTGGGCTCACACCCAACCTAAATCAATCATAACTACACTTGACTCAATCATAACTCCTAATTGACTAATACAAATATGACTGACTTATCCTACGACATGACTCCAAACTACTCATGACGTGGCTCGACCCTCTGGCTCGACCCACTACTGGGTTCCTATCATTCCTTAATAATGATTATAGGTGGCACCTTACAAGAAGATCCGCAGAATAGCATTCATTAACTCAATACCTAAGTCAGCAGGAGGAAAGATTTTCAGGAGGGAATCGTGCTCTTAATGGCCGCATTTCAGGAGTATGATTGACCATTAATCGTTACGTACGTTATATTCTTCCAAATTATTCCATGTTTCACTACGAGTCACGTGAGAGTAATTAACTCGAGGTTATCTTATTTTAATAACAGTTTACTCCTCTCTAGTTTGAAAATATGTCAATTTACCTCCTATATTTTAAAACGTGACAAAACGCACCCTCAATTTATCAATGTGATCGTTTTGGAACCCAACCGTCTAACTCCGTTAACCGGGTTGACGGTAAACCGACTAAATAGGTCCGTTTGATCGATTTTGACCGATTTTGACCGGTTGGGAGAAAATGTGAGAGAGAGGAAGAGGGGGTGACGTCACTCTCTCCGTCACTGTCGACGAGCCATCCTGCTTCTCCGGCATGGTCCATGCCTTCCTTGAGATCGACGACTTTGTATCCGTAGCCGCTGTGAACGACGGCGACGGAGATAACGCTGCTGACCACTGCAACGGCGACTCCGACAGTGACGGTGACAATGGTGGCGATGACTTGGGAGACATGGCGGCGATGTTGCGGTCCAAGATAGAAGCGCTTGGGAAGAGGAACCGGTTCTGCCGCCGGCTATTGAGTGATGTGACGAGCATCACGGAGGATCTTGATCTTGCTGAGCTGAGCTGAAGCCGAGCTGCTCCGGCTATCGGAGAGTGGTGGTGAAGAGGCTAAGGGAGGCCGGGTACAATGCCGGCCTCTGCAAGGCGAGTTGGGAGAGCCAGAAGGGCCTCGTGGCCGGCCACCACGAGTACATCGACGTGGTAGCGGCAGGGAAAGGAGAAGGGACGACGACGAGGTACATCGTCGACGTGGGGTTTCCAGAAGAGTTCGAGATCGCGAGGGCCACCAAAGAGTACACGAATGTCGCGGCGGCGCTCCCGAGAGTATTGTTGGCGACGCCGAAGGAAGTGAAGTAGTTGGTGCGGGCGGTGGCCAAGGCGGCCCGGAAGTCTTTGAAGAGCCGGGGACTACACCCGCCGTCGTGGCGCAAGAGCCGGTACATGGTGGCCAAGTGGCTTGGGCCTTATCGGCGGACAACCAATCCCTTGCCGTCTTCCTCCGCCGCCACCGCTGTCGGTAACATCAAGTGCCCCACCATCGGATTCCATATATGCGGCGTCGCTAATCCCTATTTAACAGGTTTGTCGTCAGCCTGGCTAACGGAGTTAGACGGTTGGGGTCCAAAACGACCACATTGATAAATTGAGGGTGCGTTTTGTCACGTTTTAAAATATAGGGGGTAAATTGACATATTTTCAAACTAGAGGGGAGCAAACTGTTATTAACCCTTTGCATATCTATTATGCACATGCCTCAGATTAGATAGGATTTATCAAGGTCTGAGATCTACTTAAAAGTTTGCGAAGGAGGATACTTGATTAACAGCTTTCAGAGCTTATCTATTATTAAAAAATGGATAATTGATGAATAGTCCTTTTTAGATAACGTTTTTGTTCTGCAGTTGCATAGATGTTTTTAATCCGTTTAGTCCTCTATCCTTTTTTTCCTTTTTTTTTTTACAAACTGAGCCAAGTGGCTAAAACAAAAATCAAGGCCATTTTTTCTTCTATTATAGAGAACTTTTCCAATTGGTGTGACGAAAGATTCTTGTGCATCATATCAATTGCTGTGAAGAAAGATTCTTGTATATCATAAATCTGATTCATATATAGCATAAATAGGCACTGGGTGTAAATTTATCCTCTGTATTAGATTTTTACGATTTTCACACATATATATATTAGTGTCAAATTTGTCCTACTCGAATACGTTAAAGTATGAGTTTTTCTAAAGGATTCTGATTAAGATTATCTCTCAAATATATTAAAGAACAGCTTTGAACAAGATGTGGCCTTTATGTCAAGCCAATAGTCTAAGGGCCTGTTTGGCTCCAATAGTCTAAGGGCCTGTTTGGCTCCGACGTGGGATGGGATCCGCAGAATCCAAATCGGCGTCCGCTCGTCTCGTGTGGACGGCGGTGCCAAACGGCCCTAAGTAGCGACCTGTGCAGAATTTTGGCATTAGAGAAATCCATGTGTTGGCGGATGCATGTTGTGTCAATTTCCATACAATATCTCTCCGGCCAGCACTCCAAGTTCATATATTCACATCCCTATTCCCAAGAAGAGATGCTTGAAAATGTGACCAGAAACTAAGTCAAGCAAGCAAGTAAGAAGAAATAAATGACCTAGATGATAAGATCATGATAGAGACTCTAGAGGCGTATATATAGTGCTCGGGATATCCAAATTCTGAAAACAACATATTATCTTGCTGAAGCTATTCAAAGGATGGGAATCAAACATAAAAACATGTCACAATTTTGGCCTATAACATTAATAGTCGATGACAATTATTCATACATGTGATTGTTACTTGAGATATTTGCAATATCAAGACAAAGTGAGAAACTAACTCATAAAAATGGAGTGCATTTATTGAGAGAAGAATCAATCATACATGAAGGTGCATTCGTATGGCCGGTGTGTGACTAATAAGTGCCTATATATAGAGTGCTAGAAATCTTTCGCCTCTACTGTCAAATTGCACCTCAACGAGAAAATAAGATTTTAAAGCATTTTGTTTGCATTCGCATTTTCCAACTAAATTGAACAACTCAAGAGGATTCAAGATAGCTAAGTACACGAACTTTGCTTCTAAAACTACTACATTAACACACTAAACTTCTATTAAGGACCTCAAAAGCATGACCTTGCAGAGAAATAATAATGACAAAGAGCAAGAAAGGAAAAAATGAGATAGCCCTCCAAAATAATTCGAGGATCAATGATCATCAATACAAAGTCCATATATAATAGATATAAGAAAGGAACCATCAATCTAATTGTCTAGCCAAAGAATTAAAGAGAACAAATTATAGATATAATAGATGAAAAATGATTTTTCATAAACCCCCCACGCACTACCATTCATTCCGGGGGCGTTTGGCTCCGGCGGATCCGCGGGATGGGATCCGCGGAATTCGCAGGAGCCGATTCCAAAATCGGCACGCAGACAAAAATTCGGGACGCCGAACGGGATCCGCGCTGGCACCAAACGCATGGATACCGCAATTTGGAATCCGCGCGTCCCCGGATCCCGCGAATCCGCGGGATTCGGGGCGCGCCAAACGCCCCCTCCAAGAAGCAATGGTGATGATCTCCCAACAACCGCATACAATAAAAGAAATGTGCATGAACCAATCTCCTTAGCTTGTTTGGTATGATAGTTTGGGTTAGGGGTGACAATCCGGGTTATAACCCGTGAACCCGACCCGAGATAAACAGGTTTGGGTTTGGTATAAACGGGTTCGGATCATAAACGGGTCGACCCGTTTATGAACGGGTTGGATTGTGGGTTGGACGGGTCAACCCGTTGACCCGCGGGTTAGACGGGTCAACCCGTTGACCCGCGGGTTAGACGGGTCAACCCGTTGACCAACGGGTTAGACGGGTCAACCCGTTAACCCGTGTTTAACAGTATAGGGCACCACTGCCCACTTACCCAGCCAGGCAGCCCGCAACCACCTACCCACAGACCACAGTACTCACTTACCCACTTAAGTTTAAGGCTTTAGGGCTAACCACTATCCCTTCTCCAGACTTCTCCACTTCACCTACCCGCGCACAGCGCCTCTCCCCTTCCAATCTCGCGATCTTCCCTTGCGATCTCCCCTTATCTCCCCTCCCGATCTCGGATCTCCCCTCACGATTTCCTCCTATCTCCCCTCGCCAGTCGCAATCTCCCCCCATCTCCCCTCCCGATCCCGGATCTCCCCTCTCGATCTCCTCCTATCTCCCCTCTCGATCTCCTCCTATCTCCCCTCGCCGGTCATGATCTCCCCTCGTGATCGCCCCCCATCTCCCCTCCCGATCCCGGATCTCCCCTCGCGATCTCCTCCTATCTCCCCTCGCCGGTCACGATCTCCTCCATTATTCCATCGTTGAGCGCAGCTCGTTGGGAGAAGATGCTGGCTCAGAAGCAAGTGGAGGAGGCCATCATGGCCAGCTACAACGAGACAGATGGGGAGGGCAACGGCATATCAGAGGATGGTCATGAGAACGCCCCGCCGGATGCGCAGTCGGGGTTCAACAAGAAAAGCATCCTTTGGCATGGCGGCTCCATCTATGATGCTTGATTCAGCTGTGCCTCCAATCAAGTATCTACTTTTACTTACATTCCCATCATCATCATTCATCTCTTATTTTCTTCAATATATTTCTGACTGATTTTAACAAGTTAATTATACCTGTTGAACATGTGTATTGCGAATTCGTGCAGGTGGCTCTAGTGTTGTTGACCCCTTCCTACTCCTTCTCGCAGATGGGGATGCTTTTCGGTGTGCTGCTCCGGTTGTTTTGTGGATTCATGGGAAGCTGGACGACCTATCTCATTAGTGTTCTCTATGTGGAGTACCGAGCCAGGAAGGAGAAGGAGAACTTCAGTTTCAAGAACCATGTCTTCCCACCTCCAACCTCTCTCTCTCTGTGCAATCTCCTCGAAATTAAATTGAATTTATGGAACAAATCTTTAATTCCTATTTAATTCTGAGCTATTTTAAATTTCGGCAATGATGGCGAAGAATCGAGACAATGCTCATCTATGTGTTTGAAATCACCGATGATGTATTTTGAATCTTTGATCTACTTGTAATTGCTTGTAATTACTGAGGATGTATGTTGATCTAGTTGTAATTTGATATGTTTGATTGTTATTAAACAGGTCGACTTGACCCGTTTAACTAACCCGACCCGATCCGTTTAATAAACGGGTTAGGTGGGTCGGGTCGGATTGATCCGTTTATAAATGGATCGGGTTCGAGTTGATTTCGGGTTTGGCTTTTATTAAACGGGTCAGTATCTGATCCAATCCGAACCCGACATGCGAACCCGAATTGTCACCACTAGTTTGGGTGTCATGTGAAGGACCCGGTTCGATAGTTGGTATCATCTCTCACCCCAGCCGTGCTTAAATATTAAAAAAAACAAAAAAGAAAAAGAAAAGAAATGTGCATGCATACATGCAACAACAGCTCACGTGCCCACTTGTTTTTACCTCGCAGCATGTTTTGTATTTATTTCTGCCGATCATTAATTTCCATTCACGTGATAAAGCTATATATATATAGATTATTTATTGAACATCGTGCTGCATGCAGTGCGTAGAAATAATGCACCTTGTCGTGGGGCTAGCTGTTTGTGGCAGCGAGTGGGTTGGCGGGACGCCCACTTGCCCACTTGGCGGGAGGCAGCAAAGCTAGGATTTGGGAGTAACTTATTAGGCGGGTCGCGGGCGCATGAGAGCCATACATATATAATAGATGGAAAAATGATTTTTAGGAACCCACGTGGGGTTAGGGTTGGCTGTCACCAAACTCATTATGACGGGTGCAGATCACGCCACGTGTTTCTTATATTATATATATACCCAGAGATAATGGGTTACAACTGTAACCTCCTCATTGACCAAGAGCCTGCATAATAGAATGGGCTATTTCACACCCCCAATCCTAAAATATTGCAATAATCAAAGTTAATCTATGATGACCAAAGCTTAACTACTATGCAAGCGTGGTCTGTCGACTCTACCTCCTCGTCACCGGGGCCTATATAAACCGGCCGACATATGAAGACCATTGGTTCTTGGAATAGTATCGATTAATTCTGACGAATCAAATGAAACACAACATCCCCGAAGATTTCTTATGTAGTTTAAAGGGATATTCTATTTTCTTAGGCATTTCATCAAAGATGTTGGAATTTGTGGGTTTATAAACTAGTATTTATTGATCGTGAATCATGAAATCAACTTGTTTTTTATCTGATGGGCACTTGCCCCCATGAAAAAAAAACTCAATTAATCAAAAAAATAAAAATAAAAATATATCCCTTGAAATCTTCGTATTTATAAAATTATCCCTAAAATCCAATTATGTACAAAAATATCGTAACTTTCGTAAACAATTCATAAAAATGCTGAGACACCAAACCCTGATTAATTGCCAACTCAGTCATATGAAAGGACTTAAATACTTTTATATAATTTATTCACTCACATCAGGAACCAAGAGTTTAATGGTCATTTTAGCCATCATTGTTAACCTTAAATTGAATATTCCCCGGATATGCAGAGGGATATTTTTGTGAAGAGTCGTGATTGGTGTACACGCCAGCTGGCGTGTGCATCTCACATTTCTGATTCTAAGTACATGTCTATCGGTAGTGGTCTATCGATAGACATGTATAACCCATTGGTACCCCACTACCGATAGGTTCGTTGTCGATTCACCTATCGATAGTCAGGGGTGGACCCAGCCTCTCAAGCAAGGGGGGCCAAGGGAGGAAGGCAGTGCCTTAGGAGGGGGGGGGCCAGGGACACTGGGGTAGGGGGTGGGGGGCGCGGGGCCCACGGGAGGTTAAGTAAAAAAAAAATTTCAGGGGGGCCCAGGCCCCCCCTAATATGTGAATAGGTTCGCCCCTGTCAGTAGTGGGCTACCGATAGGTTGTACATGCCTATCGGTATCCCACTACCGATACAAACTATCGGTATCCCACTACCGATACACACTATCGATAGCCTACTATCGATAGTGTGAAACGTGGCATGTGCACAAATCATTTATGTTTTGTGAATTGTTTATGAAAGTGAGCCGTGGATTTTTTTTTTGTAAAAAACGGATTGAGGAATAATTTTGTAAATACAAAAGTTTCATGGCATAAATTTACCTTGACTCCAATTAAGCAGCTTTCATCGATCCCTCCGCTGCCTATATAAATTTACCAGCCCACACCACCGGCCGCTCTGAGGCTCCGTCTATCCATCTCATATATAGATCGAAAGCGAGACTGAGGAAGAGAGAGGGAGAGAGAGATCATGGTTTCCTCCATACCCATAGTAGGCGAGAAAACAAGGCCTCATCATGCTGTGTGCGTGCCTTTTCCATCACAAGGCCACATAAACCCGGTTTTTCAGCTGGCCAAACTCCTCCACTCCAGGGGATTCCACATCACCTTCGTCCACACCGAATACAACCACCGCCGTCTCCTCAAGTCTCGCGGCCCCGCCGCCCTCCGAGGCCTTGATGACTTCCGCTACGAGACAATCCCCGACGGCCTCCCCCAGTCCAACGACGACGACCGGACCCAAGACGTGCCCTCGCTCTGCGACTCCATGGCCAAGACCTCTCTCGCCCCTTTCCGCCGTCTCATAGCCAAGCTCAACGACCCCTCCTCCGGCGTTCCACCGGTGTCCTGCATCGTTGCCGATGGCATCATGAGCTGCACGCTGGATGCATCGGACGAGTTCGGAATCCCGAATGTCTTGTTGTGGACCACCAGCGCCTGCGGCTTCATGGCCTACCTCCACTACCAACAGCTCATAGACAGAGGCCTAATACCTCTCAAGAGTACTTACAAACACTCAACACTCTTCTAATTTAATTATCATTTTATCTAATAAAAGGCAATCACTCACCTATAAAAATGATTTTGAAATTTATTATTACATATATCTATGTACAGGTGAGAGTGATCTTACCAATGGATATCTTGACACTCCAATCGACTGGGTTCCGGGGATGAAGAACATGCGACTGAAAGACTTTCCAAGCTTCATCAGGACCACAGATGCCAATGACATCCTTCTCAACTTCTGCAACCTTGAAGCCCAGCAAGCCTCGAGGGCATCGGCCATCATCTTGAACACCTTCGACGACTTGGAGCTGCCGGTGTTGGACGCGATGAGGTCGATGCTGACTCCTCCTATCTACACCATCGCTCCCCTTTTGGTGCGGCTGGATCAACGTTTGCCGCCAGAGAGCCCGTCGTCGTCGCTTAGCTCGAGCCTGTGGAAAGTGGACACCAGCTGCTTAGAATGGCTGGAGTCCAAGGCACCGGCTTCGGTGGTGTATGTGAACTTCGGATGTATCACAGTCATGACGAGCGAGCAGCTGATAGAGTTCGCGTGGGGTCTGGCGAATAGCAACTGTGACTTCTTATGGATCGTCCGCCCGGATCTAGTGAGAGGCGACGGTGCGGTCCTTCCACCGGAGTTCATGGCCGAGACTGGAAAGAGGGGAATGTTGGCAAGCTGGTGCAACCAGGAGGCGGTGCTAGGACACCCGGCGGTCGGGGGGTTTCTGACCCATAATGGGTGGAACTCCACCCTCGAGAGCTTGAGCAGCGGCGTGCCAATGGTATCGTGGCCTTTCTTCGCCGAGCAGCAGACCAACTGCCGCTACATGTGCACGGAGTGGGGGGTGGGCATGGAGATCGACAACAACGTGAAGAGGGAGGAGGTGGAGGGGCTGGTGAGGGAGCTGATGGGAGGTCCCAAGGGGAAGGAGATGAGAAAGAAGGCTCTAGAGTGGAAGGAGAGCGCCATTAGAGCAGCTGAAGAAGGTGGCACCTCTCAGGTCAATCTGGAACGATTGATTAATCAACTAAATATCTCTACCAAGTAGCCAAAAGCTAGCAAGTTGGTAATTGATTTTGGATTAAAATCCTCATCGGATCCTTAAGTTCGCATCTTTTCCTTTAATTTCAATAAGGAGACATGCATGCTGTGGAAGCTTGTTTGATGTGTGATCTGATAATAAATTGAGTTTGATGGATTTGATCAAATGTTTGAGCATATCTGTTGTCATGCACCAAGGATGATGTTGGACCGGCCGGCGGATTTTCCGGATGCAACTATACCAGCTTACATACTTGTTGGCTCATCTGGCTGACTATGGACAGATTTACTAGATCGGTTCACTTCTTGGCATGCGGTTGTCGGATTTTTTGGAGCGTTTGAGCAAACTGTTCATATAGCAAATAGTCCGACTTCATGGGACACATGTGACCATAGTGTCAAATAAGGTGCCACATCCCGACCATAAACCCATCCGGATCGGAATGTGATGAGATCTACTACTATTTACTTTCAATCTAACGCGATACATTACAAATTTTACAGTTAATTTGAACAAAATTAATCTAAGTACAAAACTGTAATCTAATAATTTATTATTGCATGATACATGATTCAAAAGTACAATTGTTTCTTAATTATGCAATAGATACAATTAGATTCCTCAATAAGAAAATTATACATTTAATACAATTCTTGAATTATAAATGTACAACAAAAATCTGTAAAAGTACAACTGGGCTCTCAAGATCCTCAAGCACCTCCTGAAGTCAATACGCCGCCAAAGGTTTGTCCAGCTAGAGCTATAGTAGAAGAACTAGCGCCTGTAACTGCACACGCAGCCCAGGTAGGACTGAGCAAAAATGCTCAGTAGGGTTCTACTCTACGACACTCACAAAGGAGGGGCTACAACAACAGTGTCGTTTCTCCGTCTAAGTCTAACGGATGCCAATGGGCCCTATAACCCCATCAGTTCCCTAGCGATCCTACCTCTCTCAACCAACTATGCTGGGACTGTCACCATCACATTGGGAGAAACCAAAATCATAACTGAGGTGGGAACACCCTTACCCAGCAGGAAACCATTGCCTGTGGACACACATCAGGGACATCGACAACCATCATTAGCACTTAGTATTGGAGAACTGACACGACCTCTAAACCTCAATAATAATATGAAAGTAGCCAATGAGACATTAACCTCGATATCACAATATTTGCACAACAATTCACGCCCTAAACCTTTCTACCTAGCCTCGGTCCTATGGCTAGATCCGAGTTGCTCGAGCCCTCGGATCGGCGAAACCCCTATTCGCCCACGCCCTAGTCTTATGCTTCTAATGCAACCAAATGCATGAATCCACACACATAAATAAGATTACATGCATGCAACAATATGGCACAACAATATACAGGGCTAGGCATAGCATACAGCTCGCCAAATGGGTAAACGTAGCAAGGGTCTAAACAAGCAAAATAAGGGCTCAACATGCCCACAAGCCTCCATGAGGCTAACCAATCAAATAAGTATTACATACAATCTAAATTTCGGCATTACAACGACATACATGGGCCGTCAACCAAGATTCTACAACGGGGGCACAGCTCTGGCCGAGCAACATGAAACAAATATAATCTACAAAAAACTAGGGCACACCTTCGGCTCATTTATCTACACATTCCCGGGAGTCATCACTCTCTCGGTTAACCATAAAGCGGCAAAGGGCTATGTAAAAATGGTTAAGAAAGCTGTTAAATTAATCACAAACTATATATTGTATGCTTGACATAAAACTGCTTGAAATCGATAAATTTCGGTAAATCAACCCAAAACACAAATCATGGCATAATTCGAAGATAAATCCGTCAAAATCTCAATTAAAATATCATACTAACCATTCCTCGTCAGTGGGAAAGACATACAAAAAATCCGGGTTGAAAGAAATCAAAATCGTTGAAATCGAAATCGATTTTAATTTAAGGTTAAAAGCATTTTGGTATCTCCAACTTTCAAAAATAGACGATTTGGTACTCGTAAAATTTGATTCTCGAATTTATACCTTCAAGTATTGAAACCGTGTGACTTAATGAAAAATCACAGACGCCGTATGTGTAAACTAATGGAAACTGGCCATTTCTGCTATGTTAAGTGGTTTTGCGCCAATTTTTGCTATGATAAGTTGTTTCCTCCTCCAGCGTCATCCCCTCACCACCGCAATCGCCATGATTGCTCCCTTTTGATAACTCACTTCGGCTCTAAGCCAACCTCCACCTCCTCGCCATCGACCCACCTCGCGCCAAACTCCTCACAGTTCAGTCCAACCCGAGCTCGACCTGACCTTCTCTACGGTCTTCCGACGGAGCACTGAAGCCCCTCTTCTCACCATCAAATCCGGCGAGCACCTTGGGAACCCATCACCTCCATCAAATCAGGCAACCCTGTGCCACATCCCCACTGCCACGGTGAGCCCGCCCCATTCCGAACTCGCCCTCGCCATCAAACCTGATGACCTCCCCCACTCTTGGAGCTCGACCTCGCCCTCCCTCGGAGCTCGAACTCGAAGCTCCTTATCAGAACCAAACCGTCACCGCAACGATCCACTTTATTTGAGCCCGGCGAGCCCCTTAGAAGTCCAGGACCATATGTAATCTCCCTCCGAGCCTTCCTTTGTCGATCTTGCCACCTGTTGGTCTCTCCTTCTCGTCGTTCACTGCCTCAAGCCCATGCGCCGCCACCACTTATAGCCTCCGCCTTCGCTTTCTATGAGTTCCCAAACAGACAAGATTCGTTTGCCGGATATCGGAGCTAGTAGGCGTGCACGATTCTGAGGCGGAGCTCGGCGGTGGAGGAGATGAGCTGCGGTGGCCGACATTTGTTTCAGGGGTGTGGTGAGGACGGTAATCGAGGAAGGGGGTGACGGGAAGGGAGGAGAGTGGAGAGGAAAGGTGGTCTATGGTGATGGGTTCCGAAGATGAAAGGGCTTCGGCGAGGGTGAGTGTGTAACGCCCCCGCCCTCCACTGGGCCCCGGCCCGCGGGCTCTCAGTCCGACCAGGATCCACCCGAGGGCCCCACCAGACATAATATTGTCCGTTTTTGGCTCACCGCTGGCAGTGATCCACCAGAAAACTCCAAGGTTAAGCGTGCTTGCCTTGGAGCGGTCCCGGGATGGGTGACCCACTGGGAAGTTTTCCCAGATTTCTGCGGTGAGCCAAAAGCGGACAATATTGTCGGGTGGGGCCCTCGGGTGGATCCTGGTCGGACCGGGATCCCGAGGGCCGGGGCCCAGTGGAGGGCCGGGGTGTTACAAAGTGGGTCCCCGGAAATGGAGAGAGTGGACGAGAGGCTCGAGCATGTTTCCGTCAGCCTACACAGATGACGTCTGTAATTTGGCATTAAATAACACAATTTCAATACTTTGAGGTATAAATTCGAGAATCAAATTTTACGAGATACCAAATCACCTATTTTTGAAAATTGGATGTACCAAAATGCTTTTAACCCTTGTAATTTACTGCCTATAAGATATCGATTTTCATGCCCTATGAAGACCCATATTCTTTTAAACATCTTATCTGCTAGGACAAGAGATCGATCTTTATGTCCCATGAATATCGATCTTCTTCATGAATGTCCCTTACCAGGACAAGTGATCGATCTTCATGTCCCATGAAGATGGCCATGAAGATCGATCTTCTTCATGAGTGTCATCTGCTAGGATAAGAGATCGATCTTCATGTCCCATAAAGATCATGAAGATTGATCTTCCTCAAAAAAACACACTTCACTGTCAACTAAAATATCGATCTTCTATCCCAAGAAGATTGGTCCTTCATATGTCTGCCGCAAAGATGAATAGTGACAAAAATCTAATTTCTTGGATTTGATCTATCAAAACTTGTTAGAATCAAATGAAACTTTGTATGGTGGTACAATTGAGGGTGGAGAATTTAATGGTACCAAGAAATCAAACTTCTGACGGGTAATTTTCAAATCTAAGCCAAACTAGCCGAAAACCGACAAAAATACAAGATTTGTCTGAAGAAATACGAAACATGTTCTGTAGCAATCTCCTAAGCATGCCGTTACAATAGAATGCAAAGTTTGGAAACATTCCAACAGACAAAACCACTCCATATCAACAATAAATCAATCCTAGGTTAACCAATTCACTGGAATTGGGTAGAAACACCTACGTGCATAGCTAGATAGGCGATCTACCAATCCCTTGACTCCGATCGCTCGAGATCCGCCTCAAAAATCTGCAGCCAAGCCCCCAATCATGCAGCCAAAGGGGAGAGAGAAAAGGAGAAAGAGAGAGAGAAAAGGAGAAAGAGAGAGAGAAAAGCTAGGGTTTATATAGAGATCTGAACTGATCTCAGCCGTCCGATTCGATCTTTCCCGATCAAGCCCCGATCTTCCGATCTGAAGCAACTCTAAGGTTCTAATCAATCACATATATAAATGCAAGGCAATGTGTGCACTAAATGGATGTGGAACCGACTGACAATGCGTAATTTACCAAATTACTCTCGGGGTCTAAAAATAGCAATGCGATCAACCGATCGTAAACCAAGGCCAACAGAGCCAAACCAATCAAACCATACCCTCGACCTTACGCGGTCAGACCAGGTTGGAGGTACGAGTCCTCACACATGGACCCACGGTTGACAGGTAGATTCTGGAGTGGCTTCTAGGAGGCTTTGGGCGTGCTGATTTTGACTTTTAGCATCGCATTCCATCCTCAGACATATGGTCAATCGGAGAGGTCTACCCAGATCCTTGAGGATATGTTGCGAGCCTGTGTGATGGATTTTAAAGGTAGCTGGGAAGAATATTTGCCCATGGTAGAATTTGTATATAACAACTGCTACCAATCTAGCATTTGCATGTCACCCTATGAGGCTCTGTATGGGAGACCATGCCAATCTCTACTTTGTTGTACAAAAGAAGGTGGAGCTGCCCACCTTGAACCGGACCTCATCAAGCAGATGCCAAATAAGGACGTGTTGATTAGACATAGGCTTCTCACTTCTCAAAGTAGGCAGAACAGTTACGTTGATTGATGACGACGACCTTTTGAGTTCGCGGAGGGCGATCACGTGTTCCTGGGAGTGATGCCCCGCAGAGGTCAAGTACAATTCGTCAAGAGGGGGAAATTGGCATCAAGGTTCATCGGACCGTTTCAGAGTTTGAAGCGGGTTGGCGAGGTGGCATACCGTCTATCACTCCGACAATCGATGGCGTCAGTTCACTCTACGTTGCATGTGCCTCTACTAAGGAAGTATGTACCGGACCCTTTTCATCTGATAGATTGGGGCCATATCAAGATAGATGCAGATGCGATGTCACACCTCAACCCATAAAACCCATCCGGGCCGAGGCGTGAGGGTCCTAATCTATTCAATCCACCTGTGGCGCATTTATTATAAAATAATACATCTCAATTAACAATTTATCAGGGGTCACAATTTAAAATCTTTAATACCTCCAAAATTCTGATACAAACTGATTCTCAAAAGAACATATATTTAAATACCTCGAAATTCCTTACATAAGGAAAATATACAATTGAATAATCCAACCAGATAACAGAACCCCAAGTTCTCGAACACCTCCACAGGTCGACGCGCCACCAAGAGTCTGTCCAGTGGGAGCTACGGAAGAAGAGCTGACGCCTGCACCTGCAAATGCAGCCCGGGTAGGAGTGAGCGATAAGCTCAGTATAATTCTATACTACGACACTCACAAGGAAATGGAACTACAACTGTGCCATCTCTTGGTACCAAGACCAAGGTGTAGCTACACTACACAAGCATGCATGCAACCATGATGAGGATCATGCCGGATCTAGGTGTACATCCTCGAAGTGTGACCACTATAGCTAACAACAACCACACAAGGCGTAACAGAAAAGTAAACCATCTTAACCTTGGCACAGGAAAAAGAACACGACATCTAAACCTCAATTACGCAAAGCTGATAACAACAATCTCGCCCTACACCTTACTACCCAGCCACCATCCTAAGGCTAGATCAGAGTTACCCGAGAGCCTCGGATCGGCGATCGACCCATCGCCAACGTCCTAACCTTATGCTTCTAATGCAATTAGATGCATGCAATGCTCACACGCATATAAACTACATTACAAGCATGCAACAAGATGGTACAACAATATACAGGGCTGGGATGGGTTTTCTGGGTTGGGGTGTAACATGTGACATTTGAGGAGAGACCCATCCGGATCCTTGATAGGAAGGCGTGAGTCTTGTGAGGTAAGACTATTCCTCTGACCAAGGCTCTATAGAGACACAGAGGGATCGAGGAGGCTATGTGGGAGCGAGAACAGATGATGTGTGCCACTTACCCCCAGCTCTTTCAGGACCAATGTATGAATTAATTTTCATTTTACGTACTCCAGTTACACGATATTTGTATTCCGTAGTGTACTCGAGTCAAATTTTGGAGATGAAATTCCCAAAAAAAGAGGGGGGGGGGGTTGTAAGGGCCTTTTGGAAAGTAAGGGCTTTTGTGAAAAAATTTCCCATGTTTGATTGAAAATTTCTGGGTGTTTCACGTAACTTTAGAAATGTCGAGGGCTTTTCTGCAAAAATGAGCTCCTAGTTCCAAATGGATCGTGAATCCTCTCCTTTGGTGTTTTTCTTCTCTAAGCTGCTTGATCTGTGATCCTATCCTTCATCCCCTTTCACTTCTATACTTGGCTGGAGCTTAGAGAGGGAGAATGTGAGAATTCTCTCGGGGGTGGATTGTGTAAACCAGCATCTTGACGGTGGTATTCGCCTTGGGAGCGTCTGACTGAGTCGGATTACCGAGTAAGCAATCCCACTACGCATGGCTGTGGATCGGGGACATATCTATATGTATATTAATCGTCTTCTATAACACAACGTGTATTAAAGCCGTTATTGCAGTGATTCCGTCAGAAAACTCCAGGTTAAACATCATTGCCTTAGAGCAGTCCCGGGATGGGTGACCTACAGGGAAGTGTGAGGGCCCGTCCCTCAGACCTGACTCGACCACGTGGGTCGAGAGCCGGTTTCCTGTTGGTTTGGTTCCGCGTTGGGCACGATCGGGCGATCGTGTGGCGGTTTTGGACCTCGTGGGCATTTTGATAAATATGCCCTCTGGTGGTCGGTTTCACACCCGCGTTCCACACACTGACTTTGATTGATGTATGTGTTTGATTAGATTCCCTAGGGTGCGTCCGATCGGAGGATCGGAGCTCGATCGGGAAAGATCGATTTGGACGGCTGAGATAGATTTGGAATGTCTATATAAGCCAAGTCCCTTTCTCTCTTTCCCTCTCTCCTCCTTCACCTGTCATTCTCTCCCCTTCTCTCTCTCTCCTTCGGCTGAGGTAGGGTTTGGAGATTTGGTCTTCGGAGCTCGGATTTTGTCGGCTTGACCAGCGGGACGCGTGGAGGAGCTACCCTACTTGCTCAAGTAGGTGTTTCTACCTCGATCCTTGGATCGGGTTCTCCTAGGATAGGTTTTATGTGCTGTCATTGTAGGAATACATGTTAGAATGGTTTGTAACTCTTTGTATGTGTAGAGTAACTCTTTTCCTGTATTCCTACGTTGAGATTTCAATATTTGAACGGTTAGTTTTCGTATTATCGCCGTTTTGTCGATTTTTGTCCATTTGGACCTAGATAGGAGATTTAACCGTCAAAATCTGGATTTCTTCATTCCATTAGCTTTCTCATTGCTAAATACACTTGCTTGCAAAATCTTATTTAATTCCAACATGATTTGATACTTGAAATCCAAAGAAATGGATTTCCGGCACTGTTCTGATGAACTGTGCCAAGAGCTCGACGGTCGATCGGTGCATCGACCGTCACATGTTGTTTTACGCCTTCTGGGCCTGGCAGTCGACCGTCGGATCGACCGTCAGGCTCTGTCGGGATTTTTGCCTCCCACGGTCGATGGGTCGATCGACCGTGGGTTCTCTCTCTTTTTTCATCCCGCCTCACGGTCGACCCACGGTCGACCGTCGGATCGACCGTCGCATCGTCCGTGAGGCTCTGTCCCGTTTTGGGCTCTCGACGGTCGATGGGCCGATCGACCGTCGCCCATGAGGTTTTCTTCGTTTTGGCCTCACGGTCGATTGGTGGATCGACCGTGACATCGTCCGTGGTCTCACAGTCGATCCCCGGATCGACCGTGGCATCGTCCGTGACCACTTGGACTTGGTTTTCTGGCTTTTCTTTGGTGGATTTGATTTGGGATTAGTATCTAAACATGTTGGGAAGCATGTAGGGGGGATTTGATGAGGTTTTCAAAGGATTTTCATCGGGTTTGAGAATCGATTCGAATAACCCTCTTTTCGGGTAAATCTAAGGTTTCACTTGCATTTAATACATGTTTGTTGTAGTTAAATGCTTAATTGATTGCTTAGCCATTAACTAGCTATGAGTGCTAGTTAATGAGGAATTGTGGAACCTTAGCCTCTTGCCGGCGAGTGTCGAGGGCTATTGTATATCTGTTGAACGTGTAACTGTTGATGTGGCATGTAGAGACATCTAGGATAGATGTTTGCCTAGGCTCATGCATTGTGTGCATTAGAGGCATGTGAGGTTAGGCGGGCGATGGTTTGGGTCGCCGATCTGAGGCTCTCGGGTAGCTCGGATCTAGCCTTAGGGCCGTGGCTGGGTAGTCAGGAGTAGAGTGTGATTGTATGATCAAGTCTCTTGTGATTGAGGATTGCGATAGTTGACTTGGATCGGTTCTTCTGAGGTTTAGAGGTCGCGTTGTCTTCCAAAGCCGAGTGCTAAGGATGGATGTTGATGTGTTCCCGATGTGGTTCCCCAAGGCTTGGTACTCCAGCTTGGGTAAGGGTGATCTTGTATGTTACTGTTCCTTGGCCTCCTGGTAACTTGTTCAGGAGAGAGGTTTTATGACAAGAGCCCTTGGGACATCAACTGGGTTATGGGACCCGTGGCATCCGTTAGACTTAGGCTGGGAGACAACACTGTTGGTGTTTTCCTCCTTTCAGTGTGCCGTAGAGTAGAACCCTACTGAGCTTATTGCTCACTCCTACCCGGGCTGCGTTTGCAGGTGTAGGCGGCAATTCATCGTCCGTGGAGCCGACAGGATCAGCCTTTGGCGGCGCGAGTACATCCAGGGGCGCTTGAGGTTGCTGGAGGATGATCTGTTGTACATTTTGGATATTTATATATGTTGTTGTAAACTCTTTTGAGGACTTTTGGGATGTTGTATAAATCTGTATTTTGGAACTTTGAAATTGTACAACTTGATGATATATTGTAATTGAATCTGTTCGCCTCTGGAATACAATTGTTTAAATTATCCGTCTTTTTCGCTTTGTATCGCGCCGATTTGAAGATGAATAGTGATAGGACCCTCACGCCCGTCCTGGATGGGTTTTCTGGGTCGGGGTGTGACAGGAAGTGTTCTTGGTTTTTGCAGATGAGCCAAAACGGACAATATTGTGTGAGAAGGGCAAGTGGACAATATTATGTGGGGAAGAGCAAGCGAACAATATTGTGTGGGAAGGGTGATGGTGTTACATTGAAACGAGAGAGAAAATGAGGGGGAGTTCGTCGGAAATTATGGCGAATTTGGTCGGTTTTCATCGATTTCTCCTCCTCTAATTGGTCTAAGTAAGTTCCCCTCTTTTCCCTTAATCTTTTCCATGTTTTTCCATAGTTTTTTTGTGGAGTTTCTGGTCGGTTTTGACTTTTCCAGTGATCTTTCCAGCGATGGGTTGTCGGGGCGTTGATGGAAACGAAATCGATCCTTTTTTCCGGCGACTGCAACGTTAGAGGAAGAGCCCGAGTGCCCTCTATCATGATGTCGGCCTTTTTCTTAGAGTTGTTCGTCTGGTTCAACTCGCATCTAGCTTCCTCTACCATGGATTCCGGCGAGGTCTAGGTGAGCTTTCCTCTGTTTATAGCCGGCGATCCTTCAGGAAAGATGAAGTTTTAGGTAGAGGAAGTTGTTGTGTTTCTTCCCACACCTTTGTATGGCCATTTCCTCGCCTTTGGATGACGCCAGAGCTTCGGCAAGAACTCCAGCGAGGGTTGGAGGAGGAAGATGACCCTGTGTGCGGCTCATGTTAGCGCACGTGCACAACGTTTGTTAACGTGCACAGGGACCTTCTAATGCCTATATCTTGAGGTCCCAACATCTGTTTTCGATGATTTTTACGGTGTTGTGTCCGTCTCTTCGAGCCTATTTATTGTTGGTAGTTTCAGTTTCGTTTGAGACTCTATCTTATCGTGATTTTAACTTTTTTGTACTTTAGGTGATCGTTTGAGCGGCCGACAAGGATCGGAACGTGATGTGGGCCCCCGAACTTAGGAAATACACGTCGAGTGCCCTTTTGAGGTAGGAGTTACCTTCTACTAGGATTTGTGTGATTGTTTGTTATATAAATGTGATGATGCCACGATTTATGTATGTAGTTTAATAATCTTATGTGTACATGCGATGCTATATATATGTCATAATAATGTATCTGATGTGCTTAAAGCTTGTTGTAAGCTTATTTATACCATATTATGTTATAAATATGATGATTCATGTATGTTTGTATGATAAGAATTAATTGACCAATTTATTGATTGATCATTTGACATTCCTATCATGTATGCATAAACTAGATAGAGTTTAGGAATTAAGTCGATGACTTGGCAGATGGATTTTGATCTCTGTATATCGATCGAGTATTCGGATTTTGACTTGATTTGAGATGATTTGGATGATAATGAAGAAGTGAAAATATGAGGACTGAACCAAAACTAACATGATATTCAATCTAAAACATTTTGAGATGAACTTTCATCCAAGTCCTCTCTTGCACTGAGCACTGATTCCTGGAATAAGGGCTTTGCAAGTTCGTCGTGGATTCAGATTCACATATGGCTTATCGACATGCTCGACGTCTTTGGCAGGCCACAGTTGGGAGCTTTGCATAGAATATCTGAGTAGAGGCAATTTTGCTTGTTTTCATTCCTAGAGATTGTAGTGACAAAGCAAATGCTATTATCTGTGCTTCTGTGAGGATAATTGGAATAATTTTGACTGGGATGATGAGACACGACAGAATGTCTTGGCCAGTGTTTTGTAGTTGTAGATGGCTATGTTAGGATCTAGAAGAGAGGAGGAAGAAGAAGCAAGCAAGCACAGACACAAGATTTACATGGTTCACCCCAGAATAGGGCTACGTCAACGGAGTCGCTGGAGGTTTTCACTATCTCCGAGGCAAAGAGCCAAGTTACAAGTTACAATGACGGCCGCCCATACACACCCTCATATCCTAGGGTTTCGGCATATAGGGTATAGAAAATTACATAAACTACCCCCATCAACGGATCTCTAAATCTATTTTTGTTCCGGGGGCAGCGCCCCCGGAAACCCCCGCCGGGGCGCTGCCCCTGGACCCCGCGACCTGACCGGGCAGGTCGATCCCCGCCGGGGCGCTACCCCGGACCCCGTCAACTCTGCGTAGTGGGTCATGGTCGGGTCCGGAATGATCAGGCTCCACAAACTCAACAATTCTCCCACTTGGAGACTGATTAAAAGGAACCTGCTCCAATCAGCTTCATTCACTCCAAAAAAAAAACAAACACTCACAGCGACTCATCCCTTCAACTTCAAGCTTGAAGACCAAGAGAAACTGAACAGGTGTTCAGCTTCTCTATCGTAACCATCTTGGTTAACATATCTGCAGGATTTTTACTAGTGTGGATCTTCTCAAGAACAACTTTCCCATCTTCCAGAAGTGATCGTATCAAGTGATATCTGATGTCAATATGCTTCGTTCTGGAATGATATGCTGAATTCTTTGCAAGATGAATAGCACTCTGACTATCACTGTATAATCTACAATCAAATTGCTCTTTACCTAACTCTTTCATGAAGGTCTGAAGCCATATCATCTCCTTGCAAGCCTCTGCCATTGCTGTATACTCAGCTTCTGTTGTTGAAAGGGAAACTATCTTCTGCAATCTTGAGACCCAGCTTACTGCACCAGCACCCAATGTAAACACATAACCAGTAGTGCTCTTCCTGCTATCCATGTCGCCTGCTAGATCGGCATCAACATATCCACGTAATTTAATGTCTGACCCTCCAAAGCACAAAGCCATACCTGTAGTACCTTTTAGATATCTAAGAATCCACTTTACGGCACTCCAATGCTCCTTTCCTGGGTTGGTCATAAACCTGCTCACTACTCCCACTGCATGAGCAATATCTGGTCTCGTGCAGACCATAGCATACATTAAACTCCCAACTGCTGATGCATACGGTACCTTGGACATGTACTCCCACTCATCCTCTGTCGTCGTGCCTTGTGTAGCAGATAGTTTGAAATGACCTGTCAATGGTGTACAAACATGAGTAGCATTATCCATATTAAATCTCTTAAGTACCTTCTCAATATATTCAGCCTGCGACAACTTCAATTTTCCTTTCGCTCTGTCTCTGCTAATTCTCATCCCAAGGATTTGGTTTGCAGCACCTAAATCCTTCATTTCAAACTCCTTTGAGAGCACCTTCTTCAGGTTTGAAATTTCTTTCATGTCGGATCCTGCAACCAACATGTCATCCACATACAAGAGCAATATAATATAGGAACTCTTAAAATTCTTGAAATAACAGCAGTGATCAGAATGACATCTCTTGTACCCATTGGTACTCATAAACCCATCAAATCTGATATACCATTGCCTTGGTGCCTGCTTTAAACCATACAAGCTTTTCTTCAATTTGCATACAAGCTTCTCTTCCCCTGCTGTAATATATCCATGTGGCTGATGCATATAAATGTCCTCTTCCAAATTTCCATGTAGAAAAGCTGTCTTTACATCTAATTGTTCAAGATGTAAATTCTCTACAGCCACAATACTCAAAACAGATCTTATGGTAGTCAATTTAACAACATGAGCAAATATCTCAGTATAGTCAATACCTGCCTTCTGCTCGAAACCTTTAACAACTAACCTTGCCTTTCGTTTCGATCCATCACTCTCTCCTTTCAGTCTGTAGACCCATTTGTTGTGTAAAGCCTTCTTCCCTTCAGGCAGCTCAACCAAATCCCATGTCTGATTTGCCGCAAGAGACTTCATCTCATCATCCATGGCCAACTTCCATTTTCTTTGGGCATCGACCTGCAAGGCTTCTTCATAACTTTCAGGTTCATCATTATCAGTTAGTAATAGATAATGCAAAGAAGGAGAGTAATGTGAAGGAGGTCTAATGACTCTTCTCGTTCTTCTAACCGCAATAGGAGGAGTTTGCGGTTCTTCCTGTTCTTCCACTGCTTTTGATTTAACCATACTACCATCATTGATCTCCTCTAATTCAACATAATCAGGTTCCACGTCCTTTTCAACCTGATTATTCCAATCCTTATACATAACCTTTTCATTGAATATAACATCCCTGCTTCTGATAATTTTTCTATTCTCATGATCATAAAAACGATAACCAAAATTATCAACACCATATCCAATGAAACTGCATTTTCTAGACTTAGGATCTAGCTTCGATCTATCAGCAGAGTCAACATGAACATATGAAGTGCAACCAAAAACTTTAAGATGTGACAAGTTTACCTCCCTTCCTGTCCAAGCTTCTTCTGGTAGTCCATAGTCCAGTGCAACCGAAGGGCCTCTATTTATCAGGTAAACCGCAGTACTCACAGCATCCGCCCAAAACTGTTTTGACAATCCAGCATGAATTCTCATACTTCTGGCACGCTCCATAATGGTTCTATTCATTCTCTCAGCGACGCCGTTTTGCTGCGGAGTTCTTGGAACGGTCTTCTGTCTCTTGATTCCATTTTCTGCACAGTACTCCTCAAACTCATCACTGCAATATTCACCTCCATTGTCTGATCTGAGACATTTCAACTTTGTACCTGCCTCATTCTCAACCAAAGCTTTCCACTTCTTGAAGACATTAAATACCTCAGATTTATGTTTCAAAAAATAGACCCAGAGCTTTCTACTAGCATCATCAATGAAAGTGACAAAGTAGAGTGAGTTTCCAATAGAAGATACCTTGGCTGGTCCCCAAACATCGGTGTGCACAAGCTCCAATTTTTCTGCCTTGGGCCTCCTTCCAACCTTTGAGAAACTGACCTTCCTCAGCTTCCCATAGATGCAGTCTTCACAGAAATCCAAATCAACTGATTTCAAGTCAGGTAGTTTCCCTTTCGAGAGCATCATCTGCATCCCCTTCTCACTCATATATCCAAGTCTGCAATGCCATGTGCTCGCATCCACATCTGATGATGCAACTGAGATAGAATGGTTAGTACCAGAAGCGACATAAAGAATTCCTTCTTTCTTACCCTGAGCAACAACCATAGCTCCATTGATGATCTTCCATGAAGTATTGGTGAAGCTTGTCTTCAACCCTGATTCTGCGAGTTGACCAACTGAAATAAGATTTCTATTGAGATCTGGAACGTGTCTTACATCCTTCAATTTCAGTTCAGTTTCATCTAAAAGCTTCATCCGTACTTTACCTTTGCCAACAATACTACAAGGCTCATCATCACCAAGATAAACATTACCGAAATTTCCCTTCACATAATTATTTAGAAATTTCATATTCGAGGTAGCATGAAAAGAAGCTCCAGAATCTATAATCCATGATTCAGATCGATTATCTAAAGAAAGGATTAAAGCATCACAACCATCATCAGAAACGTTTACCGTATCATTAACGTTCTCTGATTGCTTCTTGCGATCTCTGCAATCTCGCCGGAAGTGACCTTTCTTCCCACAGTGCCAGCGACCATCTCCCTTTCCCTGGGGAGGTCTCGACTTGCTCTTGTTTCTAGACTTCGATCTACCATGATTATTTTTGCTCCACCTCTTTGACGATCTACCTCTTTCTTCTATATTCAATGCACTCCCGGATGTCTCCTCTGAAAGCCCCGATGATTTCCTGCGTGCATCTTCGCTCAAAAGAACACCAACGACATCATCAAAATCTAACTTTCCTGACTCCGATGAGTTGCTCACAGCCATTACCAAGCCACCCCAGCTTTCAGGTAATCCGGACAAGATCACAAGAGCCATGATCTCGCTATCGAAGACTATATCTACGGATTCCAACTGAGCAATGATTGTGTTGAAATCGTTCACATATTGAGCCACGCTACCACCATCAGACATCTTTATGTTGAACAATCTTTTCATCAGAAAAACCTTGTTCAACGCAGAAGGTTTCTCGTACATCTTCGAGAGGGCTGCCATCAGATCTGCAGTCGTCTTCTGCTTCGAGATGTTGAGCGCTACGGACGCGGCCAACGTGAGACGGATCGCACCTAGGGTTTTTCTATCAAGAATCGCCCATTCATCATCCTCCATATCGTCCGGCTTCCTTCCTGTAAGAGGTTGATAGAGATCCTTTTGATAAAGGTAATCCTCCATCTGCATCTTCCAAAATCCGAAGTTCTGCCCATTGAACTTCTCGATCTTCACCTTTCCTTCTTCCGCCATCGCTCCCACTGAACCCGAGCTCTGATACCACTTGTTAGGATCTAGAAGAGAGGAGGAGGAAGAAGCAAGCAAGCACAGACACAAGATTTACGTGGTTCACCCTAGAATAGGGCTACGTCCACGGAGTCGCTGGAGGTTTTCACTATCTCCGAGGCAAAGAGCCAAGTTACAAGTTACAATGACGGCCGCCCATACACACCCTCATATCCTAGGGTTTCGGCACATAGGGTATAGAAAATTACATAAACTACCCCCATCAACGGATCTCTAAATCCGTTTTTGTTCCGGGGGCAGCGCCCCCGGAAACCCCCGCTGGGGGGCTGCCCCTGGACCCTGCGACCTGACCGGGTAGGTCGATCCCCGCCGGGGCGCTGCCCCGGACCCCGTCAACTCTGCGTAGTGGGTCATGGTCGGGTCCGGAATGATCAGGCTCCACAAACTAAACAGGCTAGCCTGTTTGGCTGAACTTCTAGCTGTAGATGTCTTCACCAGTATTCTGTTCATCTTAATTCCGCTCTCCACTGTGTTGTGAAACTGGTCTTGCGAACGGCCTGTGGCTCAACTCATAAAATAAAAAAATAAAGGTGGAAGGAGCAACTTGACCAATGGATGCAAAAACTAAATAATCAGCAAGAAAGCATATTCATCGAGGCCCGGCCTCGTGTCTAGCAAACAAGTTATGTTCGATGAAATTGAATATTATCACATGTGAAAGAAGGAACCAACAATGTATGAATGGACTTAAAACCGAGAGATCCACATTAAAAATAGCTCCATCAAAATGAATTTATTGTCAAATAGGATCCATGATATTCACTTTTGACGCTTTATGAATCTTGTGTTATATCTCTGGATACCTCCCATCCATTAGATCTTTCGGCGCCTCAAGTCTCGTATACAAGATATAGCGCTTCAAAATAAGTCACATCTACTCGTGTGTGACTTTTTGATCAATTAGTCATTAGATCTTCCTGGACACGAATGAGAGCACATGCATGTATGGACGCCTCTTGTGAGAGTCGTTTGAGTTATTTTTTAAAAAAATCCATTTGTTTTTTGATTTATCAGTTAAGGGACATACTCGTGTTTCTTTACATAACTAGGCCAAAACATAATTCCCGGTCCAAATTACCCTTGGTCAACTCAGCTGGATTGCCATGTCACCCATCCACCCTCGGGCTCCCATGCGTCGCCCCGTCCACCGTCGACATCGCCCGGCCTCCTCTCCTCTCCTCTCTCTCTCCCGCGTCGCCCCGTCCACGTCACCCATCCTCCCTCGACGTTGCCCCGTCCACCGTCGACGTCGCCCGGCCTCCTCTTTCTCTCTCTCTCCCGCCGGCCTCTCTCTCTCCCGTGCTCCCATGCACGCCGTCCTCCCTCCACGCCCTCCGCACCCACCATGGCCCCGACGACGACGCCTACCGCGCCGCCTTCCAGCGCGAGGACGTCGCCGGCAACCTCATGCGGGCAGCATGCACAACATGCGTGGGTGCGCATGGAAGAACACGCATCTTAGGCCTCATGTTCTTCCTCACCTTCCTCCTCCTCTTCTACGCCAAGTTTTGCCACGCCGCGGCCTTCGAGTTCTTCAACGGCCACGAGCACCACCCGTGCCACCTCAACCACCGCCGTTTCTCCGGCATAGAGAAGAACATCATCGAGTCACTCCCCTTCTTCCGGTTCGCGTCGCTCAAGGGCACCCGCGAGGACGTCGCCGGCTCCCATCCTTGTCAGCTCCCTCGCGGCTCACCCGCGACTCGCCCTGGGATCTCGGTGGAGCGATGCCGGATCTGAAATGAAGGAGAGAGCTTGGGGTGAGTCTTGCGGCGAGGAGGGCAGCGGACGACGTCGAGCTTCGTCGTGCGGTGTTTGAGTGGGAGAAGGCGGAGGAAGAGGAGTCCGGGTGGAGGTGGAAGAGGAGAAGAGGAGTCCGGGTGGAGGTGGAAGAGGAGAAGTCGGAGGGTAGGAGGCGACGGAGCCGGAGGCGTAGGGGAGGACTATCCTCTCCTTCCGTACGACACCTCTTATACCTGCTCGACTCCTTCTCCACCGCTTCCGGCCTCTTCTCCCCCCTCCCTGTGCTCGGCGGGTCCCCAGCGACCACAATAGCCGCGAGCGGGGATGGCGAGGCTGAGGAAGGAGGAGGGAGGGGAGGAGACCGGCGACGACGAAGAACGAGGAGAAGGACGGCGAGCGTAGCCACTGACGGCCTCAAGAGGAAGAAGACGAGAGGAGGGCGGCGAGAGGTGGCGGCTGGAGAGAGGAGAAAGATGATTTCTACGCCATACTCCACCGGATGCGCGACGCCGTCACCGTGACCATCCTCCTCCTCTACCCATCCCTCCACTCCCACCTCCGCGGCCTCTTCTGGGACGACGACGTCCAACAGCAGCTAGGCCGCATTCTATGGTTTCACAACAGAGCAGAGAAGACACAGAGGATGTATAGGATGAGAGGAGCTGGGAGGAATTAGGTGGGATTGGCGTCGCCTCCCCAGCGAACAAAGTAGCCGTGAGCGGCCACATAACCATCCTTCGGCGCTGCTCCTCCATCACGTGCCTCTACCAGTCCGATTCACCGGCGATTCCCAAGAGATCATCTCCGTTATGTGGTGCTCGGGGAGAAAGAGCAAGGGAGGGCAGCTACGTGGTGAAGCCTCCGATGCATGCAACTACCGACGTCATGCAACCACCAATCCATTGCTACCGGTCAAAATTAAATTTGGATTGCCCATGACGTCATCCAACTATAATCTAGTTAAAATTGAATTTGTATTGCCAATAGTCAAAATTGAATGCTGACGTCATGCTTTACATTGCTTTAAATGATTTAAATGCTGACGTCATGCTCGCCGCCGGTGAAGGAGTCGCCCGAGAAGAACACCGGCACGCGGCCGGCCAAGTTCGAGTCGAAGGTGGACCGCCGGGTGAACGAGTCGCTCGGCGGCGAGCATGACCCTGAGGACCCGTGTATGGGAGCGCGGGAGAGAGAGAGAGAGGAGAGGAGGCCGGGCGACATCAACGGTGGACGAGGAGACGTCGACGGAGGACGGCGTGCATGGGAGCATGGGAGAGAGAGAGAGAGGACAGGAGGCCGAGGACGGCGTGCATGGGAGCGCGGGAGAGAGAGAGGCCGGCGGAGAGAGAGAGAGAGAGGAGAGGAGGCTGGGCGACGTCGATGGAGGACGGCGTGCATGGGAGCGCGGGAGAGAGAGGCCGGCGGGAGAGAGAGAGAGGAGAGGAGGCCGCGATGTCGACGGTGGACGGGGGGACGCATGGGAGCTCGAGGGTGGACGGGTGATGTGGCAATCCAGCTGTTGACGAAGGGTAATTTGGACCGGGAATTATATTTTGGACCTGTTCTGTAATGTAAAGGAACACGAGTATGTCCCTTAACTGATAAATCAAAAAACAAATGGATTTTTTAAAAAAATAACTCGAGTCGTTTATTACTTGGATATTTGGATATACATGCCTGGCTTACTAATGAGCAACCGTTCAAATTTTGGATGAGATCCATTAAAAGATGCAAAACATCAACCGTTTAAGAACCAATATATAACTGAGTTCAATCCAACCCGATGTGATTTAATCTGAGTCAAAATTTGACCCAATCCAAGTCAATTTTCTCATTCAAAATTAACCAAAAACTTATTTTGGTCTAACAGTTGATTCACGGGCGACATGTTCAAGACCGCAGATATTCATGCTTAGTTTTTTTGACCTCTTCGGCAAGCCTCCAGAAAGACTTATAAATTTCTGTCACACATATCGATCTGTCCATCAAACACCATAACTATGCATCCAACACCATGATCAATAGATTCGTGACTCAAACATCAAGTTGGGTAGCCACTTGTCACCAAGTTGGGCTCATGTTCGTCATCCGTCGTCAATGTCTATGCTTGACGCCGACCGCCGCTACCTCCTACACGGCTCACGCTCGTACAACTGTTCGCCGATTGCTCCCAACGTCGGCGGCATACGACCCGCAAATTAACGATCCAACTCGAGCCTGCTCAATTAGGAAACGAGCCGAACAAGAGCCTAGTGGTTCCAGCTCGACTCGATCCGTACCGATCCCTTATCCATTTCGAGCCAAACTCGAGTTGGGCTCAGCTCGTTCGAGTTCAGCTCAATTAAACCCCTGGAAGTGTGGCCGGTGGGAAAGAGTACTTACTTCTATGGTCTTATGGGTCGACCATAGACCATATTTTGATCCTATTTGATCAAAATATGATCAGAAGATCATGTATTGGGCCATACTTTTCAAATTAACCATAGATATATAAACATATACGACATACATGACAATCCATTTCAAATTAACCATAAAGCCAATTAACACAACATCTTATAATTATGACAAAAAATGTGCTGAAAAAAATCCATTACAACTGGCCTCCTCGTTATAGTACTATATTTAGGTGCAGGTACGTACTCCATCAAATAAAGATGGGTATACGTAACTAGCTTATTCATGCATAATTTCTTCTTTGCCCTAAAATGACCATGATATGATTCTTTTTTACTTGTAGTTGCATTATTGATTATAAGGGAGAAATGCGGCTATTGAGAGCGTGCAGGGCAAGCTTCCTCCTCAAGATCTTTCCTGCTGATGACTTGGGTATTGAGTCGATGAATGCTACTCTGCGGATCTTCTTGTAGGGTGCCACCTGTAAGCATTATTACACAGCAAAAAACATCAATAAATAACTTGATATTTATACATATAGTTATGATGCTAATTTTCACTTCATTTGTCAGCAATATATAATACACTACTTTTGATAGTTTGAATTCCTATCAATGGAAAACCCACCTGTTTGGCGACGAAGTCCATCACTTGGGCTTCGCATAGGCTGCTTCCTGGTTTTCTCACTACAAATGCCATCGGTATCTCTCCTGCTTTCTCGTGTGGATACCTGCAGTTTTCCAAAGGGTTTTGAGTGTTTTGACTAAAGGCGTACAACAGTACGTAGTTTGCCAATCTCATCATGCATGTCAAAGGCCAGCACTATACATAGTTCATAAACAATCATCTTCATCTCAAAGGTAACTCTAAATTTTTCAGCCATGCAATGAAACAGTCATCTTCATCTCAAAAGCGTAAACTGATACAAAGTTATCCCTTTATTTGATGAATGAGGACGAGCTAGGTTGGGAGGCATGACTCACGGGACGACAGCCGCATCAACAATCCCAGGCATGCTTCGCAATATATTCTCCAGTTCTGCTGGTGGAACCTACATATGTACCGTGAAATCGATCGATAAGTAAATTTGGCGTTAAACGTACATTGTATATGTTAACTTAAAGAAAACCAATAATTAAGTGGTCTGATCTCTTGGAGTTAGAGATCAATGCATGCCATAATGCACCTATACGGCTATACCTGGTAGGCGTTGTACTTGATCAACTCCTTGAGGCGATCCACAATGTAAAGGAAGCCATCTTCGTCGAAATAACACAGGTCGCCAGTCTTCAACCATCCATCCGCGCTGAAGGTAGAAGCATTCGCTCCAGCATTGCCGATGTAACCTGATATATAACAACGTACATCGTGATTGAACTTTGTTGTACCAGACATGCATGCATACAAGTCGAGTAAAGCTAATGATCATATTTAAGAAGAAAAGCATATATGTATCCATGCATTCATGAAGATCTCTTAACGTACCCATCATGAGGGTGGGGCCTTTCAGCCAGAGTTCGCCGGGTTGGCCGACGGACAAGGCCTGGGCAGTAGAAGGATCAACGATCTTGGCTTGCATGTTGGGAGATAGACGTCCAACGGATCTCACACGACGGCATTCCTCAGGATAGATCATACGTGTCGCTGTTGAGCCCTCTGTCGAACCATATAACTGCATGCAAGTTCAAAACATATATAAGACAGTGAATTAAAAGTATTTACAACGGATCTCAACTCGCGTTTGTGTTTTTAAACGTTTGAAGGCCATTAGAGTCAATATCATACGATTCTCTGAAAAAAATACTATGAAAATTTTTGTTTTGCTAAATATCATTTAACCTTTTAAGTAGTATTTTTTTTTTGACTTATTTGAGCCCAATGGCTGTAACAAAATACAAAATAGAAACCCGGCAAGAGTACAAGGAAAGCTTAGGTATGGGGAATCATGGTGTTCATCCAAACAGAGGCTGCCAAAGCATCGGAAATACCGGAGAATTGGGAAGCTAAATCGCCAAAGAGAAATCAAGAGATCGCCGAAAACGTCAATTGGAATTTGAGTAATTAATAATTCAAAATGTTGGATAATATTTAAATAGATTTGGGCGTGCTCTGCAGTCGGGTTTAACTAACTAAAATTAATAATAAATACTTCTCGTAGCGATGTTTACCTGGCCGAGCTGTACGCGCGGAAGGCGCGCCATGAACCGCTTGGCAGCGTCCGGAGCAAGTGGCGCGCCACCGCAAATAACACGGCGCAGCTCTGAGAGGTCGCGGCTCGACGTCTCCTCCGAATGGGCCATCGCCACCACCACAGACGGCGACACCGCCATCTCTGTCACTCTGTACCGCTCCGCCGCGGCCAGAATACCCCCCATCCCAAGTCGACCGAGCACCACGGTGGACTCCCCCATAGCCACCCCTTTTAGCGAGAACCAGAACCCCATGGAGTGAAACATTGGCGGCACAACCAACGTCGTCTCCGGCGTACTACTTCGCGACTTGGGCTGTAGCACGCGAAACCCCGCGATCAGGGCGATGAAGCGTTGGTGAGAAAGCGCCGCCGCCTTTGGTAGACCGGTCGTCCCCGAGGAGAACAGGATCGCTGCCTGATCGGAAGGTCTCGCCTCCTCTACGGGCATGTGCGGATCCATGTCGGCGAGAAAGGATTTAAAGCGGCGGGAGTCGATGAGGATGATGGGGCCGGCGTCCTGAGGGAGCTTGGAGGCGGTGGAGGAGGTGGCGAAGAAAAACCGGGGTTTGGCGAGGCGGATTTGGTGGGCGAGCTCCGCCGGAGTGCATGCGGGGTTGCTGGGTGTCACGACGGCGCCGAGGGAGAACAGGGCCAAATATAGCATGGGCATCTCGAGGCACGTCGAAGCGAGGACGAAGACCACATGGCCCTTGGAGATCCCCAGCTCGGACCGCAGCGAGCCAGCGAGGGAGCAGAACTGGGAGATGAGCCCCGAATAGGAGAGTGACTCGCCTGAGGAGGCGTCGATAAAGGCAGGGTGGGAGGGCAGGGGTTTGGGGACCAGGGAGAGAACATAGGACGTGACGGAGAGGGGCTCGGACGTGGGCGGGAGGGGGATGGGCGGGCGGAGGCTATGGAAGGTGCTCGTTGCGGCGCAGTAGCCGCTGCGGGGATCGATGTGCGGCTTCGGAGCAACGGCCGGAGAAGTGAAAGAAGAGGCTGCTTTGGCGGTGGCCATCTAGTCGGAACCCCGGCCGGCGATGGGTGTTGGGTATCAGTAGTTATACCTGGAAGCTAATGTGAGTGTGTCGTCGTCTCCTCCGCATGTGGGGTTTTATAGATGTGGGCGATGTTGGTTGTTGGGATCTGCAAAATTTGCCGATTTTGTTACGTCCAATCTTACCTAGTCATTACCTCATAAGACTAAGGGCCTCCTGTTTGGTTAACCATGCATGTATTAGCCGACCCATGCATCACATGATGCGTTTCACACGATGCACATATTTATATTGTATTTTTTATATACCTCATGAATATATTAAAATACATTCAATCAAATTATATAAATATTAAAATTATATAAACATTATTTTAATCTCAATAAAGTCATTATATTATTTTAATCTCAATAATATATAAATATTCATATAATGATGCAATAAAGTTACCTTTTGATATATATATATATAATATTTTAATATATATTAAAATTTAACTTTATCGTATCATTAGGTGAACATTGTATGAATAATATATATATTAGATTAAAATAACATAATGACTTTATTGAGATTAAAATAATGTTTATATAATTTTAATGTTTACATAACTTTATTGAATATTTTTTAATATATATAATATATATTATTCATATAATGTTATATATATAATTCATATAATGTTGTGACTATATATATATATATATATATATATATATATATATATATATATAGGATCAAAGTGCATCGGCTGATCCAAAAGACAATCAAACACGTGCATTTACTGTCCGATGCATGCGCCATCTGATACATGCATCCTACGATCCCATGCATCACGCGATTCCACCAACTAAACGCCCTGAGTTTCGTTTTTGGAAGATGTAAAGCTAATCCTGGTCATAAAAGATCCGAGCAAATGCATATGGTTGTGTATTTCCAGCATGTGTTAGTCCTATGTCGACCACTGGTCATACAGACCCAGCATGCCGCCACTTGTCTCCTACCACCATATGGACTTTCACTTATGCAATCGATGAAATTAGGCAATGCCAGCTTTTCGGCATAAATGTTGCTTTCCAACTTCATCGCAGTCGAAAGACATGATTGCTAGCGCATCCCAAGGGCATAATGACGTGGAACATACACGTGAATCAAAAACAAATGCCCTCAACAGGAGCTGAACAACATCATAATCTTAATTGGTTGAAATCATCAGCAAAATCACAGTTACTATTAAGAAAAATCACAATTACTACTAAGCAAAATTATAGTTACTAGATAAAATCATAGTTACTTGCATGTTAAGCAAAATCACAGTTACTGGCAGAATCAAGACAAATCACAGTTACGACTATAAAATATACACTGACACATACTTAGGGGCGGACCCAGCCCCTCAAGTAAGAGTGGCCAGCCAAGGGAAGGAAGGGTAACTCAGGTCTCAGGGGGGCCAGGGGTTATGTGGGTAGGAGTGGGGAGCGCGGCCCCACAGAAGACTAAGCTATAAAAAAAAATTTCAAGGGGGCCTGGGCCCCCTGATTTGTGAATGGGTCCGCCCCTGCATATACTTACTAGTATATTATTCCAGTTCTACAGTGAAAAGTTGTATAAAACACTCAAAACAAATCAAACACATAAACTAAATTAAGAACAACTGCTCAGAAGCTTGAATGATACGAAGAACTACTTTAAGCCTCTTAAGCTTACCCAACAATAGAACAACTACTCAGGAGCTTGAATGATATGAAGAACTACTTTAAGCCTATTAAGCTTACCCAACAATTAATAAACATTGGAAGTAAATGAACCAGTTTTAAAGAATCATCAACAAATACCCAGATTTTTAACTCAGAACCAATCACAGTTAGTAAATGAACCCGCCTTAAATCTATTAAGCTCCACTCCAGTGAAATCTGTGAAACAACCAATGCTGCAGTGCAGATGAACCAGCTTTAAAGAATCAGAACACATGCTCATTAAACAATCTCAACACTTCAGTGCCATCTTGATTACTAGAAACAAAGTAAACAGCTAGATTCGCTTGCGACTTGCGGATGAAGATAGGTAGAGGCAGCTGGGCGTCCGGGGGAAGAGAGCTCGAAACAGGAAGATACGTCGAGGGTTTTGACGAAAAGAGGTGACGAGGGTTTTGACAACTCAGCTCTAAACGGGAAGATAGGTCGCTTACATCGGACCGTTAACTCGTTACAACTCTAGCTATTTGCCGTCTCTAAGTTCAGGAACAAAAAAACAAGAATGGCAAGGGAGGCATGTCTAATATAATATACATACTGCTGATATGTGCATAAAATTTTATTAATTTTATTGTTTGCTACAGAGCAAGTAACTTCCCGGGGATCTTTAATTTATTAGGGGCATATAACGTACCAACTACTTTTGGCATTGGCTTATCTATTAAAAATTAAGAAAACAGGCACGTACCTACCATGGCACATGCAATGTACCAACTCATACTACCAATAAGTACTACCTGCACCAGAGTCCCACTGACAATCTAACGCGTGTCTTTCGTAGCATAAATCAGCAATGTTGAGTCGAAATTCAAGGGATGGATGCCTAGGCTGGGCACCACATGCATCCATCTAGCTCCTTGAAGACTGACTGCAGCCTCCAACGGACACATCCCAAGCTATTGATTACATTTTCTAGCTAGCTTGTATGTGAAAAAGAATCCATGAACCGACCTCTAGAGAAATTTGACCAAAGCCCACAAAAATTTAACGGCTTGGGATGGATTGGATCAAAGATCAATCCATTACCACCACATACAATGGCTGTTATGTTTAAATTAGTCTGAAGAATGAATTGAATGCATCGGAGTTTATCTCATGCTTGTGGCAGCTCACGGTAGTATTTGCACGTCTCAAATAACCTCTAGTGCTCCGTTAATACTTCGTTTGATGTGGAGATAGTTTATTTCGGATTAAAAAAGGTTAAGATATTTTGGAGATATGAAAAAATGAGTTAGCTAATGAAAATAAAAAAAAATAGAGTAATGATAACAGGTGAAACGGAAATAAAAGACTATACCTACATGATATGGATGGTGTATATATATATATATAGTCCCTCTAGCTTTGCCACAGGTATCTCGATTCAAACTAATTAATAACGAGAAGATCCATACACATGCAACATGGACTCCACAAAATAATGCATATGCACGTAGCACGTCAGCATTTTTATAAAGGCATGCAAGCTCAACGCGTAGATATTGTCGGCGATGAGATCTCGGATTCCACCTACATATATGTAATAAAATACTATAATATAAATAGTAGTGCTTCTTTGGAACCATGTGTGCAACAGCTCAGATGCGTCTCGTTGTATCTCGCTGTTGTGCATGGTGAATATATATGTACATTATATCTGTCAATCATTGATATCCGTATCCACGAGATATAATTATATACATGTATTATATTATTTCTTGAAGCTCGTGTTTCATGCAATCGGATTCATTCTGTTCCCACAGATTCACATATATATATATACACGCATTAATATTTATTTCTGCCGATCATTAATTCCCATCCGCGACGAGATGTATTATATTATTTCTTGAAGCTCGAGTTTCATGCAATCTGATTCGTTTTGTTCCCACTCATTCACATTCGTCGGGGTTTGGGCTTGTTTTGAGGCTCGATGAAGATTGGCGGCGCACCGGAGAATTCACGCCCTCCACTTAACCCAAAAACAATTGAAATTTTGGAGGTGTTTTGGAGTATGGGTTAGGATTTTGAGTGGATGATTCTCTATAAACACTCAATGGCGGCAAAACAGGCCACGTGAAGGCTACGAATCGAAAGATTCACACCACAGTAGCAATGCCAATTGTAAGGAGATTTCCCCATCTACTTGCCCTCCACCCCATCCACGAATGGACACCAATTGTGGGGGGGGGGGGCCAATATCGTTCGTTATTTAATTGCTCCTGCTATGTGGTTTGTCCAACTTGAATCGGAGTGGAGCATCAATGGGTCACTAAGAACACCATTATTTTCTGACATCGACTGACTGAGAATTTAGTGTGCATGCTGTATCTCCATCTCAATTAATTACGTACACGCAGAACACACATTATTTCCGACATCCAATTGAGGACAACTGTGTTGTAGTAACACATCATTCATGCAAGCTAACAAAATTGGGCAACCAACTTAGATTCTTGAATAATAGCGCACCTGATGTCGAGCGCGAGCCCCCCCCCCCCCCCCCCCCCCCCCCTTTGTCCACACCACCGGCGGTGATACCCCCTGTTCCCCCTGATAAGGATGCTCCCCTAGCTGCTCCGGGCAATAGCGCGGCCGCTAGGCACCTCGGCGGCACCTCCTGGGCAACGATTGCAGGGCAACAGGGCCCGGTCCATGATCAGATTCCCCCGGCCGTTCTACAAAAAATCAGAAAGCAGTATGGTGATGATCCTGTTATTATAAATCCGGAGGTCTTAAAGCGTGGACGTGAACGATGGAGTCATACGTTGTTTGGGCGCTTTTTCGGGGGAAGGGTAGGAGTGGAGTTCCTACGCCGGCGGCTATCTTTCCTCTGGCAAACCAGAGAGCCTTTCTTGGTAACGGACCGAGTCGATGGGGTCTTTGCCTTCAAATTTGGTAACGAGGAAGACCTGCTCCGGATCCTTACTGGTGGTCCTTGGATAGTTGATGGGAAAATCCTCTCGCTCATCCGATGGCAAGATAGTTTCCGGCCAACGGCGGAGGCGTTCCGTCTAGTTCCAGTTTGGGTAAGGCTACCTGATCTCCCCTTTGAGTACTTTGAGAAAGAAGCCTTGCAGCAAGTAGTGGCCAAGGCAGGCACTCTGCTGGCTGTGGATGCATCCACAACGTTCACAGATCGAAGCCGTTATGCCCGCGTCTGCGTTGAGGTAGATATCTCTGCTCCGGCACGGCTGGGCTCTGTAGTTGGGAGGGGGCCATGGAGTTTTGAACATCCTTATATCTATGAAACCATGACCATTTGTGATAACTGTGATCATTTTGGACATCGTAAGGTTCAGTGCCCCATCCCATTGAAACAAATGGAGCCCCCATCAGCTAGCGATGATATGGACACTTCCTTGGATCACATGGGGACGCCAACCCATGCAACGGCGATGGTGGGGGCGATGGAGGATCCTCGAGGGACGAATGCGGTTGCTGTAGGTGGAGAATGGCATACCATACCGCCTCGTCGGCGGCGACGACCCCTGGTTGCCAGCCCTCCGCTTGTTGAGAGGAAGACGATGGGTACGGCCTTTGGCCCGCTGGCGGCTGACCTGGCTGAGGATGGCAGCCCCATGTCAGAGTGTGGTCCTGTGACAAAGCATGTCCCCTACGTTGGTCCTATTCTGTCGCGTAGCACAACAACCCCGACCCAGGGCAGACCAGCTCGTAGTAAGGAAATGATTGAAGGGGGGGTGAGAGTCGTTGGATCAGGAGCGGGGACCTCCGGAAATTGCCCACCTGTCCCAGACAAAAATACAAAAGCTTGGGTGAAGGTTGGATCAAACTCTCTTCCTGGCCAGGCTGACACAAAAGGAGCTAGCAGAGGGAATAAAGAAGATTCTAATCGTTTCCGTGCTCTAGAAGAGCGAGGGAAAGCCAGGGAAGACGACGATCTCTCTCACCTATCTCTCCTGGACGTAGGATGGTACGCAAGGGACCATGGCCGACCAAATCGACCTGGTCCCCTTGTGGTGCCAAAGGGGTACCGGCCCACTGACCCAGGTGGACAAACGACAACAAAGGACGCTGGAGAGGAGCTCACAGAGGAAGCGTTCAAGGACCACCCCCAGGCAGGATTCCTGGCTCTCCACCAAGCTCTGGAATCTGAGAATGATCCAGGTGCTGGTACTTTAATGCTTGAAGATGGCCATGCGGACGTGCTCTCTAGGGATGCTGATGAAGAAGACTTCCATGAAGATGATGCTCTTATGGATGATGTGAACTGCGTGGTAAGCCCTGCCGGCCGCTCCTCCAAGCGCCTGCGGTCAGGCCGCCTAGTGCCGAGTTCCCCCCCCCCCCCCCCCCCCCCCCCAATAGTTCCTAATGTCCAGGTTCCTGGTGTGGAACTGTCATGGTTTGGGGTATAGACTGTTGCTCAGTTCATGCCGGAGAATGATCCGCGTCTCTCGTGCGGACTTCTTGTTTCTTCTTGAAGTTGTCGTCCTGGAAGAGCATCTCCCCACCATTGCTCAACAGCTTGGTCCACAATGGTGCACCTACCTTCTCCCATCACAGGGACGGAAGGGAGGTATTCTCGCTCTCTGGCGGTCATCGGTGGGTCTGGTCTCCTTCGTTGCCTACAATAATCAAGCCATTCGCGGCGTGATCACTTCTCAACATTATGGTCAATGGTTCCTCTCCGTCGTCTATGGTGCTTGTACATGGCGCGAGAGAGCTTACCTTTGGCGGACTCTGGGGAGACTTAACTCATGGGGATGGCCGCACGTCATGATAGGGGATTTCAACACTCTGACGGCACCATCTAAGAAAAGAGGCGGCAGGCCATTCCGCTACTCTCGATCTGTCCTGGATTTCATTAACTTCATTGCTTCTAATAAATTATTAGATCTTGGTTTCAGGGGCCCTTCCTTCACCTGGTGTAACCAAAGACAAGGGGATGCTCGTATAATGGAGCGCTTGGATCGTGCTCTCTGCAATTCTGGCTAGCATGACTGGTTCCCAAACGCTGAAGTTCTCCATCTTCCGCGTCGGGGCTCTGATCATCGCCCTCTGTTGCTGACCCTCGAACCGGAGTCACATTGCCCAGGACCATCTCCTTTCCGTCTCCGTGACCACTGGGTAACCTCTGCTGAGTTCAAAAAAGCTTTGATAAACGCTTGGAAACGGCCAAGGAGAGGATCACCTCAATATGTTCTTAAGGGTAGGCTGAAAGAAATCAAGGGTGTTGTCAAATCCTGGAACAAGCTTGACACCTTTGATCTCTTCAACACCCAGCATTATCTTACCCAACAACTGGAAGGTTTATACTGGATTGAAGAACAGGGGCCTCTCTCTGCTCAGCAAGAGGGAAGGATGCGCTCGCTTGAGAACCAGTTAGTGGCTCATCAACTGAAATGGGATCAATTCTCTAATAGACAGCGCAGAACCAAATGGGTGCGATGTGGAGACAGGAACTCGAAGGAATTCCATCGCCAAGTCTCTGAAACTTCAGACTTCACAGCTTACACAAAGATCCAGGAAGCTCGCGACGATGCAGGGGCTCTCATATCTGGGCAATATGATTTGGCCAAGGCTTTCAAGAAAAGATTCCAGAGGCTTTGGAGGAATAAGGATTCTGGAATGGAGCTCCCTCTTCCAACCCTCCCATCTCTCTCCATGGAACACCAGGAATCCCTGACCCAACCGGTTACTGCTGAAGAAATAAAACAGATGTTATCGCAGTTAGGACAGGGGAAGTGCCCCGGGCCTGATGGGCTTACTTCTGAATTCTTTCTCCTGCACTGGGATATCGTGGGAGAAGATATTATCTGCCTGATTAAAGGTTTCTTTGAATCTCATCGCCTCCCCCCTGGTTGGAATGATACCTTCCTGTGCCTTGTCCCCAAGATCAAGAACCCGAGAAGGCTCCGTGACTTCAGACCAATTAGTCTCTGTAATGTGGTGTACAAACTCATCACCACTATATTGGCCAACCGTCTGAAGCCCATACTTCCTTCCTTGGTCAGTAAAGAGCAGTCGGCATTTGTGCAAGGGCGTTCAATTCTGGATAATATTGGCGTCGCTCAGGAGATCATGCATACTATGCGTACAGCGCCAGCCTCAAATCCTCTCATGGCCATCAAGGTCGACCTTGCCTCTGCTTTTGACTCTGTCAGCTGGAATTTCATTAGGAGAGTTCTTGTTTCTATGAAATTTCCAGACAGTTGGATTCGTTGGGTTATGGAATGCATTACCACCCCCCGGTTCTCAATCATCTTGAATGGTAAAGTCCATGATCACTTCACATCAAAAAGAGGCCTTAGGCAAGGAGATCCAATATCCCCCTACATCTTCATCTTAGCCCAAGAGGTTCTTACTAGAATCATCCAGCAGCCTCTGTTAGCCTTGGAGGGTATTCCTTTTGATCGAGGCCGCACATCAGTATCACACTTATTGTTTGCTGATGATGTCCTCTTCATATCTAGAGCTGGCCGCGAAGAAGCCCAGAAGCTCCTCAATATCCTCAAGAGATTCAAGCTTCTGTCTGGTCTTGAAACAAATTCGGAAAAATCTAGTGTTAAATTCTCCCCAAAAATATCTCTTCGAAGGAAGCAACGTGTCCTAAAACATCTGGGCTATGGGGAGAAGCAAGGCTGTTGGAGGTACTTAGGAATCCCTCTGAATGTTCAAAATCTGAAAACTTCTGACTTCAACTATTTGATTGAAGCAGTTCAGGCCAGACTTACCTCTTGGCAAGCTTTAAAATTAGCGGAAGCCGGCCGTGCCACACTTATCACATCAGTTCTCCAGGCTCTTCCTGTATACGCAATGTCAGCAACTGTTGTCCCAACCTCTATTCTTCGACGTATCGAAGGTCTTGCGAGGGATTTCCTATGGCAAGGCCGCAGGGGTAGTTTCTGCAGAGTAGCCTGGGACCAAGTCTGCTGCCATCGTTTGGAAGGGGGACTTGGAATCAAGGATTTATGTATCTGGCAGAAAGCTCTTCGTATGAAAAATGCTGCGAGGTTGCTGCAAACAGAGGATTCCATTTGGGCCTCAATTGTCAAAGCTAAGTACCACCTGAGTCGAAAGCTCCCTTCAAGTAAACCTCCAGCAAAGGCATCTTTGCTTTGGAAATCTATCTGCAGGGCTGCTGGTATGCTGAGAGAAGGCCTCCATTGGCCTGTGGGTATCAACAACCATCTCCATGTAACAGAAGACTGGTGGGTTTTAGAGGGTCCATTACAATGGAACCCCTCTCTATTTTCTTCTGATGAGCAACTTATGAACATGGAGGTGAGCTCTTTCTTAAATATCGCGGGGGAGTGGAACTCTGCTGCTTTGAATACCTCTTTTCATCCTTTCCTCATAGAAGAAATCTGTGCTATTCCTATCTGTACACCTGAAGACAGGGAGGAGCCACGATGGGTCTGGAATGCCTCTGGCGCAGTTACAACAGCATCCTGTTATCAATTCCTGGACTTCCGCAGAGGGAATAAATGTGATAAAACTGCTCTATGGTGGAATATTTGGAAACTTCAAGCTTCTCCACGAGTTAAGCATTTTATTTGGAAGATTGCCCATGGTAAAATCGCATCACTCTCTCAGCTTTACTACCTTCATCTGGTTACTGACAATACATGCCCATGCTGTAAGTTATCAGTTGAAAATGTGAATCATATTTTCTTCGGTTGCCCTTCGGCTAGGGAAGTCTGGCGGAATGTTCTCCATAACTCAAGCATTAGCACTGATCTGCTTGACATGGATTATTGTTTGAACTACCTGCAACTTACTAAATCAAATGGAGGTTGCAGACTTGTGAAGACCGTTATGGGTTACACGCTTTGGGCACTGTGGAAGAATAGATGCTGTGCTTTATTTGAGGATTCTGGGCTTCCACCGCAAGAACTTATTCGAAGCATACGATGGCAGGTACGCGAGTACCTACTGCTTAATCGGCAAGATAACTGTTGGAGGGATGGGCATCAGAGATGGGAAGGTCATATAGTCCAAGCTGATGCTTCTAAAGGCCAGGAGGGGAGAGTTGCAGGACTGGGAATCATCTGCAGAAACCCACATGGCGAGACCCTTTGGGAAGAATCTTGCATCTCTTTTGCGGATTCTGCTCTGTACGCTGAGCTTCAGGCTATCCTGTTTGCCTTAAGGGAAAGCCGGAGGAAGGGCATACAATCCCTACTGATCGAAAGTGATGCTCGTTTTGCTGTGGAGATGATCAATGGCAGGATGCCTCCAAAGGTGGGTTGCACTAATATTTTACAAGACATCTGGTGGGATACTGCCCATTTTCAAGCCATCTCTGTGGTTTTCATTCCTAGAGAATGTGATGTGCATGCTGATAGTATTGCTAGAAATGTGAGGTATTTGCTATGTAACAGGGGGATTCCTTCTTCTGAAGATCCTCCATTGATGACTAGTTTGTAGCCGGTTTCCGGCATCTAGCTTCGGCTCAACTGTGCAAAAAAAAAAACACATCATTCATGCAATCTCGTCTCAATCCATTTTAAACACATCACGGAGCCTTTTGAATTTCTTGAAAACATAGGATTAACTCATTCTGAGTGCTCTTCGTTTCAGGCTTGATCATGTGTTGCATAAAAATTGCACCTATAGCTGAGAGCATATATATACTCTCAGCTATAGGTGTACGGATAAAATAGGGGATGATGGGGTTATCCCCGCCTATCCCCGAACCAAACAGGTATGGATTTACGCTATCCCAAGAGCCAATGATGACCTTTTCTCATCCTCTATAGCTGAGAGCATATATACTCGCGCGTCAACTGGTGGTTTAAAGGCTTATGTGTCACTAAGTTAGTGAAATTTGACACGGTCTGATGCCAAGATCCCATTGAATAATTTCCCATGGCCTGGCCGCATATTCTTCTTCTTTTTCTTCTTGTTTTTTTTTTCTTGTAGTTGAGCAGCCAGGTGGCTGATAAAGAAAGACTTACGACACCATATGGGAGGGACAACAAGAGGCGGGGTCTCCGAGACCCGATCCCAATCAAAACTTGGACCACCCCCGCACCAAGCTCAGCAAAGTGGTCACCAATGCAATTTAGGGGCCGTTTGGATTGAGGATATGATAAGTTTGTATGTTGGATAAAATAAAAGTTATGCAAGCATTAAAGGTAGTTATGTAAGATTGTGAATAAAGTGTTTGGATGCATAAAAGAGGTTTATGCATACTTATCCTCAATCCAAACGGGCCCTTAGTTTTTCCAACCCCGGGCTTAACTCATTAAAAAAAAAAGAAAAAAAAAGAAAGCTGCGGAGGTTGATCTGTCAGCGTATGTGCATGTTGCTATATAAGCACCTCCCTCGTCTATTGGCTCATTATTGGCAACAAATTAAGGTGAGGTCTACAATAGCTTCTGAATGGATGCCACAATATAATTTATTCGATTCCCTCTTGGACTCCGGAGGTACGTCTTGGTCCACCTTTCAATGGCGACATCTTTGATTGTCCAAGATCTTAGGAGATATGGCACGAATGCTATGCTGATTAATTGGTTGGCTGAGATATGTCTGTCATCTCATATGGCCGGTCTTTTGCATATCCATGCATCAAAGATTGGCTTGCAACCTCTAATTAGCTTAGTTTCTAGTAACACTATTTTGCAAAATTTTAGGTATCCTCATGAGACAATTGGACAGATTCCCATGGCATTTGTAGAGAGAAAACCACGAACCAGCCTCAGCAACCATGAATGCCAATGAATCCAACGTCTTATAATTATGACCACGTACAAATGTGCGCTAAAAACCATTTCAAACGAGCCTCCACATTAGAGTACTATATTTACGTGCAGGCACGCGTGTACTCCATCTAATAAGGATGGGTATCTTATTCACGTTCCCATAATTTATTATGTGTATTAAAACACGTTTCAAATGAAACTTGACAATGATATGTAGTGGTGTATTTTCTCCTTATAGTTGCATGCATGGTTAATCATAAGGATGAAATGCAGGCATTGAGAGCGTGCAGGGCAAGCTTCCTCCTCAAAATTTTTCCTGCTGGTGTCTTGGGTATTGAGTCGATGAATGCTACCCTGCGGATCTTCTTGTAGGGTGCCACCTGTAAGCATTATTAAACGGCAAAACATCATCAAATAATTTCTTGAGATATATATTCTTGTCATGCTACATTTCACTTCATTCGTTAGCAATATATATATATATATATATTGATATTGATATGCTTTTGACATTTTGTATTCTTATCAATGGAAAAGCCTACCTGTTTGGCGACGAAGTCCATAACTTGTGCTTCGCTTAGGCTGCTTCCTGGTTTTCTCACTACAAATGCCATCGGTATCTCTCCTGCTTCCTCGTGTGGATACCTGCAGTATTCCAAAGGGTTTTGAGGCTTTTGACTAAAGGCGTACAGCTGTAGTTTGCCAATCTCATCAAGCATGTCAAGGGTCAGAACTATATATAGTTCATATATATTATTTCCCGAATTAAGATGTTTTATCTCAATGCATATGACGTCTAAGCATGTTGAGTTGCTTTAAATTTTGAGCCATGCAATGAGACAGTCATCGTCATCCCAATAGCTTAAACAGGTAGGGAGTTATCCCTTAATTTGATGAATGAGGAGGAGCTGGGTTGGGAGGCATGACTCACGGGACGACAGCCGCATCAACAATCTCAGGCATGGTTCGCAATACATTCTCCAGTTCTGCTGGTGGAACCTACATATGTACCGTGAAATCGATCGATAAGTAAATATGGTGTTAAACACGTTGCATGTTAATTTAATGAAAACTAACTAGTTGGATCTATTGGAGTCAGAGATCCATGCATGCATGTCATAATGCACCTAGCTAGCTACCTGGTAGGCCTTGTACTTGATCAACTCCTTGAGGCGATCCACAATGTAAAGGAAGCCATCCTCGTCGAAATAACACATGTCGCCCGTCTTCAACCATCCATCCGAGCTGAAGGTTGAAGCATTTGCTTCGGCATTACCGATGTAACCTGCAGATAACATCGTACGTCGACATGCGACTTTGTTAAACCATATATGCATGCAAGCATACAAGTCGACTAAAGTTAACGATCTTTTTAAGAAAAAAAAGCCATGTATCCATGCGTGCTGCAGATCTCTCTCTCTCTCTCTCAAGTTTTACGTACCCATCATGAGGGTGGGGCCTTTCAGCCAGAGTTCGCCGCGTTGGCCGACGGACAAGGCCTTGCCAGTTGAAATGTCAACGATCTTGGCTTGCATGTTGGGAGATAGACGTCCAACGGATCTCACTCGACGGCATTCCTCAGGGTTGATCATACGAGTTGCCGTTGAGCCCTCTGTCGAGCCATATAACTGCATGCAAATTCAAAACATATATAAGAAGGTGAATTAGTTATTTACATCAGCTTTGTGGGGGCCCAGCCCACTTAATATTTTGGTTTTGCTAAATATCATTTAACCTTTTAAAGTAGTTCTCCTATGAAAATTTCAATTGCAATTTGTGTAACATGAGGGAAAGCAAATTGGGGGCCCGACTTTTATTGATGTGGCTTGCCACATCGCTGGACCACTCGTGGTGCCTCTGGAAGCGCCCATGTCAATTGTGCATAGTGCATCGCATCAATGTCCTTAGATCTGTTCCTTAGCATCATCTGAATCTCAGCCGATATTTTATTAATAATTTAGACCATTCAAATGATATTCAAGTAGTTGTGGGCTTTGGTACGATCGCACGAGGGATTTAACACACCTTTTGTTACTCACCTGTTAGTTTAGTGTTTTTTTTTTAATAATTAAGCACGGCTGGGGGAGGGGGGGGGGGGGGGGGGGGCCGAAAGTACCGGCTGAAAATAAGAGAGTACCAACCATTGAATCTTTAGAAGACACCCAAGCTGTCAGTGAGTAATATATATATATTAATACTCACCTGTGTCCCTGGTATAATTTTTAGTTGTTGTTAATATAAAATTTTAATAAACTCCCTGTAGTTTGTTTGATTAGATGGCTACTTAGGGGATATGAATTAATGCATGTTAACCGAAACTGCTCCTGATATCCACACATGTATTTCTATTCTATTCTATGTGTTTACCTGGCCGAGCTGTACGCTTGGAAGGCGCCCCATGAACCGCTCGGCAGCGTCCGGAGCTAGTACGGCGCCGCCGCAAATAACCCGGCGCAGCGCTGAGAGGTCGCGGCTCGACGTCTCCTCCGAATGGGCCATGGCCACCACCACAGACGGCGACACCGCCATCTCTGTCACTCTGTACCGCTCCGCCGCGGCCAGAATACCCCCCATCCCAAGTCGACCGAGCACCACGGTGGACTCCCCCATAGCCACCCCTTTTAGCGAGAACCAGAACCCCATGGAGTGAAACATTGGCGGCACAACCAACGTCGTCTCCGGCGTACTACTTGGCGAGTTGGGCAGTAGCACGCGAAACCCCGCGATCAGGGCGATGAAGCGTTGGTGAGAAAGCGCCGCCGCCTTTGGTAGACCGGTCGTCCCCGAGGAGAACAGGATCGCTGCCTGATCGGAAGGTCTCCCCTCCTCTATGGGCATATGCGGATCCATGTTGGCGAGAAAGGATTTAAAGCGGCGGGAGTCGATGAGGATGATGGGGCCGGCGTCCTGGGGGAGCATATGCGGATCCTACTTGTTGCACAAGTTAATAACTTATTGCGCAAACTTGTATACTTATTGCGCAAAGTTATATTCTTTTTGCACAAATTGAAATATTTATTGCGCCAATTGTTATATTTTTTTGCGCAAATTCATGTTTTTTAGAGCAACTTTATGCGGTTTTTTTTAACTCTTTGTTTTCTTTACTTCTTAGGTCTGTTACACATGACTTTGCATCTGTAAATAAAGACCAAACGACCCCACAACGATATGAAGAAACGACAGATGTCATTGAAAATCAAAATACACAAGAGACTATGGAAGATTTACCCAGTAACGCCATACAGCTGTTAGAGGAGATCCAAGGGGCTGAGAACGACTACTTCTGGAATGAAATCACAATAGAGCCATTGGCTTATGAAGGAGGTATTGATATTCAAGAACAAGAACCTCACGAAGGAGACTCAGAGGCCATGTGTTATGATTCTGATACTCTAATGGAGATGGAAAGGGGAGATGACGAATACCTAGCCTTGGATGGCATAAGACCACGACCTGCATCCGAGAGAGCATTGGATTCGGAAACATTTGATGTTGTGCATGATGATTACATATTGAATTTTGATACACCTGAAGCAACCGACGAATCATTCACAACTGAATTTGAATTTTTCAAAGGCCAAAGATTCCATGGGATCTATGACTTAAAGAGGAGCCTGTGGATATATTGCATGTCACACAGTTTCGAATATTAGCCCGTTGAGTCAAGATATGATAAGATTGTTGCTCGATGCTCGACCTCCCAATGTACTTGGAGGATTAAGACTAAGAAGCTTCATGGCATTGACACATTTTATGTAAAAGAGTACACGAGTGAGCACACATGCAACAGAACAATACTTGGCAGGGGCCATAAGCAGTGCACTCGTACTTCACAATAAAACAATACACGATCAGCATATCTCAGATGACCTATATACTTCGCAATAAAAGCAGCTTTAAATTTAATCGGCTTTGTGGTCTTCTTAAGGTCTATCTTCACATCTTTACCATAATTCTTCAGGCCTAAAATTAGTGTTGTGTCTACGGCCGTCGGAGCTATGCTGCGTCCCCCAATCAAAAACTCTTTCTTATCTTGCTGCCACATTTTCAACAAGCATTCAATAACTGCAACATCTTTAGGTATGCTACTTGGCAGTCCAATGAGTTGGAAGAAAGGTGTCTTCCTAATCAGCTCAGTGTGATGAGCTTGAAACGTTTTGTCCTTGATGTCCATTAATTTTTTGGTATAACACCGGCTATCTACCTTTGCGGCTCTAGTTTTTTTTTTCTTATTGGAAGGACCACCACCATCCTTAATAGTCATTTTCTTTCTCTTCCCACTTTCTTTTGTTTGTAGGGATATGCTCGCATCAGCAACAATAGAAGCTTTGGTCCTACTTCTTGTTCCATGATTGGAAGAATTATCTTGAGAATTAGATAACCCTACATGTCAAAAAAAGGAAACAAACCAGTGAACAAACCATCATTTCAAAAAATGCGCAACAAATGTAGTAACTTACGCAAAGAGAAAAAGAACTCACGCATAAAGAATATAACTTACACAACCAGTTGAGAAATCTATGCAACTAGTAGAGTAATTTATGCAAGTAGTTGAGTGACCTATGCAGTTATTTGAGTAATCTATGCATGTAGTTGAGTAACCTATACAACAAGCTAAGTAATTAAACAACAAGCTGTTTGTGGAATAAATTTTCTAAGAAAAATGGGCATTAAGGTTTTTGCCAAAGCTGCAAAATTTGATTGTGTACACACATGCATCTTGGTCAAAAAATAAGTTTCAAAAGAAATTGCCATAGAAAAGAACCACTAATGGAAATCTGTGTGGATCAAAATTTTTATTCACACAATTTCAATCATGGTCGCTTCACAATTTTGTTTCAAACAATTTTGATTAACTTGTGCATCAAGAGAATAGAAGAAAAAAATCAACGCAAAAAAGTTGCTAAATAGCTAATACCTTGATTTACATGGTCGTCTTGTTTCCGTTTCCGAGGTTTAGCCATGGCATTGCGGATCTTTCTCTTGCTTGATTCTCGATTACTTTTCTTCATTATCTCAGATAATATCAAATGATGCTCGCCCTCCTCGCGCTCGTCGCAGCCTCTACCGCCACGTCGATCCACTAGAGCGAGGAGAAGGTGCAGATCGTGAAGCACACGAAGACGGGGGAGAAGGAAAAGAGATAGACGGGATGTAATGGTGGCAGTGAGAAGTGGGGGAGAAGGAGAGGTGGGGAAGAAGGAGAGATATTACTTTTTGGGGAGAGGAAGAGGCAGAGTCCTCGGTTGTTTCAAAAAAAAGAAAAGGGAAGGGAAGGGAAGGTTTCTCCTGCAAAAAACCAAGGAGAATGGTTTATGCAAAAAACACCTTGCAAGACCTCATATTATGCCAAGGTACTTTTCTTTTCTTTTTTTTTAGTCAGCAGATGTGGCTAAGGGTAGTTTGGTCCGATCTCAAAAAATCACCATTTATTTGCAATGATTAGTACTAGTGGCACCTTGTTGCAAGATGCAACAAGGACCACCATTAATATGCAAATTGTTCGTATAATTACCATGTATAATCTGGTTAAATAAATATACATAAATTTCATTTAGGAATCCAAACACTTTATCCATAATTTTACATAATTATATTTAATATTTATATAATTTTTAATTTATCCATTATACAAACTTATCCTATCTTTAATCCAAACGAGCTTTACATAAGTATCAGTTATGCAAGTTTTTTTTATGACGACTTGGAGGTAAGATAGGGGATAAATATCTTACATAACTCTCATCATTTGACCAATTTGCGATTGCTTTCATGCCATTGACCAGCCTCTATCCTCATAATGTCCCGATACCCCCTCACATCTTTCTATCGCCCCCATTTTACCTAGCCACCGCCAAGATCCACTGCAACCATCGCCGCCCTCCCCACCCCAACCGGTGGCCTTCCTGACTCAACTGGCGGCCAATGGTTCCTCATCTAGGGTTTATCTCCACCAACCCTTGCCTCCCCTCCATTCTCACGTGAGGGTTAGTCCTCCTCCTCTTCTCGTTGATGCCCAATCCTATTGATAATTATTCAACCAATGCAATACGATTGAGATGAAGAATTTGTAAGCAAAAGTATGAAATAAAAAGAATGGTATTTTTGGTATTTTACATTCAAAAAAAAGTTATCCATTGATTTATTGCATAAGTTATGCATGACAACTAGCGAAACACCTTTTAGTTATACAAGTATGCTATGTAAAGTTATCATTGCATAAAAGTATCCACTATGCAAACTTATCCTATCATCAATCCTCCTTTGGATTACGGATAAGTATGTATAAACATCATTTATGCATTCAAACACTTTTCTCTAAATCCTACATAACTATCTTTGATGCTTTTTTCCCCTTATGCCCCCGCTCCTTTCCTCTCCCCCGATTTCATCCCTTCTTTTCCGGGGTTTCTTTTTTCTCCCCTCAGTTTTGTTCTCAATTTTGTGTTTTTTTTTAAAAGTTATGATTCTTTTTTTTTCATTAGTTTTGCTTCTTTTAATAAGTTTTCTTTATTTTATTATCAATTTTATTTTCATGCATATGCTTATCTTCTCAATCTTTTAAATGAATTCATGTGGCGGTCATCCAAATACTACAACAATTTTAAATTTTGAAATTTTTATGATTTGAAATTTGAATTTTTAAATTCCTAAAATTTTAAAATTTAAAATTTCTAAAATTTGAAAATTTAAAATTTTTACGATTTGAAATTTTTACAATATAAAATTTAAATTTAATTTTTTTTTTGAAATTTACATGATTTGAAATTTTAATTTTTAAAATTTGAAATTTAAGATTTAAAATTTTTTATGACTTGACGCCTTAAGAAATTAAAATATGAAGTGGTGCTTTGGGAAGGGTATTTTCAACCTTTTTTCTTCAAAATTGACTAAATATCTGAAACTTCTTGTGCCCGGTCTAATTGCCGGATTGGGTCCAAAC